>CM030369.1:193883297-194346711 GCA_003604175.2 Clonorchis sinensis | reverse complement strand
CCCTCAAGGAGAACGCGGATGGCTTGTTTCTTCGGCGATGTCTCATGTATTTGAACAGCACATTTCTGTTCTTCCGGGCGAGGTCTAGAATGGTGGCTTGTTTCCGTATGTTCCATTGGCGGATTTCCGATTTACAGCGGTTCCGCATTTTACGAAATGCCAGCTTATCTTCTGTGTCACCCGTAGTCAACTTTTTGAAAAATAGTTGTGACCTCTTCCAGAAGACGCCGGATCCTTTTGGGTAGCTTATGGCTCATCCGACTGCGTGTTGGTTTTTTTGGGACGAAGATCGCGTCAGCCTCGTGAACTTTCTGGACAATAGTCCTATATAAGTCTTCCACTGAGGCTTGTCCCAGTTTAACTTGGTCAAGAAAGATGCTCGTTCCCGAAAAGTCTGCACGACAGTAGCTTCGAATCCACGTTTGGGGTTCGGGATTTCTGGCCCAATAGCAGATGAAATCAAGGTCAGCACACTGTGGTCGCTATGTCCCACTGCACCAAGCCGAAATCCGATTGGCCGGTAGTGTGAACCCAGTATTCGACAGCACGCTAATATCCGTCGAACGCCAGTCTCTGGTAACATGTTCAGTAGAGTTTTGGATTTTTAGAAAGGTACGATCGCATGCAGTTCAAAAACTCCGCATCCCGTATGTCTTTTAAATTGACCAGGAAAACCAATAAACTCGTACTTTTTATGGGTGTTCTAGTGGACGCACTAGTTTATGCATGGGCATAAACCGGTAGCTGACCACCCTAGTCGCCAGTAGCGTGGTCAACTAGTCGTACGTCGGGTTTTCGTGAAAGGTTTCTTCACGTACATGACCACGGTCCTGGGGCGACTACTTCATCCTCGACTGATCTAAACTCTGGGATCTGGCGTCATTAAACCACTGATTCGATTATTCACGGATTCATACGTATGATCGAGGCTTTCCCCCAAACCCTCCACATAAGGTTTGTTCTTGTCATTCAGCGAATTCTGTTAGAGAAGTTGAAAGCATCCTGAGGTTCATCTCAATATCACTAATTTCAGATATAGCCCGAAATTGTTTAGGTTAGGTGTAAGATCTGGCAACTCCATAAGCCTGTTGGATGTACTGGCATAAGTACTGCGGATTCACCCCTCCCAGTAAATCGGAGGGGCGTTTAACGGAACCCGGTTTGTTACGACATAAACGGTCTGGATTGGCCCCAGCAGCTAAGTCGGAATGAGAGTTTGGTTGGTGGATCGTGGATATCGATAAATGGATAGTATGTGGATATCGTGCATACATGTGGGGCAAATTTGGACAGACATGTGCTGCTGGGTTTGAATGTTTCCTGATGGGTTGAAGTGGGTGACGCAGTCAGTCTCCAACCGGTGATCTGACTCAAGAACCTGGTGAGTTGGGAATGAACGCAGTTACTGTTGCGGCAGAGCCACGTAAATATTTTGGGTGATGTCTTGCCAAACCAGAGGGAATATTGCTGAGAAAGATTTATGCTAGGTAACTTGGACAGAACAGAGCTGGCCATAAGCAGCCGGGATGGTGGACGGATGGTAGATATGCGATGTTCACAAACCAGAACGATTCCGAAGTGACAGCGGTAGAACGAAGTAAACCGGATTTTTTAGGGTTTCATACGCCGGATGAAGGCTTTCGCGCAAGCTTCCTGGGTCGTTCAGGGGCTTCTGTTCACCTGAATGAAAACAAGTGAAAAAGGGTGTAGCACTGCTCTTTGAGCTCGCAAAGCCGAGGAGTAAGGTTTCCAGCACGTGGATTCAAATAAAAAGCGTCTAAAAGTGCTTTGAACTGAGAGGCTGACGCGCTGTGAGCAACAGTTGGAGGAAGTTCATTCCACATAGCCGGAATGAGAAGAACTTTTGCCTAATAAATCTGTAGTCTGGGCTTGAAAACCTTCTTACGATGCCCCCGCCGTGTGTTTGCTGGTTCAACAGTGGAAAATCTGTTGGCCGAACCTTGTTTAAACAGGGTGTAAGTAAGAAGCGATCACCTCCAGAGGAAGCAGGTCAAGCACCACGAGACGCGTTTCATCGTCCGCGTATTTAAGGCCGGCAACCATTTTCGTAACAGCTCGCTGAACATCCCCAATAAGGGTTACGTCCTTCGTGCGTCCTGAGTGGACAACTTAGTTGGTGTACTCAAGAAGCGGTCTGACGTAGCTCCCATAGGGTAGTTGAAAGTCTATGAGAGTAATACTGTAGGAGGTGCGCCGAGTCATCCGTGAATGCTTTTCCAGCCGATTTCCCGTAGGGTGGTGAGTAGGACATGTTTGAAGAGAGCCGGCTCCTCGAATCCTTTTTGGCACCTATCCTTGTGTTGTTGTCTAGTCCATTCTCACCATGCATCGATTATCGATCGTCCATCGATCACTGTTTTGCAGCGACAACACCCGTATGAAGGACACTGACACTTGAACCCCAGGATTCCAGTCCCTCCTCAAAAAGTAGACATGGACTGGAAGGATCGTCTGGAAGGTCGTTGATGTATATCAGGGACAGAAGTGGCACCAAAACGCAGCCTTTAGTTACTGCAACGGAGACCAATGCCGAAGAAGCTTAGGTCGAGACTACGTTCACCCGGTAGGTTCTGTCCGATAGGAACCCGTTATTCCAGCGTAATTTCTTCAAGCCCGTAAGACCCGAGCTTGTGGAGTAAAGGAACTTGATCAAATGATCTTGAAAAGTTGGAAAAGTTGGCATCGTCCTTAGCTTGGGTGCAGCTGTCCATTAATACGGGCGTGGTCGTCATGCAACAACGGTTCGAAGGGAATCCGTTATGCAGTGGGATATCAAATTATCGGTAATGAGCCTATTTCGAATGGCCCGCCCCATAATGCTTTTCGTCACCTTGCATAGTTCGCTAGTGATGCTAATGGACTTAAATTTGCCGGGCGTCATTCGGTCACCAGCTTTGTAGACTGCTGTGACAACTGCTCCATTCTAAGCGGGAGGGAAGTGGCCTCCATCCGGCGACTGGCGAAACATCAGACTCAACTTCTTTGCCAGTTTAAGTGTAGTTCAGAATCCCCGGATGGACCTTGTCTGGCCCCGAAGCGCTGCAGCGGTTTGTCGTGTGCAAGAGCCAACGGACACCCTCCTTTGTGAAATCCACGTTGGTTAGAGGTCGCTCGTTAATACGTCTTGACAACATTAGATATAATGAGGCCGCCTGGACGGAATACATGCGTGCATAGTTTTTTGTATGGGCTTCAGATGCCGCTACTGTGTCGCTAGTGTTTTTTCCGTCTATGCCCTCAAGGAGAAGGAGTTCGGCTCATTCCCACGGCGACGCTCATGTATTCAGCTAGCACATTCTTTTTTCAGATAAGGTGTGTTATCGGTGCTCTTTTTCGCATGTTCGGCGGTAGATTCCTGAGTTACAGCGGTTTCGTAGCGGTTTCTCCTGTAGTTGATTTCTTGAAGAATAGCCGGGACTTCGTATCCAGAAAACATTAAGTCCTTTTATGTAACTTTGGGTCCATCCCACTGCGCGCTATCTTCTTTGGGACTAACACCGCGTCAGCCTCGTAAATTTTCCGGAAAATGGTTATGCATAACCTTCCTACTGAAGCTGGTCCCAGTTTATATTCTTCAAGAAAAAACGCATTTATGATAAGTCTTTAAGGTAGAAGATCCTACTCCGCGTCTAATGTTCCGGCTTTCTGGCCTAGCAACAGAGGAAATCAAACGTAAGCAGGTCGTAGTCACTATGTTCCCGTGGAGCTTTTACTAACGCTTTATCATTGAGGTGTCTTTAGTCGGTGATAGCCAAACCCAGTGGGTAGCTGGCCTCTTGGAATCTGGTGGATGCGACATGTTGAACCCAAGCGTTCTGTTCAACGGCTTCATTCAGCGCCGTCCAAAATGTCCACTGGTCTCGATGAAGTGCAGTTCCGTCAAGGAGGCCTTTTGAGCACTGAAATCGCCTGCCAGCAAGAGATGCGTGAAGTGGTAACTGGGGGAGGGTTACTGACTGGTATGTATAAGGAACTGGTCAGCTTCCGGTGGACTTCTTAACCACAACAAGAGGAGGAATTGAATCCAAAATGCACCACAAAATTGTGTAGGAGTGATGTCGGAGAGGACAATTGGGATGGATAGAGCCACCTGTAAGTGTAAAGCAACCCAATCGGCCCACCCGTTTTTCCAGTCAGCTCCAAAAATGGAGTAGGCGACCATCGAGATCTCCGCGTCGGAGATAACTGGTATGGGTCAAGTCTCTGTAAGTCCAGTTATGTCGGTTGTTCAGGGCAAGCTGAGTTTGTCGAAAGATTGAGGCAGTTTATGGACGAGCACCTCAGAAGGCCAGCACGTCAGAAGGTGGAGTTCCAAGAGGTGCGCGACCAGAGTTTGGCAGATTTAATGACTCTAGGCCGACTTTGCGTCATTGGCTCCGAAGGGGGCTCTACGGTATACTTGTCTCCTTCCTGCCTTGTTGATTCCAAGGACTGCTCTTCATTGACAGGGTTGCTGTCTGAGAGCCCGGTATGCGTAGGTCGTTTGCCGTTGGGGCACGTCATGTTTCGCAGCTGGTTGAAATGTTCAACGGCTGCGGCTTGCAGTTCGTGCAAAACCACTTTTGCAGAATTGGCTTTCTTGTTCAAGAATTTACGGTGAACATGCGTGCGTTTAGGTTTTTGGGATCTTTGCCGCGGCTTGACCAGAAATGCGTCTCTGTAAGGTCCGATTGGGTCGTTTGTGCGCAAGGGACCGTAAATACCATCAAGATGGTCATAAGTTTCGGGCCGGCCGAACTGTCGCCAAGCGGAAGATTGTTTTGTACCTTTTCTCTAGTACTGCTTGAGCCGACTTTTCGCGCCCATGTGCGGCGATCTCCGGATATATGCTTCAGCTCTGAGAAAACCTACTAAACATTAACAGCCCGATCTAAGATCCTCTCTAAGGCAGCTGTGGAAGGCAGTGCGGCCAAAAGTCAAATGGTTCGCTTGCTCCCCTTTGCACGTAACCATTCCGCGTGAAGCGATCTGTATTCAGGCTTTGTAACGACACCATCGAGGAACAACTCCGCCAGTTTTGTTGGTTACCAAACACCCCCCTAAATAATCAGCCCGCTCTCCTTCATGTGCTTGTCCACTTGCCGCGGCGGTCTTAACCATCTCATGAGAGAGCTGGATGGACTTCTTCGCAGCCAATGGACACTGAATGGATAACGTTAGCTATTCGTCCGGGGAGAAAAGTTCGTTATCGATTTTCCTCCAGGTCGCTTTGTTCTTTGCGTCTGCCTACCAGTGTTTCGTAAAGAAGTACCTGGTTTTCCTTTAGATGCACAATTGAACTAAAACGCTCGCATTGGTCCCTCCGAATTAGATGTGGAGGTTTGAAGGCTGTTTTGCTAGTTTTAGACCGCATAGCACTCCTAAGGGAAAGGCGTACGGCACGGAAAAACTGGTCAGGGGAGCTAGATAATGCGCTAATATGGTCATCCTGCAAACTCGCACCTTTAAGTGTCACAAAACCTGGCAGGCGTGGCATTGAGTTCCACGTCTTACATTCGATGAACATCCACTTCACCCACATCTATTTTAGTCCGTCGGTAGCTTCGGAGGAGAGCAATCTGTGATGGTCCATCCTGTGATTGCAGGAAGGAGTGCACTGTCACAGAAAGTTTCACACGCATGTGTTGGTTAAGTGTAAAATGCAACAAAATGACCCGTGGTAACTGTGAATGTATCAACAAGCGAAAGAATTCTTCCAAAGATTTGTAGGAGCAAAAACCAAAACGATGGAGCATCGGCATGCAATCTAACGATCGCTGACATCAGCGGAAGGCGGGCATTCCGGGAATCAGGGAGAGCACGTGCTGACTGACAAGCTAGTACTCGTTGTGCCACACCTGAATGCAAGCAATTGTCGTCCAAGATGATGGTGAAGTAGTTCCTTATAACAGTGTGGAAGAATGAAGGCGCCTTCTAAGACCACCTCATGTCGAGGGGACATTCATGTATCATTTGACCATATGAATCCTAAATTGCTGAGGAATAGGAAAGCCAGTCAGCGCTCCCAAATTGGGCTCCAGGTCAGCTAGACACATCCTCGGATGATTTCAGACAGTTTCCAGTTGTGGGATTTTCTGCTGGCCGCTCTTCACTACTGATGACGTTCGGAGCATTTTTCGAGTGGTGAATGTGTTCACGTTATTGGTAGACCAACCAAAACCTGACAATTGGCAGAAAAGCTTTAGAGGTTCAAATCTACCCCCAGAGCCACCAACTTAGCGGACTTAGCGAGACGGCCATGAGACGCCGCGGTGTTGAAATCGGGCTGGTGACGACAATTCCCCCATTGATAGCATGTTGCCAGAACGAGCACTTAAATGCGCACCGCTCAGTTCAGCTTGGAAAAAAGTGCTGGCCTTTTACAGGGGTTTCGCCACACCGAGTTAGTATTTCTTGTTACCCAAGAGTTCACTTACGAGCTCCACAGGTGGCCATTTCCAGAGCCACTGAAAAACCATATGCATTTGGCTGTTGAGATATGATAGTGGTCTGGAGCAGAGGCTATGTGGCCTCTTGAGTGTGATGTTTTCAACTTTTAACGCCTCACGTGCTTATTAACAATAACCTGTCATTTTTAACATTTTGCTCCACCTGGTGGCGTAATAAAAGGGTCAGACTGAACTACGGTTAGAGATTATGTTGCCATGAGTGGTGCCTTCCGTAATTGGGTCAAGCAGATCTTCAGTACTTGCATGACAGAGGTTAGTTTTATAACTAAAATGCATTGTCTACTTTTAAAAGTGCAAATCGGTCTGAAGAATTAGCTAAAAGATTCGTTCTTAAGCCAACTTTGCTAACCACGGCCAACTTGCCAGCCGCATTTCAAAAAGTGAACATGTTGATGCGAAATTTCTCGGAAAGCATTTCGGCGCTGACCTGAAACCAAACGGGAAGAAGTTATGTGCACGAGGAACATCTGAGAAAATTATCCTCAATGTGCCATTAACTTTTAAAGATGGCGATCCAGCACACAGATAATGTATGTCACAAAAACCCTCGGTGGTAAAAACGACGGTCGGACACGGGTGTCTTCATAACTTTTATCAGCACATTCAGTCGCAGCACCTGAGTTTAAACCAAATACAAATAAGCAACGAAACATTACCGCAGCATATGCTGGAGTCTCAGTATATCCCCAAGGTATTCGATCTTCCATTAACAAAAACGTGGCCATCTTAGCAGTCATCTGACGTTAATTGCATGGGACTTTTTTTCTGGATTGCCCGCAATACACAGTCAGCAACACCACTAATGGAAGCGGAATTGTACTGGTCTGGGTACACAGCACCGCCACAGTCATCGGCCATAAACAGGCAATGGTAAGGCTTTGTTACCGAAGCAATTTTTCAGTCTGTCAGATTGACATTTTTGTTTAGTTCCTTTGGCAACTTTGCATGGGATACTTTTGGGCGATGGTTTATTTTTCACTTTATTCACATATCCGTCAAACCTAGACATGTGGATTTCATTGCAACAGTGAAGAAATAGATAAGGCCGTGAAACAACTTTCGCAACAGTGATCATATGGCAAGGTAGATACCGCATCAATCTACTCCAAACAATAACCAACCCACCCTGAATTTTATCCACAACAATCCTCGAAAGGTGTAACTATCTTCAATCTTTCTGCCCATACGGTATTTTCCATTTTTTCAGAAAGGAAGTCCGGTAGGTTAGCTGCTTCCACAGACGTTTTTTCAGACAGTTTGCTCAAACTACGTTTGGTCAGTTGTGATGGGATACTTCACTCAACTATGACTCCTTCTCCAAAAGAGCAGCGTGAAATGAATGAAACTGTCACACAAACCAAAAACTTTGTTGTTTCCAACGGTTTATCTGTGCAGACTCTCAAGCTCCGCGCCGTTTTGAATGTGGTGGGTTTCGAAAACGAACCTCATACTCCTAAAAACCCTGTTACTCTAAAATGAAGGAGTATTTCCTTTCTCCCTCTATTAACACCGGATATGAATGCCAGAGTATTAGGTATTCCAGCCCAAAGAAAGCGGTTTGGCCCAGAAAAAACTTTCCCCTTTCATGACTTTACGATGTCCCTGTGGATCTCCAGACAAGATGCGTTACTGACCCCTTTCACTCAATGCTCATCTCTAACGCCTAATTCACCGAGAGTCATTTGCTATCCGTGGGTTCGTTTGTGGTGCTTTGTATCTTTCTTGTGCCTCCACTATAACATTACATATTGTGTCAATCGATTAAACGTTCTTGATTTGAATACGAAAAACTAAAAAACGGGCACTTGTACAATTTCACGCAATACAGACGTGGGCACTTGTTTCGGCTCCCTCTTCTGGGTTCGCTGGCATTTGCGGCGGTTGTTCGCGGGTCTCATGTGCTAACTCTGGCATCAACACACTTCAGTCTATTTTCAGATCTTATTGTATGCGAGAACTGTTCACCGGAAGATCCCTGGAAAACCACGATTGCATTATTACTTCTTCTCTGACCTGGGCCAACGACGAACTATTTTAAAGAGAACAATGGTTAGTGAGCCTGTTCCATCTGACCTCATTATTATTGTACACTCAGTCTAGCATTATTATTCTTATTTGTCTACCCCACACTCCTGGTAAAATAGCCTTTGATTAGCCACACCACTACACCTTTCCGCCGTGCACTGCTTCCATTTCTAGAACAATGAACACAACCTACCCATCCCGGTATTTTAACTTGCTCTACAAGTTCGAAATTCCTTACCCATCATTCAGCACTGCAAGTTAGAGGAGACTCAGCACTATTATTGTATTTGGGCCCAAGGGTACGAATAAGGCTAGTTTATTTAACGTCCTCCATCATCAGTGATTACTTTCCTTCCTTTCCTTTTGCCCCGCAACTACGCCAGCAGAATCTTAAGCAGAATCAACAGTTTATAGTACCGCACCTACATGCCTTTTGTCCCCTACACTTGTGCAGGCTTGCTGAAACCAATGAACTCTCAGCAAGTCTAGCCGGTTTTTTTGTTATTTCCAACTTTATCCATGGCACTTTCGCACACTAAATTCACATCCGGGAAGAAACCCTTCGATACGGTGTTTTTTAATGCGCGTGACATTAAAACCGGATCATACGGCCCTAGTAAACAACGTCTTTGGCAGGACTCGGGTGTGGCTGTTCATGCGTCACACAACTCTGTATCTTGTGCAGTTTTTCTAATACGCATACCATTACCACACTTAATCGATTGCGCCCCTCGACATCCAGTCCATAATCAAGCGCAAAGCTCTCAGTTCTGCCGGTAATATGGCCCGGGCTATTTATAAATGTCATTCGTCCTGAAAAGTGTTTCTGTTAACCTACTACCACTGAAAGGAAGAAGGCCTTCGCTGCGGAGTTATCTATTTGAGAACGCCAACTGAACAGTTACAGACTATTGAACAGGGAAGCAAAACTCTCATTTGCATCTCGTTCACAAAACTGAATATCCCCCTTCTCCTTGAACGCGTCTTCCTGAACTTTCTCTGGATATTCATTGACTGCTACTCAACTGCAAGCAAATGCTACAAAGAGACTCCACAAATTCCATAAGAGATCTCACTTTTCAAGAGACGCAAAGCGGATTTACCAGAAGACGTGCTACTCACATGCCTCATCAGTAGTATCCACCGTTACACCACCCTCCACAAGGCCAAGCCCCTTCCTTCATCCGCCCTCGCTTCAATAGGGCAAAGTGCTCGAGTTCCCCATCAGACCCTACGGAGACATGCAGTACTTGACATGCCAAATCACCTCTCACATCAAAGCGTCTTTCATACCCTTGTGGCTTCTCATGTCTCACGTTGTCCCCGCTCGTGTACATAGGTCTTTAATGTAGACTATTTCTCACGTGTAAACCGGCCTTGAACAACAAACAGCAGACTACTGGCCGTTCAAGTTGGGCAAAGGTATCAGTTTACCTCTTCAAACTCTCCCACCAAACCTTTAAAACGCGATGTCGCTTTTTTGGCCTTGGTACTGTACTCTGCCAAGCCTATCTTTTGGACTACGTGCCCCCGTGGACGTTCATTCGGCCTTGCACGCTTATCACTTAGATTCAACAGTCTGTTTCCGTAGAATCTACAGTGTCTGTTGTCTTGCAAAATCGGTCCACATGACGTGTAATCTCTTCCTGTTGGGGCCAAGGACTGACAATTGTTTAACCACTGCCAACTTAACCACAAAAAGTCTGAAAACAGCGGCCCTTTCGTCAATAAAATGTTCCTGAAATGTTGGACTTCCTCTGCGAGGCATGAGCGCAGCTAATATGCGGTGGGAATTTGCCGTGGTACCAATAATACTGGGTTTGGTGAGGATTTTGGTGTAGGTTCTCTCATCGGGAGTTACAGTGTACGCCTTCTTGCGAGGAAATCCGAGGACAGATTTTGAACGGATTAAGGACTTTTCCTTTGGTAGGACAGTGAAAGCGTGATATGCCTTTACGCTTACAAGCTTGGACACTCAGGAGACGGACGTGGGGATTTTAACTTTCCGAGTCCTTGTAAAATACCCACCGTGTCATCTTTCCTTAGGATTTCCAATAATAATAAAAAAATTTACCAGCTAATTAATGACACACGGTGGGTGTGAGTCTAATGATACAGTCAGATTGGAAGCGTGACTGATGAGATTTGTGGGTACTCAGGATCCCGCCGAAATGGGGGCAGTCCCAGTTGATGGGCATCGTCTGACGCAGATGCAGTCTCTCCCAACCTGGCACACTCAAAATTCGGCAGACGTTGGAGAAAGGGAAACACAGTTATTGGGGTTTTTCCCTTAATTTGTGTAAAATATAAAGCTTAAGCAAGATCAGACCGGTAGAATTTGAACATGGTAAGCAGCACCACAACGGAGCAGACAAAACTGCGGCATTCTGCCGTGCATATGATGAGCAAACTGAAAACTGCGGAAAATGCGCAAACAGCACAAAGGGTCTGAGGAAGCTGCTGTGTCGCAGTGATTCTGCTGGTCAACTAGAAATAAAGTTAAAGTTAAAGTTAAAGTTAAAAGCGCCAATCCTTAGACCCATGCCCCAAATCTCTCTAAAACCGTAGTTTGAGTGAAGGAATCTTTAACAGAAATTTTCCGCGTTTGATGGTAGTCATTCGAACCTTAAAAATCTCCCTGTGCGGCAGCAGTTTTGTTGGAAGCTGTTTAAAACTACCGGAGGTACACTATGAGCCCAGAATTCATATTTTGAGGCTGACATGGGCGTTTCATGATAATTTTGTGAAGACGGTGAGAAAGTTTGTTCAAAAGCTGGTTCATCTACGCGTTTTTTGTAATGGATTTGGAGACAATATCAAAACTGAATGAACAAGAATACGCCCACTTTGTCTATGCAACCTCTAAATGGTGCAGTTATTCGCGGCTTGTATCAGAAATTGTTTTCTGTAGTTTCGGCAACTGTCGCGTCAAACGAAGCCAAGGAATCCGAGACAGTCAGTAAGTTTTCTGTTTATTTCATGACGGTCAGCACATGCTATATCAGGTGGACGCCAGGGTTTTACGTACATCGGCATACTGACCTGTTGATAGTGTCATTGGAAGAATTAGTTGGAAAATTAATGGGCAAAACAAGCTGGCAGCACAATAAGATTGCCAGTGCTTTGAGATTCTGACACAAATGCAACGGATTGAGACGGTCTTTTGGGAGCATGTAAAGCTCGACCGGGAAATATCCGGGATATGGTGAATTACGAGCTAGCCATCAGAGCGGGTATGGCACTCGCGGTACCGTCACCGCGACGTCGTACCTAGGTTCGTGAACAACCCCACACATGAACTTCTTAAACGAGTTAGCTGAGGTTGTCGTGGTGGTTACGATTAATTAAGAAATCGAGACACTAAGACCAGCTTGGGTCATGGATCTTCTTGGGTCCGTCGGGGGTGGTTCACCGCTGCAAACCATATGAGGTAATAAGACATCCGTGTATACCTTAGGCAACCAACATGGAGAAAACTTCAAAGTGTCTGCTGAAGGGCACTGCGGTGTGAGTTATTCTGCGGCCCGAAGTGGCAGGCAGTCAAAAGTGATCACAGTTTCTAACGGCTTCAGTGAGTCGATACTGCCAGATTCGAAAAACGGTAATCGATATTCATGTGTTGATAAAAGGTAGGTGGTCGATGCGAACGGGTGTGGCCACATGTGTACGTAAGGGACGTGCACCAGTCAAATCGTGTGCAACTTAGGTAGCTTGGAGCGTGCAGGGACAATAAATTAGAGGTAAAAGTGTAATGTGCGGTGGTATTGCATATTTGTACGATTGGGTCATCTCAGAACAGCGCAGTTACAGGCTGAAGCAAAGCGTAGAGACGTTGCAAAACGAGTTGCCTGTGAGGCTTCATAGCATACAGGCACACTTAACCGCATGAAAGTTGCATATCCCACCGGTGTTAGGTTATCCGGCATACTGTGACAGCCCCGCGCGGTGATTCGGCGAAGAAACCGTGGATAAAATCAGGTAGATGGCCTGCAATTTAGTGTTTATTCATTGATTGCTAGGGCAGAATAACGAACACTTGACCAAGAAAAACTCCAGTTTTAGGTTTTCACTGCATGAATGGCGCTTCCACCATGTACACCTTCTTGCTCCCGGCCGTCTTCAAAATGACTTGCGGTGTGTGAATTAGGGTAAATCGGCTTACGGCTTGCAAACTAGTGTCGTTGAGCCCATCTTTTCTACTCTACCGCCTTATGGGAGCTGCTTTACCTGCCAGTCATGCATTGTGCTTCCTGCATTTGCATTTTTACGTCCCTCGTTTTTATATTATATAACGTTGGCCCAGTGAATCAACAGACAAGTTCGTGGAAAGGCCCGCGTACTCGCGCCGTTCCACTTTCGGTGGGACAGATTCTGCTCAGGTACTTTGTTCAAATACTTCCACCTAATTAGAAAACTTTGCAGGGTTGTACTCCTATGCAAGACCCATCCATGGACTTTCGTTCCCAAACTCTAACCTAGGGCAGAGTTATTGCTTCCATAGTTTCAGCGCTTTGGTGGCAGTCAAAGATTTCGAGAACATCAAAAGTGGATACAGGTTTGTCCAACCTTTAACAGGTAGCATTGAGTACAGGCGCCAATCACCGCTGGCAAGCTGAAATTAATCTCGGCGAAAATATGGGAGTGCCGAAGTTGAGAATCTAACGGAGAACCGTTCCATTCCGGCTACGCGCTTCAATAATATGTTTTCTTTGGCTTCTAGTTAAAGTGAAAAACTTTCAAGCTAATTGTTTACGGCTGATTCGCATGTGATTATCAATTTATGAGATAGGAAACGAACTCAAGGATTCACGGATTCGTGGTTTGATACACAGGATCGAGGCGTTTCCAGTTCAGCAGCCGCCGTCCAGCTGAAAGGCACGGGCGGAAAAAGGGTGTGGCACCGCTCTTTAAGCTCTCAGCGCGGGTCAGTAAGTTTGCCAGCGCAAAGGTTTGCATAAAAGTGTCTAATATTGATTTGAACTGGGCTCCGGTAGGAGCGTGTACAACTGTCGAAAGAATGTTGTTCCACGCAGCAACTACCCGAAATGAGAAAAAATTTTCGCTCTGAGCTTGAAAATTTTACTATGTCCTCGTCGTTTGCTTGCTGGGTCAACCGTGAAAAACCGTTGGACAAACCTTGTTCAAACAGGGCATAATAATGCGTCACGTCTCTGATGCGACGATACTCCAGGGGGAAGAAACCAGGGGCCGCGAGGCGCGTTTCATAGTCCACGGATTTAAGGCCTGCAACCATTTTCGTAGCAGCTCGCTGGGCGCGCTCAATAAGGGATTCGTCCTTCTTGCGTCCTGAATAGACAGCACTCATTCTCGTCACAGCCCCCTGACCTGTTGTCTCTCCGCGTTCCACCTACTCTAAAGTACGCCTTCGGACTCAAAAGTTTATTATCAAGGCCGCGATACGTACCGCACCTTCAGCTGCACCCTCGAGAACCTGTCCCTTGTTCTTCACAAGATAACTGGGCTTCACTCCGGCCTCGCCATAATTTCATGGCAAGTAAGTTAAATCATACGTACTGCGAGCTTGGTGAAACCTCACATCCACAAATACCGGTGGCTGGCTCAGACCCCTGTGGGCTTTCACCATCCTGCTTACCTACTTTCGTCCCAAGTGTAGACCATTTTCGAATGCAACCTATCTCCCCACATACCCACAGCCTTTTTCTGCGTCGTATCACTCTGAACATCTGACGCTGCGAATGATTTCACCTCCCAAAACCCTTCTCAATTCCCAAACCCTTCCAACAGCACATGAGCCTCCCAGAGATATTCCATACCCAAGAGTGAACCTCATACTCTACATTCTGCCGTGGATTCAAACCTACTTTACCCATTATTTACCCACTACCCCCAGTGCTGAATAGACTTCGAACTATTCCGGACACGCGTCTTGTCGACTCTGCTTCATGTACCCTTACATCGCCCAGCCATTTTTTCCTAGTACCGAACTCTAACTTAGGCGAGGTTAGTTAATTCCTAATTAGTATGGTGTGCTCCCCAATGGAACAATCAGTGATACTGGTTGACGCTCGTTCATAGCTGCCAAAAGTCCATAATCTCCGTGCCATTATCGTGGTTGCACGACTAAGTCTGATTTGTGTGACTGAAACCTGGCTCTCAGTTAGACACGGCTGTTCCAATCCCTGGTTATAATATCCACCGCTGTGGCCGGAGAAACTCTAGGGGTGGAGGCCCTGCCATCTATTCCAAATCGGAACTTCGTACAGCCTCCATTGATAATTCCAGCCTAGAAGGGATTCCAGAGGCTATCTTGATCTTCATAGAACAGAGCAAACGACCTATCCTAGTAGATTGTATCTATCTAGCTGACTTATCCCTTATTATCCTTACTGCACCTGCCCTTCCTCATTCGTTTAAAGTTGTGCTGGGTGACTTCAATCTACTCGATATTTCCCGCTCTCCCACTCAGGGCCCCAATCGTTACGCCTTGCTGCTTGCTAAACTAAGTGTAGAGGGTGGGCTCCAGTTTGTACGCAGCCCCACTCGTGGCATACATACCTCAGACCTAGTATTCTCAAACGAGGGTCATCCGGTTATGGCTACAGTCGGTTCACGTTTCCCAGATAGCTATCACTGCGTCGTTTCGTGCAGCGCAGTCAGGTATAGCGCAACTGTTCCTCCGCTTTCTTCTCTCTTTCGCCTCCCGTCTCCAGCTATTTTACTGGCTTTTTCCACCCTGATGGCCTTCCGGGACTGGAACGATTTCGTTCTCCCATCAAACACAGCGCATTTGTGACGTCTTCTACAAAAACCTACTGAACTCTCTCTACCTTGCTCGCCACCCATTAAAAGTTTTCACCCGGGTATCTCTCAGCATAAGTCACTAAATGCCTTGGATAAAAAAATACACCGAGCTGGCGGAGAATATAGGAACTCTCGGAATTTCTCAATGATACTCCTCATCAGCATGCTCTCACTTGACTGAGAGTCCTTACGGGTATCCCTCGAATACCATGAAGAGAACACAACTCTCAGGGACACTTCTCGTTGAAAATTACTTAGCCGCCTATTTCGTAGGCGATGCACCCCTAGAACGTCAGTCAGTTACTTGTCTGCGTTCCACCGACGGTAGTTTTATCACCGATCCTGTCAATATAGCCGACCACCTGAACGCTCGCTTTGCCAGCTGCTGCTTACCACTCTCCCCAAATTAAACCCTACAACCCTCGTCGTACATTTCACATCTCCATGAGAGTAACCGCCCATCTCTTAGCAACGTGACCATCTCCCTAGCTGATGCATCAGCCTTTCTTCAAGCCCTCAAGGACGCCACCGTGCCGAGTGGCGACGGCATACCATCACGTGCCCTGAGACATGGCGATCAAGATGTCAAAACCCTTGCCTTAAATCCCTTTCATCAAAAAAATCAACTCTGAAATCCTCCCCTCCCAGTAAAAACAACCTGTTGTTTGCCTCCTTTTCAAGTCCGGATTGGGGCAACGTACTTTTAGCTACAGAGGGAGCCAACATACCTCTCTTTTGATGCGGACCCTTGAACGTCTGGTCCAAGGAACGTTAATCAGGTTCCTCCTAGCTACAAATGCCACATATGACTGACAGTATGGATTCTTATCTCAAAGATCCGCCAATGAATGCCAGATTCGCCTCTCTGAGACCGTCACAGCAGCCCATATTGCCGGACATTCTATTGTTACAGTCTATTTGGATATCCAGAAAGCCTTTGATTAGGTCCCTCATGCGTCCCTGCTGAAGAAACTCAATTCCCTGGCAACATCGGATCCTCATTTCATTGGTTCACCTCTGACCTATCTGATAGGTCACAACTAACAAATTGGTGACAAAAGTCATTCCCACTAATGGTCTTCAGTGGAGTCGTTCAGTGGAGTGCGCTAGGCCCCCTCCTCTTCCTACTATATAACAACGACGTCTTTGACGCCGTCACCCGCGGTAAACCCTTCCTTTTCGCGGACGATACAAACATCGTCCACATATCTCCTCCCTTGGCTAAAACTCTTGCCTTTCGCCAGATCCAACAAGACTTAGACTCTCTGGCCCACTGGTCAAGTGCCTATAGCTTAAGCTTTGCTTCTTTGAAGTCTCATATAACTTCCTGCCGCTGATCCGTCCCAGATGATACGTTCGAAATTATTGGAAACCCAGTCATTCATTATAATGAGATCAGAGACCTTGATATCAGATACTCTTGTACCTCTAATTTTCCTCATCAGTCCAGTTCATGGTTGCCGGGGCACTTAAGCTCTGCTTTCTAATATTACGCTCCTTGCATTTTCGAGATACAAAGGTCGCGATTTTTAGGCTATACGTGCGACCGACTGTGGAATTCTGTCCTGTTTTCCCTTCTCTTTATACCCAAATTTGTAGGCTGGCACTCGAGGTCATCCAAAGTTCATTCACCAAAAGTTATTCCCACAGATAAGCTCTCTCTCCTACCGCCTTGAGCCACTATTGCTCGGGCGATTAAAGCTAAATTCAGCTGTCCTACACCATCTGTTGCACCGAAGTGTTTTTATAGCGGCGGCTATGCCCGGCGTAAAGTCCTATACACGCTGTAAATTCCGTAAATCCAGCAACCTCTTAGTGTACCCCCAAGCGCGTACAAGCCTACGCCACTACTTCTTCCTGGCCTACTACGCTCGCATCTGGAACAGTCTCCCCGATCGATTTAAACTATTACTCACCAACATAAGTTTTCGCAGTCTGAGAGGGCTTCCTTACGTGTGAAGCCGCAGCCGCCCTACTTAATACTCAAATATCCCTTGATCTCCTCAATGAACTAGGTCCAGACCACCTCTGAGTTTCGACGAAGGTATACTAAGAGGACGGAAAAATGTAAAACAATAAGTTAAAAAATAATACACACCCTTGCTATACTTTTCTATTTCTTTGGCTTGCTTAAGGCAACTTATACCGGGTTCCTCCCAGCTAAGTCACTGCTCTGGACTACGCTATCCGTTCTGTTTCGTGGGTGGTCGTCTCGCCAAACCCTAACCAACATAAACCAAGCGAAAGTTGGAGTTTCTTGCACCTGAGGGCGCATTATACGTCGCGCAACCCGTTCAGCACACGCACACAACATTACGGTACGCCTCTGTTTGGCTCGATAGCTCACGGCCCGCCATCGTTTAGCCGTGGCTCACGCTCTAGCTATCTCCGTCCTGTTTCCATTGTCCCAGCGGTAGCCACCGCCTGAGTTGCCTCCTCCGCGACTCGCCTTTTCCAGCGGTTGTTTGCCGTTTGCTTGTTCAAAATGATTCAGCTGTTTTTCTGGCCTGGGTTCCTGTAGACCGGATAAAATATCTGATAGCTTGAGTTATTTATCATTGCCCAAGCCCCAAGTATGACTGCTTGGTGGCATGCCACCTTGCAGATCTGGTAGAATGCATGAAGGATGAAAACCTCGTGCGGTGCTCGGTACGTCCTGTAGGGAGGGTTGCTTTTTTGCGTTGCACTATGGTGCGCTCGTATACCGGCCGCCCCTCCAGTAGCACGGGGTGCTTCGCCCATCGCCTGTGGTTCTTAGCATGGCTTTTAATTCAGGAAATCAATAAAAGAACACTGTTACTTTCTGTTTGGTGCTGCTAGGTTGGACTCGTCCCGGTTGTGTCGTTTAACTGGCAAAGCCATAAGCTACGGGCGATGAAAAAAAGAAAAAAACTGGGCTTTCGTCTGTTTAAAAAAAGGAAATTTGTAAAAACACAGATGGGATAGCCTGAAGTCTCCTAGATGCCCACGGCTGACATCAACGTACGGAGCTGTACCTGCCTATGTCATAGTTGTGGTTGTGCTGCACCAACGCCCAAATAGTCAATCAAACAAAGCATACACACCTACCTACTACTCCCAGGAGTGAACATATACGATGCGAAATACATGCACACATAAGTTCGTAACCCGCCACTACGAACATGCAAGACTGGTGCCCAAAGACTATTTACTCACCACGCAGCACTTGTTAGCTTCAAGCTGAAAGCAGTGTTTCGGGGACTGGTGACTATTTCTCTTACACTTACTTACACTCCTAGGTTATCGTCCTGTTCAACTCAAGTAACAAATACCAGATAAACTAGTCCATCATCTCGTCAGTCCTCATACGTTCGATTTCCCTAACCACACTACCTCTCTGCGAGCTTATACCGGTTTTTACTAGATCTTTTGTACTTTAATATCTTGTATTTTAATATCATATGTTAGCAAACCCAACCACTGCATGGTTCCTAGTCTACTAAGTACAAATCCTATCTCGTATAATCACTTGCTGTCACGACCCTAATGACGATAGACGACAAGTCTGTCTCTCTCTATATAATAATGCACAACATTCCATCTGGTGTCTCCTCAAGCTCACCATGCTTTGCTAATCTCATTCCTTTCCCTCGTCTCCCTAGGCTTTGAACTTCGGCAATATCAGGTATGGACGAACTGGTTGGCTGTTATCCGCGCTCGGAGAATTGCACATACCAGCTCAGTGACCTTAACTGTGACGTCCGTCACAGGGCTGTCCGAAAACCGAAGTATATCAGGCCAGTGATGGCACGGCACTCTCATACCCAGTTTGACAGCAGACCCGCAACTATTCCCTTCCAACTCTTGACGGTACCCTCTCGTCCACTCGTTCCGTTAACTGCAAATATGAATAAACTCCTCACCTGGCCCCAGCTGTCTCCACGATATGTTCATTCCAAACTGCTGAACCTGTCGTTTGAATTTAACCATTTCGGTGAACTTTCAGAACGTGCCCCCCTCAAATTAATAATTTTCCATACAGTTTGCATTCTGGTTCGCGCGTTGCCGCTGACTTACTCATCCAAGAAACTATTACGCTCGACTTTACAACAGCGACACCAGTGAATCTCTACAATTTCAATGAGCACCGTGTTTCTGATGTTCCTGTTACGAGGTATTCGCTTTGCGAATCCCTCCACTTCATCAACCCCATGTACGCTTTTTGTGACCTTGGCCATAAGCCCAACAGTCCAAGGCCACGAGACCACGGGGTGGTTTTAGGTTTTAGTCCAATTTGACTGGCTAGATGACGCCAACTCTGCTGCTTCGCCGAATCTGATGTTCTGGTTTCTCATTGTGCGCAGTTTACACTTGTCGTATGTCACTAAGGAAGCGTCTCATTTTGCCCTCCCTCGTTTTTTTGCATGCCACCTTCAAATCCTGACGATCTGGTCTTACTCTCCAAAAGGGAGGATAGTAACTGTGCTTCCCTGCTCGAGCCGGTTTAGTGATGACCACGTCTACATCCGATCAATCGCACCGCCTACGACGCTCCCTCTTTTACCCTCTTTTACCATACACCACATAGGCGTTGGCTGAGCCTCCTCCGAATGACATGGATGCACTTTTCATAATTCAGAGGAAGGCCCCTTCCAGCGAACACTGGTTTACAGCGTCTACATCCATTTGGAGGGGGCTGGAATTAGAACTCCGGGTTCCCAAGCCGTCCTCAAAAGGTAGATCTGGACTGAAGAAACATTTGGGAGGTCGTTCACGTATATCAGAAACAGAAATGGTACCAAAATGCAGCTTTTTTGGAATTCCAATGGAGTCCAGCGCGGGAGAAGTTTAGGTCGAACCTACTTTCACTCTGAATGTTGTGTCTAATAGGAACGCCTTAATCTAATACAGCATTTTTCCTTAAATCCCGTAGGACTTGAGTTTGTGGAGCAGCGTGACGTGTGGGACTCGGTCGAATGCTTTTGAGAAGTCGAAAAATTTGGCATCCGATATGAGTCCTCGTCCTTGGCTTGGGTTAAGCCGTCCATAAATACAAGCTTTTCGTCAAGCGAGGACGGTTTGGGAGAAATCCGGAGATATGAAGTTTTTCGTAATAAGATTGTCTAGGATGGCTTACCTCAGAGTGCATTCCACCACCTTGCACGGCACGCTAGTGTGACTACTGTGCCTGTAGTTATTGGGCGATATTCGGTCACCAGTTTGTAGATTGGCGTGAAAATCGCTTCTTTCCAAGCAACATATTTTAACGGTTCACGGTGTTTCTCCAACAAGTGATGCCATTCACAGAATTTCTAGCATGAATTCCACCCAGGTGGACATTCGAGATGTGTTTCGATCCGTTAAACTCGTCAGAGGTAGCGATTGTTACCTTTGACTTACATCTAATGCAACTTGAGGTTCACCAAACTTCGACAAATTACTATTACTTGATCCATTATGTTATACTGTTGCATGATGCCCATTATTACCCGTGCGTAAAAAACGGGAAATAATTCAACGTTTCTTGATATCTGCATATGAATAAAACCATCGCAATGAAAGACATTTCCCATCTAGAGGTGGGACGCAGCTGAGTGGGATTAATTTACAAAGCGCAAATAGTTGCTGAAAAATAAGACCAGCCACCGCCCTTCCCATTCATAACTGTAGGTTCTGCCAACTAACTTGGTTACTAATGGTAAACACTAGGCCCATACCTATGCTCGCCGCACGGCTTAGTTATGCGTAGTGGCCGATTGCCAATGGCAACGTAATACCTCCATACCCCTAGGTGCAAGCGTCCTCACTTACCTTGGCTACTTATCGTAAATACTAACCACGTTCTTCACTGTCCGCAACTTGCAGTTTTCTGATCTTAAGCCGGGCAGGAGGCCTCAACTTTTACAGTCCCGATGTTGTTTTTGCCCCTCACCTTCAAATTGTAACTGTCCGATCTTTCTTTAGCTAGATGTTTCCCGAAGGACAAAAAGCTCTAGTGACTTTGTTTTCCCGCCCTCGGTGTCCACTTCAATTAGGTCTTGCCAGCTTAGGTGTGACCATGTCTCCGTCGGATAATCCCCACTATTTGTATGACTGTCCTCTTACCGCGCAGCCCCATACCCGCGAACGCCACCAGTCATCCTCACATTCTGACTGTAACAATATGATCATGGCTGACTGTAAGACCCCCATCATTTGGAAATAAACGTCATTACCTATGCGCACTTCTTGATTATGACGCACTGACTACGAATGACAGCCCGACACAATGGCCAGTGATGGCTCTTCATCATCATAACCGTGTGCTTCGTCGCCGTGCCATGCCTACGTTTGTTTCATCATCTGTGAACCAGCTACACTTGGCGCTGAATCTGAAATGGGGAATTTATATTAAATCTAACCTGATTTATATCTTTGGTAAGTGTTCAGACGTCTTACTATCATAAACCCAAACTTATTACTTACTTAATTAGTCCCGTTTTCGATAATGAGTAGGGCGTGTGTACACTCGTGTTGCTGCGTGAAGATCAGGTGATCACACACATTATTGGACGCAGCAAGATTAAAGCCGAAGAAAAATGTGTACAGGGCAGTGTTTAGATCAAGTTGTTAGATCTGCGCTTTAGAACTCAAGAACCACTTGCATCCTAAGTTAGTGACCCATGGATGCAGCTGGATTCGTAGGTGTCGTATTTACCTCTTTGGAGCACCAAATCCCAAATGTACTCCAATTCTGCTCCCTGAAGATGATATTCTATAGCATCATAGTAACAACAGCTTCATGTTCCTTAGCACAACTTGGATCCATTCCAGGCTCAAAAACAAGGGCACTCTCAGCAAACAAGGGCTTTGTTATTGCACGTCGATTATCAGCTCCCGTGGTTGCGCTTGTAAACCGACTCCTTTGCAATATTCAGAATCCCGTTGTAGCTTAAAATGCCCCCACATTTCAGACATAACAAAAGCGTTGAAAGCCCCTGGCTATTTTTAGGTCTTCCTGGGGCTGTTTTCCGTAGGGAGTTGGACCTCGTCCAACGCAGCCTTCCTCTCGGTTTATTGCTGACCTTCTTCACTTCTACAGTCATTTAATAATTATGGGTTCCTTTCCAAACTTGTAGGAAACATAACAATTTAGGCACGATCAGGCCTATACAGACGCAGCGCAGTGGGCGAAAGCACAACTGGGAGGAAGGCAAAACCAAAGATACTGGCTTTCCACTTGATACGACACCCCAGATATGGAAACCAAAAGAACGATTAGTTTAATGATGAGGCCGGCTGACTTGGACTAAAACTGCAAAACCGTTACTGACCATGAATGAAATTAGGTGGCAGAGTGATTGAGCAGCTTCACGAAAAGGAAGAATTGCGATTAAGCGACGGAAAAATTTGAGGTAGGGACCAATGGCAGTTTTCATCTCAGAGGTGTGGCTTACACTGAAACTAAGCCGGCTCACTGGTGTCACTGTTGTACAGAAATAAAGTCTGAAGGATATTTTCGATGGGAAGGTAGCACCAATGCATGGGGCCGAACAAACAACGTA
Source organism: Clonorchis sinensis (assembly GCA_003604175.2). NCBI lineage: Eukaryota > Metazoa > Platyhelminthes > Trematoda > Opisthorchiida > Opisthorchiidae > Clonorchis > Clonorchis sinensis. Next base: position 194,323,928 of record CM030369.1, on the reverse strand, counting down.
AATAAAATATTTGAACTTTTCGAAGGGGCAAACTGAAATTGAAGTGGAGAAAACTAGGATTTGCGACATTTGTCAGCCTTTTGGGCCGCTACTTGCCCAAAAGCACTCGCTAACTCCTTCTGGATCATGTCCTCCCGTTCCGCACAACCTGGTCCCGAGGATGCAAAAGACTGCACGATTAACAGCTCTCCAATCAGCTGCACGATCTCCACCCAAAACATTCCTCTCACCATGCTAAGCCTCACACTTCACCTTCTGCCTTGGGGTCAGATCTAATTTCCCTTCACTCACGCATCTACCCACGGTTTGATGTACATTTCGATCAACCCTAGACAAACGCCTATTCAACCATACTTCACATGACACCGTTACTCCACCCAACCACTCTTAGTGCCATATCCCACCCAAAGCGATGTCAACAACTTCTTAATTAGCACGACTTGTTCGCCATGGAACCTAGCAACCCAACAAAAATAAACACAAGATTATGAGGAAAGTAGATTTCCTCCAGAATCTGTTTTGCTTGTGTAAGCTTATGCTGAGTGTGGCACAACCGGGGAGATTCGCTTGTGAATCCAAAGTATAACTTATAGCAGAGTAAAAAGTACTGTGTCCAATGTAAATAAATAGCGACTTATTAAATGCACACGATGTGACTCCTCTGACACAGTTCATTTTGTACAGCATGTATTATTTTCTCTATGCCGGAACTGCGCCGTGCTCAGGTCAAATCGTCCTCAAAACACGCAACATGACCATGCACGCTGCGTTTCAACAAACCGCCAAGATTCATGAACATTTCTTTCCGGGCAGCAGGTGAAATCGTGCGGTCATCTACATCCCCATTAATAATGTCATCCATCAATGCAGCCACTAATACATTAAAACCCTACCCACCCAAGTACTTGCCGGCTAACCGGCCGATCACATGAACTAGCTTTGAAGACACGTAGGCTTCGACCCCCATTTTTCGGACCGCCAGCTGACACCCCCGCACTTTCTAGTCAGCTTGATGGACGATTCTGCAGCTAGTCATGGCTTAAGCCGCACACCATTTACATAATTTCCCTCACATTCGCATATGGATACACCCATTTCCATCGACCGCATATCGCAAATCCCATCTTCAGCCGAACTCAGTTATCGTTTTTGAAAACGGGTAGTGTCGCCTTACCACAGTGGTAGGAAACCTCAACCACTCTCAGCCGCCTGCGATCTCGGGCAGCGATCGAACGCATACCCTAGCGCTTTATAGTAGACTCCTTTGAAGGTTTCTCCACTTTGGTCCAGACAACGCTGTCTCATTACCTCAAAACCACCCACGGACCCCACGATCGAACAGAGAATATTCTTAGACCATACTGATGCTACCCCGTCACGATTCCTTCGCCGATCCCAGCTGCCCTAACAACCCTAACTTACTCACCCAGGACGTACATATACGTGGCTGTCCATGAATCCAGATACGACGTCGCAATGGCAGTACGGCGACGATCACACCCAGTCCGTTGCCTTGTCCGTACTTCTGAACATCTCTACTTTCTCCCGACTGAGCGTATAACGTGCACAACAAGATCGACTTAATCCTCTGGCTTTCTGCCAAAATCCCAAAGTACTTGCCAGCCTAGTTCACTTTCTGCTTACTTTGTCCATAAGCCCACCAATACCTACCATGTCACTTCACCTAGCATACAGTAAATCGTGTGCTAACTGTCTTAAAAATCCAACAAAGTTACTGGCTGTGACGACATTGTAGGCTTCGTCCGGTGAGACGAGTTCCGTAAATGCATAACAACTTTTGCCTACACAAGTCGTGAATGGCTGCTCCGCCTTAAGTTTGCGCGGACAAAGACGACGTAATTATTGTTTGTGTACGCTGTCAAATGAATGCAAAAACACACGGAGAAATCAGCTTCATCACAAAATTCTCCAGCCTTTTCACAGGCAGTGTGCTGAGCCACGCAATAATGAATTCCGCTCCCTTGAGTGTTTCTAAACAAATTTTAGCAAAACTTTGACCGTCTGAGAAGGTTTTAAGGCTCCGAAACATACCAGTAAATGCTGAAGCTACCCGTAAAAGTTCACATCGTGCAGTCTATGGGTTCAGAGAAATTTGGAGTAAACGTCCGAGGATTGTGGCCGTAGACTCGGACGTTTGTCGCCGTAGGGTTCGTTAATTTTAAAGAATGTGTGGGAAATCCTAAACCCGGATAATAGCGTCAGAAGTGGCTGTTCACCATAATTTGCGTAACTTACACCGAGGGGGCGGGTTTGCATGCGATAAATTGCTCACACTATACCCTAGCCACGTGATCCGGTCTTTAATTATTGGGGTGGTAATTGGCATAAGGTTAATTTGTTCGCAACTCCTAACCTCTAACCTTCATGCGATAGTAGCAGCGCTCCACGAGGGCTGCAAAATCCGTGCAGAACTATCCCCCAACCCCCCCCAACGCATCTTTCGAAGTCCCGTTCCCACTTGCTCTAAGTTGGATCCTTCTAGATTAAACGTGGTGTGCATTTCGCAGGAGGTTCAACAAGCTTGTACACTATTTTTATGGATATCTAATGGCATAGTCAACAATGTAATTAACGAAAGCCGGCCCCTTGTTCCGTGGCGGCGAAAGCATTCCACTATGTCGTATACTGGCACTGAATGGGAGGCACTTGACTCAGGGATCAGAAAGCACGCAAATAATCGTTTAAATATAGTTTTTATGGCTACAGCCAAACAGTTCAGAATACCTGGGTAGCGCGTTTTCTCTCGTCAGTCAGTTAGGGTTCTTGTGGAGATCCACTATCACTTTGCCAACTGCGTGGTTGAAAATTGTGTAAGCTTGTCTACTCTTTATTATCCTTATGTTGGCCACTGTTGTAAATAGAATATGAAGCCGGAGGCTAAACTCACACGTTTCCCCTCTTCATCATCACCAAGCCCCCTTGCAAACCTGATCACATGAACAGGCGTCTTTTTTATGGTCACCCGTTTCTTCCTCCATGTTTTCTGAAGGCTAATCTCGTGTTCTTGCCCGTTCGCAGGTAAAGACACATTCGGGGTTGTCCTTTGTTATTCACCTTTTACATTTAGCACCAAATTCATTTTGGTTTACCCCTTATCACCTGATGCATATATCGTTTTATGTTCGTAAGCTTTCTACTGAAGGTTAACTCGGGTATGTTGCACGGCAAAATCTTCATCCATTTGGCCCACTCAGCATGCTTCGGGTTATCTGGTTCACCGTGAAAATACAGGGTGTCTCACAATAAACGCAAAATTTGATTGGGTGAGTAAACGTAGGAAATTTAAATACATGGTAACAATTTTTTCATCATTAGTAGCCACATAAAAGAAATTCTGTGCGCAAGTGTTAACATTCTTTGTCTACTGTAAATGTCAGTACGTGCATCGAAATTGTAAAACTCTATTATTCCCTTGGTGATGGCGCCACCGCTGCACTTCGTGGTTACAAAACCAAACATGGTCCCCTCAAAGATCCTTTCACTGTGTCGACCATTGCACGCTTGATTGCAAAATTGGAGTCCACAGGATCTGTACTAGATTTTCCTGGCAGATGGGGAAATTCTCTGAGTGATGAAAGAGCGCTTAATATGCAGAATGCCGTCGAGCAACTTCAGTCCCAGAGCACCATGGCATCTTCGTCAATAACTCAGGTGTCTCAACTGACCGGCATTCCCCGCGCCAGTGTGTATCGTATTATGAGACGCCACCTTCATCTCTACCCGTATCATTTCACTTTATTACAAAACATCGCAGAAGAAGACAAGGAGCAACGTGTCACATTCGCTAACTGGCCGCTGAACAATGAGGAAGTCGTTCCCAACATTTTATGTAGCGATGAAGCAAATTTTTCTGTGGATGGCATAATCAACAAGCACAATTGCGCAATATGGTCCCGTGAAGCCCCCCAAGAGTAACTAACCCATAATCTTCATTCCTTTCATCTCTGTGTGTGGATGGGATTCTCCTCAAAGTGTCTCCTACGTCCCTTTTTCTTTGATGCTAAGGTTTTCGGCGACATTTACCTCCATATGCTGCAGACGCATGTTATTCCACAACTCAAGCAGCACAAGAAGTCATCGACCGTCTTTTAACAAGATGGCGCTCCACCCCACTACTCAAACCAAGTCAGAACTTACCTCCGAGAGCAATTTTCGGATGAGTCATTTCTCATGGATTTCCAAACCTTTTGCCCGCAAGGTCACCTGATCTCACACCTCTGGATTATTGGTTTTGGGGAATGATCAAGGCTCACGTATATCATGAAAATAAACCGAAGAATTTGGTGGAGTTAAGAGCAAGAATTGAAGAGGACTGTGCACGAGTGACGCTTGAAGAAGTTAAACATGCTGTGTCCCACATCTCATACCGCCTCAAACTTGTTATAGAAATAAAGGGCGGTTTTTTCAACATCTTTTGTAATGCCAATTTTTTCACAGCAAACCTCCATAATGCGTATATGTTTACATGAAAAATGTTAAATGTTTAATTTGGTGTTAAATTTAACATGGGTATTATTTTTTGCGTCCATTATGAGACACGCTGTAATTGCCAGGAATGAATGTTGTTACCGTGTGTCATGGTGACTGGTTCAAAGACGATTTCATGGGACATGCAGAAAGCTTGCCGGTATTCTGCCCCGGGTAAAAGTCTCTTCGGTTGCTTCGTATCTACATAGGTTTTCACATACTAGATCAAGGACAAATTGACGAACATGAATGTTTTTGGAGTCTCGTCATCAGGTCAGTGTGTATCTGGTGGTTGAAATAGGAGCTAAAAATGAAATACTCAACGAAGATTGGTTTGTAACCACTCCTATGTTTAGCTTAAACCTGAAAGACGAGATGCCTGTCCTCACCCAGCATTGGTTGTGTCTTCTTTCTCCTGCTTTGTTCAGCGGAGTATTTTGGGCGCACGACACGGCAACTTTCTAAGAGAATACATGGGCACCTTGCTTACCGGAATACCATTGGACCCAACAGCTCAGCCAGAAGCTCAGTTGTGTCCCACTTATTGACAGCTGTTACCCCGAATGAATCATTTCATTTCATTTACCGTGTACCCTGTAGTGGTCTGGCTACCCAATAAGTTACTTCACCAGGAGTGTGTGGCAAAGAAATAAAAATAATAACGCTAGGTTGGGTATACAATAATAAAGAGGTCAGATGGAACAGACTCACTAATAATTGTTCTCTTTAAAATAGTTCGTCGTTGGCCCAGGTCAGAGGATAAACAATAATCCAATTATGGTGTTCCAGGGGTCTTCTTCTGAACAGTTCCCACATATAACAGATTCCGAAGATGGTCTGAAATGTTTTGATACCAGAGTTAGCACATGAGACACGCAAATGACCGCTGCAAGCGCGAGCGAAATCAGAAGAGAAGAGTCGAAGCACGTGACCACGTTTGTATTGCGTAAAATCGTACAAGTGCGCGTTTTTGTAGTTTTGCGTATTCGAACAAAAAACGATTATGCAATTGATGAAATACGTAGTGTTATAATGAAAGCAAAATAAAGGTACAAAACGCCACACTACTCCCCCACTAGAGCGTTGACCGTGAAGGGGGAAAACGCTCGAATAATTAAGGTAATTAATCGAAAAGTTGCTCACTTCAAGTTTCGTAATCAGCTAAGTGCTGAGGGAAACGGACGCGTCGTCCGGAACGACTGGTGGAAGGAGTGAGGTTGGCGGCGGGGGTATCTTGGGTAGGTGCGGGTGTTGCTGGGTTAGCAGGATTGCTGGATGTGGTCGTGGGTGCTTCGATGAAGGCAGGCTTCAGGCGATCAATGGAGACAGTGTCGTGCTTTCCGCTTCTCTCTAAAACAAGGTATTTGGAGTGACGTTCGATAACCTTGAAGGGACCATCATAACAGGGTTGGAGGGGTTTCCTCGTTGCGTCATGTCGGACAAATACAAATGGTGTAGAAGAGAGATCGGTTGAGATGTGTTCTTTTCGCGTTGATCGTCTGGTCGGTGTCGCTCGAAGGTCGGACATATGCTGTTTCAGACGGGTGACGAATGTGACGGGCGATTCGGGCTGTGCGCCAGAAGTGGAAACCAGTTCACCGGGTAAACGTAAAGTTGTACCGTATACTAGTTCGGCTGGTGAACAGTGAAGATCCTCCTTGATAGTGGAGCGAATAGCAAGCAAAATGAGGGGTAAAGAAAAGGACCATGAAGAGGGGTTCATTTGGGCAGTCAATGCAGCTTTGAGGTAGCGATGGAAACGCTCAACCAGACCGTTGGAGCAGGGGTGATACGCGGTGGTCGAAATGTGATGGAAACCGAATAGTGTGGAAAACTCACGGAAGAGATTACACTGAAACTGTGAACCGCGATCGGTGGTAACGATGGAAGGTGTGCCAAAGTTACTCACCCAATGCTGCAAAAATGAAAAGGCGACCGTTTCAGCTGAAGTATCCGAAATGGGTACAGCTACTGGCCAACGGGTAAAACGATCGATCATGGTAAGGATATGAGTGAAACCGTTTGATGGGGAAAGTGGACCAACAATGTCGAGATGAACATGTGTGAATCGAGCATCAGGAACTGCAAATGAACCGATAGGTGAGTTCGTATGCCGAGTTACTTTGCTGCGTTGACAGGCGATGCACTGTTTGGCCCAGGATGTCAGATCCTTATTCATGAAGGGCCATACAAAGCGTGCACTAATCAACTTCCTGGTTGCTCTGATTCCTGGATGAGAAAAGCCATGGAAGTGGTCGAAAACAACTCGTCGAAAGGCTTCGGGGACGATTGGGCGAGCTGAGCCGGTAGACATATCACAAAAAATGGATCCAGATTGGAGAGGCAAGGGGATTGAAGAGACTTGAAATGAAGGGAAGGATAGAATGGGCAAAAAATTAGGATCACTATGTTGAAGGTTCGCCAGCTTGGCTAGGTCCAACTGCTTGGAAGGGTGAAGAGCGTTGATGTCGGGACGGGATAGTGCGTCTGCGACGACATTGTCCGAACCTGGAGTGTACCGAATGTCGGTAGTGAACTGTGAAATGTAGTCAAGATGGCGTATCTCGCGTGGTGAATATCGATCAGGTTTGGCGTTAAAGGCATACGTAAGTGGCTTATGGTCGGTTTGAATGGTGAACGATCTACCTTCTAACAAGTGCCGGAAATGGCGAATAGCAAGGTAAATTGCGAGTAATTCACGACCAAAAGTACTGTAACGCGTTTGTGCAGCCTGCATCTTCTGCGAGAAAAAGGCTAGTGGTTGAGATGCGTTGTTAACAACTTGATGAAGTACGGCGCCGACGGCAGCGTTCGAAGCATCAGTTGTCAAAATCAGCTTTGTGCTTTCGTGAGTATCGAGGAAAGATAACTTTGTGGCGTGAGCAATGGCTTGCTTGGCTCTTTCGAAAGCGGCAATGGCGACGGAGGGCAAAGTAACAGATTTTTCTTTGCAACCAAGTAAATCGGTCAGTGGCTGCAAAATATCTGCACAATGAGGGATGAACCGCCGATAGTAGTTGATGATACCAATGAAACGACGAAGTTGAGTGAGAGTGGTGGGTATGGGAAAAGACTCTAGGGCCAAAATGCGATCGGGCAATGGTGAAATACCTGTTGAGTCAATGTGGTGGCCAAGAAAATCTAGGCTAGTAACACCGAATAAGCATTTGTCAATGTTTAAACGTATGCTGTAAGTGGAAAGACGTTCAAACACTGCCCTGAGATGAGCTGCATGCTCCGTTGGGGAGGTGCTAGCAATTAAAACATCGTCAAGATAAGCATACACAAAAGGTAAACCACGTAAAACTTCGTCCATGAAACGTTGAAACGTTTGAGCTGCATTTCGAAGACCAAAGGGCATACGCGTGAATTCGAAAAGGCCAAACGGTGTTGTGATGGCTGTTTTAGGGATGTCATCCGGGGCTACGGGTATGTGGTAGTATGCACGTACGAGATCGAGTTTGGAGAAAATGTTTGTGTGGCATAAGGTACTTGCGAAATCGTGAATATGTGGGATGGGATACCTGTCTGGGATAGTAGCGTTATTGAGAGAACGGTAATCTCCACAAGGTCTCCAATCACCTTTAGATTTCTTGGGTACCATATGTAGGGGTGACGACCAATGACTCGATGAAGTGCGGATGATGCCGAGTTCGAGCATGTGTTCGAACTCGTGTTTTGCGATTGGTAGCTTATCCGGATGAAGTCGGCGGGGGTTGGCATGGACAGGTGGACCTTTCGTCTGGATGTGGTGAACGACGGAATGAGTGACCGGTTGGGTGTACTGACATGGATGAGTAAGGGTTGGAAAATCCCTAAGTATGTCAGCAAAATGTGAATCAGGTAAGATAACTCGGATACCTGTGGATGAAGCTGGGGCACTAATTCCGTTGACTGAGAGGGAAGTTAGCATGTCCAAGAGGCGTTTGTTTCGAACATCGACAGACAAGTTGTAGTGGGTCAGGAAGTCTGCACCAATGATGGGTGTTTGGACGTCAGCCAAAAGGAAGATCCACTTGAACGCACGTCGCAATCCGAGGTCAAGGGTGAGGGAACGTTCGCCGTATGTAGCGATGCGGGTACCGTTAGCAGCCTGTAACGAATAAGAGGCAGAATCGTGAAGTGGAGTCTTATGTGGTAGCACGCTAACTTCAGCTCCCGTATCCACGAGGAAACGTAGACCACTTGAACGATCGGTGATGTGGAATAGGCGACTAGTGCGAGGAGGGCCACAGACAGTCGTCGCTGTTACTGACTGGCCGGGGTGTTTAAAGGGGTGTTGGAACGCGGCTTGAAGGAACAAGGCGGTTGGCATTTGCGTGCTTGAGGACCGAAAGTTTGGTGATACCAGCACCAGGAAGGACGGGCACGAGACAACGATCGGGATCGTGAACGTGGTCGATGCTTGTTGATCTCTAGCCGTTGTAGGCGATCGGTCAAAGTATCAAACTTGGCTTGTAGTTGCGATATGGAAGCCAGAATCGGATCGGAATCTGTAGAAGCAGTGGGTGCAGAGCGGGAGACGGAGTTCACGGGGTTACTGGGGTAGGTTTCGTGGATTTTATCGGCCATCTGTGCTAACTGCTCCAAGCTGTGGTCATCAACGAAAGCGCTGATGACGCGGGACATTGACGGTAGAAGTTTGTCGAGCCATAGTTGAGCCATGATTTCCACCGCCAGCTTACGGCCGCAGAGAAGACTGCGCATGTGCCGAAGCAGTTGTGATGGTGATCTGTCCCCAAGTTCGACAGTGGTGAATAAGTCCCGTAGCATCTTGTTTTCGGACTTTCCTGTCCTACTGATGACGGCCGCTCGAAGGGAGTCATAGGGGTTTTCCTTAGGGATATCTTCCAACAGATCTTCCACTTCTGTTGCTACATCACAAGGAAGATGCTGGACGACATAGGAGAATCGGGTGGCTTGGGAGGTGATGCGTCGGGTAGCAAAAACGGCCTCTACCTGGTGAAACCATACCCTGGGATTACGTGGATTATAGTCTGGCAAACGTATGCTAATCGCGTTCTCGACTAAATCCGCTGAATCAAAGTGTGCCTCCATTATGACCGGGCAAAAGAAAAAAATTACGACGACCGGAAAGGAAAAGTTTTCAAAAAAAAATCTAGAAAGACACGGGCTCACCAATTTTGTAGTGGTCTGGCTACCCAATAAGTTACTTCACCAGGAGTGTGTGGCAAAGAAATAAAAATAATAACGCTAGGTTGGGTATACAATAATAAAGAGGTCAGATGGAACAGACTCACTAATAATTGTTCTCTTTAAAATAGTTCGTCGTTGGCCCAGGTCAGAGGATAAACAATAATCCAATTATGGTGTTCCAGGGGTCTTCTTCTGAACAGTTCCCACGTATAATAGATTCCGAAGATGGTCTGAAATGTTTTGATACCAGAGTTAGCACATGAGACTCGCAAATGACCGCTGCAAGCGCGAGCGAAATCAGAAGAGAAGAGTCGAAGCACGTGACCACGTTTTTATTGCGTGAAATTGTACAAGTGCGCGTTTTTGTAGTTTTTCGTATTCAAACAAAAAAACCGATTATGCAATTGATGAAATACGTAGTGTTATAATGAAAGCAAAATAAAGGTACAAAACGCCACAACCCAATGCACTGTCAGTATCTGTCCAATAGTGTTGAGTAACTACAGCCGAGGCAGTCGCTATACTTCTGCGGAACACGGTACTGTATTGTGCTGCCGAAAACGTTTCGTACGAACGCTGATTCTGCCCTGGTCATGTGACACGAATCAGCCGGCCAAGTCACTTCAAGGCCCCGTAGACTGCCTAAAAGCAGCCAATTAGATGCGACGTAGGGGCGCAGACGACCAATCGCTCGTGTCTACAGTTTTTTCAATTTACTAACCAAACTTCGCTGCGCGTTTCATTTTCCGCTACTATTTTAACCCTTAGATGTGTACTGACCTGATGATGAGATCCCGAAAACATGCTAGATCGCCATCTTAAGACGTTTTTTGACATACTGATTGAAGGTAAGCGAAGGAACAACTTTCGTTCTAAGTGTACGAGGGCCTATCAATTATGGTCTTGGGCTAATGCGCGATGTGTTTGAGACTGGTTTCCACTGTCCTCCGGTCAGGCTTTCCGCAGGATTTTGGCTGATTTCTGATAGTCTGCTTGAAGTGTCCACTTGTTTTGGGCCCACTATGCACATATGTTCCTGAAAGTAGTCCCGCTCTTGCCCGATCTGAACTACCACTAGGCATTTCGTTTGTTGTACTGGCTGAAAAATTAATTCCCTTTCTCTGATGTGTCCCAATAAACTAAACATCTGTTCTGGACGACTTGGTAACGAACTGATCGCCGAAAATACAATGTGACCGTTGACGTGACTGGAATTTTGAGTACTGCAGTACTCCGTAGCAAATCCTGAAGTGTAGTGCTTCATGGCTTGCTTGCTGGTATACTAAAGCCACTTCCTCCCACTTATCTTCCTTTTACCCAACTCAGACCCATGGCTCCGTCGGTCAACTGCTCAAAAACCTCGCTTTCCACTGATATAGATGTGGCAGATGGTCCGCCTCAATTGAGGTGCGATAATTAACCATCCTTTCAGACCCAGTCCAAACCCAGCTCTACCATGTCAATTTGATAGCATTCAAATTGCCCAGCTCAGCGAACGAACCAACGACCGTTTATGCTATCTGAGCTACCAATATTCTCCTTTATAGTACTTTCGTTTGTGCACTCCATGGTTGCATGTTGACCGAGACTATCAGTGCGCCCAAGCACGTCTATAAGAGTCCCGAGCTGAAACCGTCGGGTCAACAACTTGATCGCAAGGCATCATCATCATCATCGACAGCATGATATCAGTGTTCAGCGCTGATGCTTCGCTGCTATACAGCCATGATTTGTGAAGAAAAAAATGAAGATGGACAGAGAAGAGACTCAGTGCTAGCTTACTATAATCACTACGGGGTGCCCACACCTCCAGACATTCATCCAGGCAATCTGGTTAGAAACTGACAATAAGAACGCCACTGACATCGAGTAGCAGCCATATCTTGCAGCGTCTCCAACCAGGCTCAGTGGGGATCACGCGGTCCCCGTCCTGGAAGGCGAGTAACGCCGACAGCACCCAAACGTTTCGTAATCTCTGTCATACTCCTCTGCCAGGTCAAGGGCTGGCTACCTCTCTGCTTCCACCACTCTGAATTAGGTACGGAAAACAGCACTCTCTTCGGCAAACGGTGGTTCGGCATGCGCAGTACATGGCCTAACCAACGCAGCTTCTGGCTCTGGACACATTCTTTAATGGAAGTCCCCGTTGCACAACCGAAAACTCGCTTTCTGGTTACCTCATTGCGGATTCTCCGACAGCAAACCACGTGACCTATGGTCCTGAGACAACGATTGTCGAACACCTGAAGACGTCTCAGTTCCGCTGCTCGAACATGCCAAGTCTCACAGCCATACAGCCCGCATTGTACCCTGACACACAAGTTCCTTGAGATTCAGGGTTATGCCGCTTCCCCACCATAAGTGTTTTAAATTAGCCAATGCGACCCGAGCCTTGCAGCTTCGTGTATTGACCTTACCTCTCACACTACAGTCAGAACCAATACAACTTCGAAGATATGTAAAACGTTTCGCAAATTCCAGTGCCGTTCTCTGGATTGTAAGTGACGTGTTCGATGACTGCATGTCCACGAGCTTGACCTTACACTTTGTGGGTGCAAAGTATATACCAGAAGACTGGATGGCTGGTCAGTTCATCCTTCTAAGACGGGAACGACGTCGTCTGCACATTCCAGGTCGACGAGGTTTTTGTCAGAGCAATTTGAACACCAGGGTTTTGAAGACCTCCCTGCGTTCTCATTATTTCCTCGATCACAAAATTAAATAGGAATGGAGATACTGGGCACCCCAGACAGATACCGCTTTGTGTACGGAAGCTTTTGGAGAAATCTCACTTCCGGAACTTTGAGGATACAAAGAAAGTATTATGTTCATAAACTTCCGCAGCATTCTGTGAATGGTAAGCGTGTCAAGGAGAATGAACGGGTCAACCGAGTCGAATGCACCTTGAAAATCCAGGAGTACCAAAATCGTGGGTCGTTTGTACGTTGAACGCTCTATCACCTGATAGAGTGAGAATATTTGGTCAACGCAACGCCCATCAAGCCGGAATCCTGCTTGCTACCCTTGGGTGATTATTTCAATAGGCACCATAAGGCGACGAATCACGGGTGACGTTAACAGTCTCGTTAAGACCGGGATCAAGTTGATCCCCCTATGGTTTATACACTCACTACGAGCCCTTTTTTTGAAAATGGGCACAATAATCAACTCTTTCCAATTGTCTGGGACAGTATCCTTTTCCCAAATGCAGGTAAAGAGATCAGACAAGCGCTGACTGAGGACTTCACCGTTGTCTTTGAACAATGCAGGTGGGAAGTTATCCGGACAAGAAGCCCAGTGGCACTTTAGCGAACGTATACAATCATAAACTTCCGAGGACGTATTCGGTTCCACGTCTACCGTCCATAGTTCTATGACAGCCGTAGGCTCCAGATGAGAAGCAGCTGGTGGCCAAAGTGTTCGACCCAACGGTCGTGGCGTTCTTCATTCAATATGGTCGCTCCATTGTAATTTTTGGTGGATTCGCTCACAGGTAGTATCCGCAAACTGCTCACACGGCTCAACTGAAATAATCTTATGGCATTCCCGGCTTTCCAAACCTCTCCCATTTCCTTAGCTTTACGTGCCCACCAGACTTCACGATCGGCACGAACGCTCACTTTCACTTAACTTCTGATAATTCGTCGGGCAAGTTATCTTTCGAACCAGAGGGGATATTTGTCCAAGATTTAAGTATTACTACTGTTTTGTTTGATACCCAGTTCTTGAGTAGGCCTGGTAGCGCCGTGCCACAGGTAAAACTCCCAGCACTGGCGATCCCGTCCCAGTATGAATTCACATCTGATGGTGGAGCAGTTGAAATATACTCCAAAAGATAATCCTGGTAAATTCGTCTAAAATGCTTATCCGCCAGTCTCTCAGCTGCCAAGCAATTTGTCTGCACCTCACGCGGCCCTGGGAAACGAAGGAAGAATTGAGTCCGGACGAGCACGTTGTTCAAATCCACAACTGCGTTTCAAAGAGAGCGGCAGTCAGTTATTGATCCGCGCCATCGCTAACTGATGATAATGTAATCAATTTGAGTTTGTGGCCGGCATGCCGTTGGAGGGCACCATGTGGCCAGACGACTTCGGCTATTTCGGAAGTTAGTACTGCATAAAAACAGCCTGCAGCACAGCTGAAGCAATGGTTCACCATTGTGAGGGCGTACCGAGTCTAATCCATGTCTACCTAATTGATTTTCAGATGTACTAAGCCTGCCCATTTGTGCATTCAGATCTCCGAGAACCACAACGATACCTGGGCTTGTAACTTCCTGAAATAGGGCCTTCATGGCGTCGTAAAACTTGCTCTTGGTGATGTCAGATCTACAGTCGGTTGGGGCGTAAGGAGACACGACAGGCAGACGTTTCGCTTGTGAGACTCCTTCAGAGATGTTTTCAGATGAACCGCACAGAGGCGACTGTCAACGGCTATCCAGGCAAGCAAGGTTCCTTCCGCCCGGTGACTCAAGACGATACCAACCCCTCAACATCCCGCAGCAGCAGCCTCTGGATCACCAGAGGTGCGTAGCCGAAGCGAGTGCAGCCTGATGGGGCGGTTAGTTCAGTCATTGTGCTTCCATCATGCATTCTTGTTTCTGAGATACACCAGACATCAATGTTAAGCGAGTCCAGTGTGAGAGTAAGAGCAACTTGTTGTCCTGCTTGCTTCAGAGTGCACACATTGAAGGCGACCAGATAGACTGGGTGTCGAAGCTTGAAGATTGATTTGGAAATACCTGAGAATGTCGGCGCCATGTGACGAGCAGTTGTTGCACGCAAAACCGATGCAAGACGAACGGAGTCATTAGTCCTAAGTGCTTGGCCTACAAGGAGAGTTATTAATGGGTTGAGGAGAGGGGGAGGAAAGTGTGTGAAAGAGCAAAAAAGGAGGCATCAGTAGTAGCCTGTTTTCGTTTACCCGCCCTGCTGTATGCAGCGAGTAAGGCGACCCGGCTGACGGCACCACGCGACGATTCACGTTGCAAGAGAGTATTGTTAGTTATACGTATCATGGTTGCACGTGGACTGGAATGTCTTCAAGCTCCCACACATAGACAGGAGGACGATTGGGGTCCTCAAGCAAAGCCCTTGGCTCAAAAGCCTAACCGCAAGGCAGCAGTGTTTTGCGGGAAGTGCAACCATTTTTACTGAATAAATCGCCACACATGTTCCAACCCCCAACTTGGGGGCCAGGAAACTTTGTTCGTCAGACCTGTAACCATTGACCGACCTGGCATGCGAGTGCCATGTGGACACTCCCCAGTATAGCTCAATGGGTCACCGAGGTACACAAACCATCACACCAGGTTAAGGTCCACTCTCTTCGTGACGGACTCTCTAAAAGCTTTTTTACAAGCAGTGGTATCCGACATGGATGTCCACTCTCTGCATTTTTGTTGTATGTCGGTATTGATGAGATAATTAGGCGAACACTGAAACATGTAGGAAACTCCGGTGTTCGTGTCTGTCCCTGAGAACCTTGCCGACTGGGAATTCGCAGACGACGTTCTCATTTTTGAAAAGAGTATGAAGCGCAAGGATTACTTTAAAGTTGAACAAGTTCACCTAGTCCCTCGGCATATGCCTCGCGCGTACGAAAGGCCAAGTCATGCTTCAGGGCGTACAGTCTTTGAACTTGCCTCTGAGAATTCAGGAAGTGGCACTGGAGGTTGTGGGACACTGTGCGTGTATTGGAAGTTGAGTTAGCTCTGTTGGTAGTCTAACAGACAAATCGAGCCTGTGGATCTCGAAGGTCAGAACTGTGTTTGCCAGTCTGCGTCATTTGTGGCGCCAAAGAGGTTCATCGCTGGGTTTCAAAGAATGCGTGATTCAGAGTACGATTCGGACTGTACTGCTGTACGGCTGCGGGACTTGGCCACTTCAGCAGAGTATCTGAGACACGCTGGGGTCTTTGATCGCCAGTGTCTCAGACGTATAGTGGAATCTGCTGAAACTAGCGGATTTGGACTGAGTTAATCAAGAAATGGGTTTTTACTAAGGCAGACGATACTTCCTGCGAAATGTGTAGAGCACATCAAACAAAGGTGGTTGGACCACTTGTTTGTCTGCCGAGACGAACGCTGCTTTCCATACCTTGTTCGGAGTGGAAAAACCCAGATGTGAACAGAATTTGACGCGGCCGAAGGGAATGAAGAATGTTGCTACTCACCTCCCGTTGTTGTTCCACGTGAGCGTTCCTGTGCTTGGCTGTAGACAATGAACGATTTGGAGTTTAATTGATGTCAGTGACATTCAGGCCGTCAGATTTTTATCCAGATATCCTGACTGAGTGTTGCGGGTGTCGGAACCTCGGGTTTGTGTTAAGGCAGCAGCTCTATGCCCCCTTCCCGTGTTCTCTTTGCGCTGTAAGCCTTTCTTCAACAAAATTGGCATAGTTGTATGGCTCTGAGGCACCTGTGTTCCTTTTTAGTGTTGTCAATTGTGATGATGATGATGAACAGGACCTTCAGTCGGAAAGTATGCTCAGCACCAAAAGCTGCGATGGTTTGGTCGTTGATTGAGTGTACTGAATAATCGTTTGACAAGAAGTGCTGTTTTCCTTGCCCAAGCGGATAGGTGAACCATTGACCTAGCGGAGGCATTAAAGGGATTGCAAATAGTCTGAGTACTGCCGGCGCTGGTTGCTTTCCAGAGTGAGGCCTGCATGATCTTCGTTTGTATTGCTAAAGGTGTTGCAATCTTTGGCAATGTTGTTGTCAGCTTTCATCCAGAGTGTTTGGATGAATATATCAAGGTGTGTATGTGTGAGGGGACGAGATGGCTCAGTGTCTAGAGCGTGAATCTACTGAGCGCAAGGTCCGTGGCTCGAACCCGCTCTATGAATCTCGACTTCTGTCTAGACTTGGGCAACCGGCAGTATCTCAGTCCTCGTGCTTCCTTCGGGTGGCGTGGCAGTTAGGTACTGAAAGGGTGCCACAGCTGAACGATTTTTTACTAGTGAAAACTGAGGTTCTGCTGTTAATGATGGTGCTGTCTACTGAGATTATTTTTTATTCCTGTGCCTCCTTCAGAATGGTGCGAACTGTATGGTGTACTCTATATGACTTGGAAGGAGGGTTTGAGAGATTACGGAGTTGTTGGTATGGTTCGTCTTCCAGAATTTGGTTCCCGTGACCACCCTGCTCTTGGCTCGAGACCGCAAGAAATGGCGGCTAATGGATGTCAGGGGTACACGCACTGTCAGTTTCTTTTCACATTTGTAGAATGCTCGGAGAGCTAAGTACCTCAGGACGCTTGCAGTGGGATAGCACCATGTCCACCTCTCATCCGCTCCTTTTTATTCTTCACTCCCGTACTTTAACTGTAGCTAACTAAACCTTGTAGTTGTACGGCAGTAAAATATCAGTGTCATCTCTGTGGTTACTGCCTCTTATTATGATGATTAATCAGCTTCTGTGCACACAATATCGCCCCTCTTTTTTGGATCAGGATCGCTTCACTTACTGCTAGTAATCTCGGGTTTAGATTCCCTTATGTGATACAGATTGAGTTTATTGTTTCACCCAGTAGGTCTGTTCTCTTTACGTACCATATTGTGGATGGTTCGGGGGTTGTGTGATCGACTGCTATGAGTGCGAGAAAGTGTAGAGAAACGGCCCTTTCAGGGTATGCGTCCATCATAAGCGTTTTGCTTACTAAATTCCTTTCCTTTGTTAACTACTCTACGGTTTTTAGCTCCTCAGAAGTATTATTGGTAAAGGACGTTTTTAGAAAATGATTAAAAAACTTGTGGAATGGAGATATTGTCTGACTTATGTGTTAGTGCGGTGGATTGTGCATTGAGATTTTCTAAGTGCGTCTAGTTATAAAAACGCCCGGGAGACTAAACTACCACCGGATTCGAACTCGTGGGACACCTAAATGTTTTGGTAGATATTATTGCGGGAATCAGAAAATAAACTGAACTGTGGTCCGGCAGTAAAAATAAGATACCTTCGACGTAAAGTATTTAGAAAAAATGTTTTTTACCAATGCCATAGGTTTGTTTTTCTATCTTGGAAAAATTTCAACCAGAGATTGGCCTAATGGATAACACAGGATGGCGCCATCAACTTGTCCGTTAGCATTTCCTCCAAAGGTAAAGTGGACCTTCTGGGTACACAACAAAACCATACCTTTTGGTAATTCAACTGAGTGTTTTATATGAATTATCAGCTGGAAACCGTGACCTGAGGCTGCCCGTTAAACAGGTATTCTTAACCGGGTATCGGGCGAAATAGGGGCAAAAGAATTACCGAAGTTCAGACGATTTACAGAGAGACCGTTGTAGACTAGTCCGTTCCTTTCGCCGGTCACTTGCGAAATGGGGTGTTTTACTTTGCTTGTTACCATACACTTATCCTGCATATGGCGTATTTTTTGCATCAACGACTGATAGAAGAAAGTGGGGTGTTGTTATCTCACAAGATGTCTTCCTGCTTTTATAACGTAAATTTATCATATAGGTGGCGACATTTGAGAGTTAGGCATAAATTACGGTGGCCAACGGGAATTTGTGGAGCCTCTTTTATGGAAATGCAGCTGAAATTTGAAATGACTAGAGTGAAGCTAATGAGCGACTTTCAGCAACGGTTGAAACAATTTTGACTCGACGATATAATACTCTTATGTTCTCTTAAACAATTTTGCGCCAAAGCCATCCGTACATGTCTCACTTGTATGGAGTGCTTAACTGTCCGAGTCGGATCCCAATTCTGGTTGCAAATACAATTAGCCAGGCAATCTGGCATAACCTGTCCCTGGATAGCAATGTTCCTCGGAATGAGTGGAATTCGCACTGTGGTCTGTCAATACAATAACGGCTGGCGGATATTAGATAGGGTTGGTGGAACCATTTGATTCCTACTCTGAAACTGCAGCGCCACATAACTACACATGATTCGCAAATGAGTGTATTTATCGAGATACACATGGGGGTTATTCTGGGAATAGGAGACGCGAGAATGATAGAGCACACTGAACAGTTAAAATCGTCAACATGTTATTGATTTATGTGCTGTATTCTACAAATAGGAGAGGGTGTACGGCAAAACTGAGTAGTTTCTCTCTGGAGCTGTTCTTTATGATGTGGTTCTGCATGTATACCGATGTAGTAATGTAGTCAAATAAACAGGGCTCGTGGGACGATCGTCTTTATATGACAAGTATGGTGGGATGGCTGTAATAAGATGAACATGAGCTGAAATACTACCAAAGTACCTCAGTATGGTACCGTACGGTTGAATTACTAAAGGCAAACTTTTATCCCACTCACTCACATTGGAAACTGGCACTTTATCCTTGTGTCTATTCAAACACTGTCCTGTGCGGGTTTTGAAAATTTTTACTATGTTCCTTATCCAAAAGCCATTCGACAATAAGAAGACGGTTATGCGATTCCTGTGAGCTTTTCACTGTGAGTAGACCTTCCTGCAGATATACACAGTGCCCCCGATGTGCGTTGTTTACCTGGAATTCGGTGGTGTAATTTGGACAACTAGGATTGTTTCTGGCACAGACCTCCTGGCCTCATTTGCAGCCGACTTGAACCAATCATCAATCGGAAAGTTACCTCTAGACATCGTAGAGGCCTTCCTGTAATCCTGGTTTCTATTTCAGCGAATTTCAGCTCGGACACGGATTAACTTATCAATGACCACTCCCACTGTGACGGAACTCTATGCCTACTATGATACCTTGAATAATGAAGCTTCTAGCGCGGATGAGGTAAACCAGTAATCAGTGTCTGTCAATTTCGGATATCATTCTAGAAAGAAGCTGCATACCGAGCCTTTCTATTGGGAACGAAAGGTGGTGACATTGAGAAGCGTTTAGCTTCCCAGTTCATTGCCAGGTTTTCCAAGCAGTTTGAAAATCTGAGGGAAGAAAGTTTCAATTGTATTCTGGACCTTTGCGATGATGAAGATGTTGCCATCCGCAAGCAGGCAGTGCATGACCTCATGCAATTCTGCAAACGTATCCCATCTTTCATTCCCCGTGTTGCTGATGTTCTTGTACAAATGTTTCAGACTGAGGATGCTTCGGTATGCTTACCTATTTCATAGCATTTTTGTAGGAAATGCACGTGATATCCCTCTCACTAAATCAACTGCTAACACTAGAGCCCAAAGCCACACTGGCTGGTGTTTTCAACCAACTGTTGACCGTCAACCCCGAGAATCCTCGAGAGCATGTAATGAAGTTCTTGGTGGACCGGTTAAAGACTCTACCCGAAGACAAATTATCTTCAGAAGTTGAAGAATTTGTTGTCGAGCAAGTCAATAAAGTCTTACACGATGTCTCGGAGGAGGAATTTCCTCTTCTTATATCTATTTTGTCTTCACTGAAATGCATGTCAACTTTGCCTGGACGTCAGAAGTTGGTGGCCATGATTACCGAGCAGGCTTTACAAGCCTGTCCGGAGTTCACTGTAAGTCCGACCAAATTTTGTTTGCATTACGTACTTTTATGAATTCTAGCCGACTGACCCAGCGTGCGTAGCTCAAATTCGAGAAAGTGTGAAGCAGGCGGCGCTCTGCATTTCGGTAGATATCTCCAATTTTTATGTATTGCTACTTGTGACTTCCGCAGAAAAACGTTCATGCGCGTGAATTGTATATGTATTTGCTACAAAAAGTCATACCGAAGATTATCCACATCCCAGACACTTTGGAAGAAGACAAGTTTTCGTTGTTGCGCTCTACTGCTGAATTGGCCAATCTCCACGAATCGGATCTCAGTGCTCTTACTGCGAGTGAACAGGAGCAATGTCTTCAGTACGCCTTCGATTCACTCGTCCACTACTTACCAGAACTACCGAACGCATCGGTCGATGCTCAAGTATGTTTGTTTCCGCTCTGAAAACCCACATCTTCTGTTTAGCCATCAGACCCTCCTTTGGAGGGGAAAACGGTTCCCGAAAAGCCGGTTTTCCCTACGGGTCTTAAACTCTCCGAGCTGGAGTGTTTACTCTGTATTTGCTGTCAGCTTGGCCGAGTCAGACCACAATATTTTGGAGGTTACTCATCGGAGCAAGAGCGAGAGTCCGAAAAAGTTCAACTCGGAGCGGCGCGGTTGCGGCAGATTCGACCTCGGTTGCAGTATCTTAGTCAAGTAGCTCAGGAATATTCGCAGTCGATTGCGGGGCATTTGGAACAAAATGGACATACGGATGAGAACAAAGCCAAAATTGTTGCGCACCGCGTAAGTTTTCAGGCGCATGAAATCTCTCTCAACTCACTACTCTGTTGCCTAGCAGACGGTTGTTTTTCGTAACCGGCTAAGTGTCTGTTTGATCATGTAACGCTATCTTAGGATATTGTGTACAAACCTTAATATGTGCATTTGGCCTGTCCTTGACAGTCACCTTTAATTGGTTTCTATTATTTGTCGTAATTTGATAGCCCTTGATGGCCAGTCGGACGTTGATGGCATAGTAGATGCGTATCCGATGTGTGTTTTTTTTCAATTAAGGTTTGGTGTTGGTCACTATTGCGTCAAAAGTTCCATTTCAAGCATTGCAACCTGCTGAACAGTGAAGACCAATCTCTGCTTTTAACACTCTTCCGACAGTTGACGCAAACTAATCAACAAGCTCGGCGATTAGATCAGCAGCCACCTGATTGGAAACCAATAAACGCTCCTGGGCAATCAGCATTTCGACACTGAGAAGGATATTCTCATAGAGTCTTTGAATGGAGTTTCACGTCAGCCGTGAACTTTTTGTCTCGATTATATTCATTGCAGTCTATCTGTGTCGTACGAAGAGGCGTCAAACAATATTCTACTATTCGTAGAGAATTTGCTCACATATTGTCCGTATAACATTAACTCGTAAAACAACCAGAAGTAGCCATTCCATACATTTTTCACGTCTCGTACTAGTGAATTATGAATGTGGCTTATTCAAGGCAGTATAAACACCAGCCAAGAAGTATGCGCATTCTTGATGAACTGTGCAAAGCAGAAGAGTCTCTTAAGCGAACCTTAATAGAGGGTGGTTGCCTGAGCAGTAGGTGCAGTGTCTTTGACCCTCACTTTTTTAACTTTCCTATCAAACAATCTTAGTGACTGCTACCCGTAAAAACTCTGCACAGTTTTGGGTTTTTAGTGCTTATGGCGACGAATAGCATTTTCAGTAATGTATGGTGAAGGATTAACTTTTCAGTTAGTTGGAAAATGCTTGGGATCGATCGAGAAGTCACCGTTTCAGAGAAACTCGGTAAATAGTCGGTGGATTAATTGCCGGGAAACATTTTGCTTTTAACACAAAAGCTCCATCAGGCCGAATGAATGAGTTTACCAGCTTGAACGGTCTTAGGGCGGATTAAAAGTCAGCCAGCCAGGACTTTTTCAACTAGCGGACTCAATCAGGATATTATTCAAGGTTTTTTGATGGTTAGTGTGTCGTAATTTCTTATTCAACCGCACTAACCAGCAACAACATTTGGTTAAAATTCAGCACTGATTAAATCCGCTGGTTGAAAACGCCTTTACTGATTTGTTCTCCGTGTGCCTTCAATTCGGCTCACTCGCTTATTCAAATGACCTGACGAAGCTGACGACCTGGCTACGGTACTCTTTATTCTGCTGTAGATCCAAGGAACGCTTTCGGGTGATTCCGAAGTTCCTCAGAGAGGGGCTTTTTTCATGAGTGGTTGACAAATGAAGGCGTGCCCGGTTGTGTTCCAACAACTTTTGTGAGATTTTTCCAGATATCCATTACTCTTACGCATTCTGAATGAAGTATACCAACCCAAATTGTGAACTCTTGTTACGGTCGTTTTCCCGGACATTGGATTAGGCAGTCAGAAGAGATAATCTTGTCGGAAAATTAATTTCTTCACAACCACCAAAAAAATTGTGCTTCTTGGGAATTCGAAAATTACAGAGTTATCATAGCTTGCTTCATCTTGTTCCTTCAGTTGACAGTTCAGCTGAAATATTTTACCGAGTAGTGCGTACCTAAAATAAAGAAATCGTTCAGCTGTAGCACCCTTTCGGTGCCTAGCTGCCATGCCACCCGAAGGAAGCACGAGGGCTGGGATACTGCCAGGTTGCCCAAGCCTAGACAGGGGAAGTCGAGAGGCAGAGGCAGGGTTGATAAGCCATCATTCGTTGTTTTGTAAGTGGAGTTCTGGAGGAGGCTGCTCTATCAGCTGCTAGCTTATTGGCCCAGTCCAGCCCAAAAAGGACGTCTGTCATCAGCTATGGACACAGAGCATTGGGGAGAGTTACGAACTTCGTACGCCGAATTTTCTTATCTATGAGAGCGAACACTGTATCAGTGAGACTTCAAAAATCCCTCTTTATTACAGCTGGTCACTAACATCCCAAACTTGGTTCGTATGTTCTTCCACAACCCGCCTATGTTCCAAACAAACGTAACCTTTTCCTGGCTGAAAACCGACCCTATTATTTCACCTGGATCGAAACGTCCCGCCGTTATGGCCAACCTCCAAATTACGGACTCCTCGACCCGTTCAACAATGCCGCGCCGAGAACAACCTCGTTACGCCCCACCTATTGGCCGTTGGTCCCGTGGTAACCAACCACAAAACCGAGCACCCGGTGATTTCAGTCGGAACTATCGTGGCAGGGGACGAAATTGGTAGTATTGTTCGGTCGTGAGCTGTTTTCTATGGTCCATGAGTACTTGAATACTCGGTTAATGTTTGGCATATACATTCTCTTTCCCACTCACTCCCTAACATATGTAAAATACACCGTTTTTTCCTCAAACACTGCATCTTCTCCTGATGGTTTGGTAGTATGCGCCATGAACTATTAGTCAGGTAAGACTATGACTAGAATTGGGCTCGTACAAAACCTCTTGATAATTTGGGAGTTGTGAGTTTCTCTATGTGCGGTCTAGACGCCTATTACCCGTTCAGTTTGTTAATCCGTTCCTCCAACCAGCCGAGAAGATACCCGGAATTAGCGCTGTTCGGCCGGAACATTCTACACCTCAGATTGATCCCTGTACCGGAATAATCCGTAAAGAAATTCTCTCATCACCGATGGCGATGTACTCCCTCCGCTGACTCCAAATAATGGGCTATTCGGTTCCAACCACTTTCAATCTCAGGCTGCTTGTTTTGCCCACAGTTCTTAATGTTCTAGAGTTTCGGAATTTCCAACACCGTTTTCTGAACGCATCCTTAGTTGACACTAAACAAGCACTTCCCTTTTCCTTTCCTGTGAGTTAGGCAAATTAACGATAGCAGGCGGCTGGTGTAATGTTGTAGTATTTCCTTTGGCCGCTTGCTTCCACAACTAGGTAGCAGTCGGTTTGAACGGAATCATACAGCGATTCGAACTCTGGTTATCGAAAGCTGGCTAATGTTGAATGTCTGAATGTTTTGAACCAGCCAGACTTTAGCCCTGATCCTAACCCTATTGTGACCCCATGGGGTAAATATAACAACGGCGTACAAAGCTACAAAAGCATATGTCGTCAAAACTGGGTCGACCGATGTCTTTTGCGTGCATGGGGAAGCATTTGCTATTCCCGTTCATGGTGCAGCGAAGTGGTATTTGTGAGGACTTGAGGCGGACTGGCGGGAATAAACCGTAAGAAGTTATCTGCCTGGGATAGTATCGCTGATTGGTTTTGTATTCCCCCATTTTGATGATTTTATACAAGTCCCAGTACTCAGTACCCAGTATTCTGCCTCACACCAGGCGACCTGTGTTTAGTACATTCAGTTGAACTGTTATAAACGAGAATTCAGCTGTTAATGTATAACTCACCTTCCGGTTTCTTTAGTGAGGAGCTGATATTTTGAACCCGAAATGAGGTAACGCACTCACCAACCGCTTTGACAGATGAAATCACCTGCGGTTTTGATACTTCGAGCCACCATGTACGTGCATATTGATGGTTTCTATCTGGACCTTCTGGTGGGTGTTGTTAGGTCGTTTGCCACAACCATTTAGTTATCCGTTCCAACTGCTTATGCTCTTTTCAGTAGTAGGAAACCGGGCTGCTTTTTGCTTGCGAGAAGCTAGCAGCGACCTCGAAAGTCGTCGATGTACAATTATTCCGGGTGTTGTAAATCTATCTGAACAGTCCCGCAAGGTACTCATGTCTTAAATTCGATAGTTATCTTGTACAGCAAAGTAATTTGCGTTCTCTCATCATGATCGTCAGCAGCATCACCGGCGCAGAACTTCGGTGTACCTGCGGTTGAAATCTGCTAGAAAATTTTACTAGTAAAGCGAACTTCACTAGACACTCTTAAGTGTCACCGTCCTCATAGGGAACCCGATGGCCGGTAAACTGCTAAAACTTGGGTCTGAGGGTATTGGTCATGAAGACTAATTGATGTTTGAATTCATTAGGATATCGGCTGCTCCAGTGTCATAGTATGGAAGCGAGAATAGTTAGAGTAGGTCGTCGCTGTTTCGTGCCTTCACTTTAGCTCTTCTTGGTTACTCAGTTTACCCAGCGATGGGATTTTCTGTGGGTCCAATGGCACTGACGTAGGTTTGTTTATGAAGTACTTTGGAATTGCGAGCCTTTCCTTGCGATTTGTTAGGAGCCCACTTCCTCAGATCCATCCATCCAACGAACGTCGTTATTAGGAATTGCGTTTGTGGACTTTTCACATCACTCTATTTTGTGAAGGGAAAAACATGCGCTGTCTTGAAAGCGACCTGTGAATGACAATAAGCACATGCAATACAACCAGTCGCAACACCAACCAACACGTCCATACTACGGGAGACAGTCGATAAAAACGTACCTTGCGTAAATTTTGGGGTTGAAGAAAGCCAAGAACAAGAGGTTCGTCCGGATTTAGTTAAATTTCCCGTCAGAACCAAAAATTAGTATACAAACGATAGTATATGGCGTATTCCGTCCAATCTGGGTTCAAGCAGAGCATAAGGTTGACAGAAAATCGGGGTCTGCGCCTACCTGAGGAGTCTCAAGAAGGCGAAACCGGTCGTGGGCTATCAAAGAGCCTTCAGCAGCGTTATGAGTAGCTTCCTTCGAGATAGCTTGTACAAAGCACCTCTATGTTTCTTCCGTCTTTGGTGGTTGTTAAGCGAACTCATTGTTCCACTGGAAGTATGTGTGGATGGGTTTATGTACTTTTGAGTTCTCAGTTGAGATCACTATGTCCGCACACACCCAGTCAAGCACACAATCTTTTGCTAGGTGTCCGCAGGTGTACATAAACTTGTACCTCTAAGCGTTACTACATACGAAACACTAATCGATAGGGCACATTCCGACCGCTTGATGGATGGTGAGCAATCTTTTTCATTCTGAAAAAAGGCATTCGTATTCGCCAAGAACTGTCGGACGTATGGTGTAAATAGTAATAGCAGAAAAGCGATTGGAGAATGAAGACGACGGTCATGCCTTCGGAGGGGTCGATAGAGTAAATAAGGTTTATTGTTACAATCACCCGTGTTTTCATTCCCAAGACCTGTTACTGGCTCGGACCCGCATTTTGCTTTAAATTCTTTCGTCCACTGCCGATGCGTAATCTCCTGTTGCACATCTCAAAGAACCCCGTACAAAAAACGCGGGGGTATTTACCGTGGGCCCTATCAACCACTTTTAAGTGTAATATACTGGAAGTGTATGCTCCATGGTAGACCAGTTTTCTTTTTGACAAACTATATGCAACAAATATTGGTACTAGCAATGCGTGAGTGGTTTTCAGTGACGAAAACTTTATGTACATTTTACACGCTTACTGTGGGCAGTTTTGTGTAGCGTGTGATGGCATCGTGGTCTTTACCTCCACTTTGACAAAGCCTGAATCTCCCGATTTTCTTTGAGTCTGACCACACTTTTGCGATGTGCTACACAGTGCCTGAGATTATATCAAATGGCAGCTTGATGTAGATGTAGAGCCATTGCACGGAGTCCTTGTATTCCAACCTGTTCAAACCTGGGACTATTCTACTAGATTCTAATCCGGGTTTACAGGTATGTTATTTGTCTATTCAATTTACCGTAAAATAAAGTAAATCCCGATGTGTAGGCAGTATTAAGAAACATATCTTGATTGTGCTGCCCAGAGGCAGCACCTCGTGATCCGGTCTTTGTAAAACGTAACCCCGTACCGGTTCCATTGACGGGTCCTGTAGGTGGAATACAGGCCAATTTGCTCTGTTATCCGTTGAACGCCAAGCACTTAAATTGCGTTTGAAGATATCTGTTTCCACGTGTTCCATAGCGCTTAACAACATACTTCTCTCAATAATGTAATACAGTATACTACCATTACACCAATATTCGTCATCATGGTACTCTCACGTGGTCACGTGTTGTCTGACAGGCTCTTCGAGCGACAAAATCTCCATTAAGAGACCCTTTCTTGAGGCATGCTCCAAAAGCCAGCAGATATGTCTTACGTGTGTTTTTAATATACTTCTGTAACTTCCAGAAATCGGATCATAAATTCGGCAGTAGGGCCCAGCCGATGTTTCGGAATGTTTCACGACTGTTGAAAGATGTTTAGGAGAGTCCTTATGTTTAAACCGGATGCTATTCCCACTATCTATATACGTTGTGCATAAGTCAACGGAACTTCCGATATGTAGAAACCTATACAGTTTCGATAACAGGCATATTTAATCATCGAATGCTGGAGACAATCACGTCCCATTGATGCATTTCATCTTACTGCTTCAGCGTTCGCACAGACCATTGCTGAACACAGTCCCAATTCGCGACGATGGATGACTAGCCCTCAGTACAAGCCTGAACAGTTTATCTTCAAGCAATGTGTTTTGTATCTATCCCGAGTCATTGCATTTCGGTAAAAATCAGCGTGTCATGTTCTCCAGTTGGGATCCATTGGCGTCAGTCGATTGGCTCACGCACTCTTGCTAGAAAAGTCTTCACAAACCTACGGTTTGTTTCCTCCTAGATTTTCGATTGTTCTTTGTACGTTCAGGCGCATCTTATCCATGTACGTCAGGTACACGTGAAAACACGTGCCCCACATAATTTGGGTGCCGTAGTTTGAGTGCTGACGTGCTCGCACACGTAACTTTTGAGCCCACTATGTAGGTCACAGTGACGCAAGAAGGCAAGCACATTTGGGAGACATGTTATGCGCGTGACACATTCAGGTCGACGTCCACGCAGGCGAATAACCTAATGCTGACTGACGCATTCCATGACTGTGAAGGGTGAAATGTGGCACGCAGGTGGAAGGAATAGCACAATCACCTGCTAAGAGCTTAGGTCATTAGGTATCGTCAGTACAAAAAATAAACTCAAATGAAGTTTTTCTGTGTCCCTATAGCAAGGAAATGGGTTAAAACCTTCTTCCTAGGTAGAAAATTTAAAGGTAAAACGTCATTTCATTCACGTGTCAGGTAGATTTGTCAGTCTGACGACTTCACATGTAGGCCATTGTTCTCAAATCGACTTACTGAATTAGATTAAAACCAGCGAGCGTAAAACGTTTGAAAAGTGCTAGTTGGTGATAGCTATTATTCGATGTTAGATCATTCTAACTGCAAAGCAGAAGGTTGTGTAAACTAGAAACAAATGAATCGGTGACACATCGCCGATCATCGCCAGTCCAGTAGAACACCTGCATGGGGTTTGAAAACAAGGATGAAGTATATACTGAAGCAGTTTGACAGTTTGGAAGCCGTCTGACAAATGAAATCAAATCGACGGAAGAGGACAGGATAGGAAAAAACACCAAGAGTAGTCACACGGCTAACTTGGTTTCATGGTGAGGACCATCATATCGAAA
Organism: Clonorchis sinensis; assembly: GCA_003604175.2. Lineage (NCBI taxonomy): Eukaryota > Metazoa > Platyhelminthes > Trematoda > Opisthorchiida > Opisthorchiidae > Clonorchis > Clonorchis sinensis. The sequence continues at coordinate 194,295,544 of CM030369.1, read as the reverse complement.
CATCTAGAACGTTGCAATAAGCTACCGTTCGTCTTCATATCAGATCCCTTGCAGAATGGACTACCGACCCAAATGAGTCAGGAGGACTTGAATAACCACTAAATAGCCAGGTGAGAAAAGCTGCTACAGTGTCACGTAACCAAGCTTAACCTGAAAACAAGTCAAGCTGTGTGTACAGCAAGTTAGTGAATTTCAAGAGTTCACAGCACAAGAGAGATTACGAAGGAGTAACAAAATGGAAGAATATACGAGAGTGTTAAAACTAGTTGATTCAAAAAATTCTTCGACAGCCCACGACCGGTTTCGCCCTTCTTGGGGCTCATCAGGTAGGCGCAGTCCCCGAGTTTCCGTCAACCTTATGTTCTACTTGAACCCAAATTGGACTGTTTTCGAGAAATACACTCATTTGCATATCAATTTGGTTTTTGCGAGAGACTCACCTGGAACCCAGCTGAATCTCCCGTTTGTGATGTTTTCAGGCAACTGAATGTGCTGCATCAGGCCGCCTGATGTTTCAGTCGCTACGATATCCGAGATATCGCGATACATGTACTACCTAATACACTATCGTAGCGACTGAAACATCAGGCGGCCTGATGCAGCACATTCAGTTGCCTGAAAACATCACAAACGGGAGATTCAGCTGGGTTCTAGGTGAGTCTCTCGCAAAAACCAAATTGAGTTGCAAATGAGTGTATTTCTCGAAAACAGTCCAATTTGGGTTCAAGTAGAACATAAGGTTGACGGAAACTCGGGGACTGCGCCTATCTGATGAGCTCCAAGAAGGGCGAACCGGTCGTGGGCTGTCGAAGAATTTTCAGCAACCTTATGAGTAGTGCACTACGTATATAGTTGATTCAAAGATTTTGGGTAGAACACCAGGCGTAAATACCGAATGAGGCACAACGGAGTTGACTGGTGACTGGTTGTTCGCGCAAATATGTTCCTAAACTGCGAGCGCGTGTTAGACGACAAAGTGGAGCTGGTTGATAGATGAACCCTGCAACCACATACTATGAAATTCGTAGACTACGAATTTAACAAGAAATGCTGGTTGGACATTCGCTTTTGATAAAAAATTATGGGCGCGGGCAATCAACATACCAGGATAAGAATGGGGTACAAAATGTTAGTAAAGGATAACCGATCGTTAAGAGTAAATCTCCGGACATGCTGTAGATACCAATGAACAGCATTACAAATAACCGAAACAGACATTTAAACCGTACATCTAAGTAAGAAATTGACAAAGGGGCTTAGTTCGTATGGAATGCCCAACAGATGCCAGAATCAAGCACAAACGGCGAGCGTCTATAAGCAAACTGAAAGTCTGCTTACCCATAAGGTTACTGAATGCTCTTCGATAGCGAACGACCTTCTTGGAACTCAGCAAATAGACGTAATCCCAGATTTTCCACCAGCATTATTTTCCACTCGAAGTGCAAATTGTACACAATGGACAAAATACATTCATTTGCAAATTTCCTTAATGTTAGAGGGAAACCTAACGGACTATGCTTCTCTGATTAGCCTCAAGAATGGTGATCCCGGTAGTAATCCGCAGAGCAGTTCCCGTCAACCTTGTGTATAGTGTGCCATATCAAAAAGTGTGAGTCTACTACAAGCACACCACCGAGTTGGGGATCAAAATACGCTTAACAAAGAAGTACCGAGTAAGTGGGCATCGTTTACTGCGGGGACGAGGAAAAAGCCAAGAAGGGAAGTCATGTTTGTTGTGAGGCTACCGCTCAAGAGTTGAATTTCTGCGGCTGAGGTGCTGGATGCGGGGCAAGTATTATCAAGGAAAATGGTCGGAAATTTTAGGAAGAAAACTTGATTGCACTGAAAGACGGGGCAATTTTTATGGTTTTGGCGCCGAAGTTATGTAAGATATTATAGGTTTGCACCGAACTCGTCCCTCAAGAGCAAAAACATTCCGGTAGCGATCGTTAACCGAGTTAGCACTTTCTGAACTTATAGCATCATTGTCAGCTTTCCTGAAGCATGTCATCAGCGATGCTCTTGTATTCGTCCAGATGCAATAAGGTTGATATGATAAGTCGCCAAATTTCTCAACCGATGAACGAAATTGCTCAATGGCATTGATGAGCGGGATGATCTGTCGAAGTTGAGACATCTGAGCGTGAAAATCCAATCTGCACGATGTTTTTTACTTGCCCTTTGAAACCGACTTAGCACTAATTGTCTGAAGCACGGAGACTTCAAAACGTGCAACTATTTAAAATATATGCTGTTTATGTACATAATAACCTTGAAATATGGTTAAATAAATTTTAATTTCAGATGAACAGGAGAGAAGTTGCCCCTATAGCTGTGATTAGTGCGTGGATTGCACGGCAAAATATTAAGGCCTCGTCCAATCGGTTTAGACTGGTGGGTTGCCTGTTTGGTTTGTTATGTAGAAGAATCTAGCTTTGATTCATTCTTCATCCCGACAGTTTTTACGCCCATTTCTTAACCACAGTCTGTTGTGCCCGTGATCGACCTATTCACCGGGTGCCGAGGCCTCTGAAACTCGAATTGAGCCTTCCTTGTTTACTCTGTCCAAGATTCACCTCACTACTTACTTCTACAGCAGTCACACTGCAGTTTGTGGACTCGCGATGAAGTTCCACTGGTTGACCAAATTAATGCTCCTTACAACAGTAAGGAGAATCGTGAATTTTTGATCTTATCATCTTTGAAGCCTAGAAAATGAGATCAGTCGCCCTGCTTACCACTAGAAGACAATGAAACAATAAAGTGGTGTAAGCATGTTCATCGTCAGCTAAAACTGTGTACCGGTGACAGATTTGACCTCACTGCAGTATCAATTCCATCATGACTTTATGGAAACTCTTCTTAATTACATTCGTCAAGCAAAAATCGAGTTATTTTCACAAATTATTTACCACTAACTTCATTAGTTGGAATAGTTTCCAGGTCATAAGGAGTGGAAAGAAGGATAGCTTGGAAAATGCTGAATGGAGCGCACGGTGTGCAAGTTGGTCACTAATCGGATTCGTTTGTAGCAACTTGGTCATAGCAGGTCGCTTATAGCACAGTCTTAGGGTCAATATTCTGACTGCCCAATGTTTAGCCGAAAGAGTGTGTGAGAGAGCTCGATTATCGGCAATCTGAACGCAGATCGCATCCGCTTTGACGCTACATATTTATCCACGGCAGTTTCTCCGGGCTATACTGTGAAACAGTTTACACTGTACAATCCTTATGATTTCAGTAGGTTGTCGCTTTTACCAGTGCAGTCGAAGCCTAATGATGAGTATATCAGAATAAGCTCAGAGACCTCTTCAATCTGGTCGATGCCAAAGTACTTCCAGCCTTCTGTGTGCTTCTAGAAATGATCGTTTCCATATCCCATCATCTGCGACTCTCATCTCTCGAAAGGCCTCCGGTGCAAGTTTAGCTGTTGTGAAAAAATAAATCAGAATGGCAAACTACAAGACGCTACCAGCTACTCATACACCGATTGGCATTTTTAGTTTTTGGTCTAGGGACTGGCTTTTGAAGAGGACAACTTCAGAAATAGAAAAATGAATGAGGCAATCGAAAAATAATGATTACTGATGGATTGACTGTTCTTCAGGGCTAAAAATCATACGAATCTAATCTGGTTAGTATTGAGGCTTCGGAACTAAGCCCGCAAATTACATTCCTCCAGTCACTTCAGGTGTCTTCAAGGGGCCTGCCCCTTAAGGAGTTGAAGTGCTCTTTGTACTCACACTTGCATACCTCGTAGAGAAAGGTATGGATACCCACTTACCTTGGTTTGTACCGAGATATTTCCCACAAATAAAAAAGACAAACTAACGGCTCCATATACCTTGAGGTTTGTATGTAGTTGACGGTCACATGCCTAGATCGATAGTGGGCGTCACTTGCATCGAAAGAGGAAACTGCTTCCAACTGATGGTAGCAGTCGTCGGGAATGATTCTTCTCATCGATCGAACTTAATTAAACGGAGGCGATAGATGTCTGTGCAAATCTGAAAGGAATAATGGTTTTGCATGAACGAACTTTGAGGATCGGAAGACAGTGTCTTCATAAACATAGAAGATTGAACGGGCCTTGAAATTCTTGGAGTCCTGTATGAATATTTTGCCTCCAGTTTGTCTGGCCTTGTATAAACTTTATACCGCTTCCAATACAAAAGAAAGGAAACAATACATGTTAGAGCAATCGAGGAAGCAGTAATTATTCTGCTTCGTTTCCTGTTGTTTATCTGAAAATAATTTGATGCAACATATTGTACAGCTACATCTGTGTTAACAGAGGGTATTGGTTTGGTTACGCCTACCATCTACAGGAGAGTTGCAAGATTCTCACCAGTGTCTTCTGCGAGCTAGAATACTAACTGTGGTGAAGGTGACCCGGAAAACGCGATACACTTTGTCTATCAAATAACTCCCAATGTAACGGCCCCATTTCTAAGATGACCATACGGGTGCGCATGTCGAGAGCATAAAATGGGGTATTCGTTCACCAGAACACAGGTACTTCTCTAATACTACCGGGTTTGACTGGCTCTTTGAAAACCGCAGTGGAGGGGGATTACCATAGTTGGAGTAGAAACATGGGTTTTGCTTTTCACGAATCGCCGCACTCATGCATCAGTTCTAAGTAAGGCAAAATCGAGGAGTTTTGTTTGATTGCTTACCAAATGGAAATCCGCTTTATGCAGAAGCAACAATGCGAACCGATTAGGTAAGAAGCTCATTTTAGGTGTGCTCCTTACTCACACTGGTGGACTTTCAACGCCACTCTCCTTAGATGGGCACACATTTGATACTACCGACGCTGTGATTTCACATCCGTGCATTCAGGATAGTAACATACACATGCTTGCAGTTTTGGATGAACAAATTGATAGGAATATCTACCAAAATACATAGCTGTCATAACAGGTAGAAACTGAGCGGAAGGAGTTGTTTAGGTGACTCTTATGAAGGTCATAATTTCCGTGGCGGAAAAGCTTGACAAGCTGGATATAAAAGTGCTCCAAAAGTACGAGGCAATGGTATGAAACAAAATGTTGGCCAATCGAGTTGATGAACGAGATCCTATGGCCTGTTTCATGATGCACGACTTAATATTTTCCAGTGTGAAATTCTTCAAATTCAAATTCTTCTGTCGGTGAATTTGCTTGAGCGCACAGGCTGTCTTTCACTGCGAACTGGTTAGAGAGAATAGCTAAGCGGTGAGCATAAACTACTGGAGCGTACAACTCGTTGAAACCGACAAAGAGTTATCTCTTTTGCTCTGTTATGTTGACAAAAAACCGAACTTTAAAGGTATGAGGAGAATTTCAAAGAATGGATTGCTTCAAGAATTTACGACCAGACATGTCAAACAGTATCGCTATCCTGCCGCTGAATCACATACTGACAAAATGCTCAACCTAAGGCCAGTGACGACCTAGTAAACCACAGATTCCACTTCTGATGCATTGCGTTCTAAGACTAGATACTGGACGGATAAGCCTGACGACATTTGTCCAATTCTCAGGAAATTAAATTTCGGGGATAAATTTTCAAGTTGGACAAACAAGAACTGTCACACCTAATTTGAGAGGCGATTCCTGCTGAAGCAGTGTGTTAGCATTAAAACAAGTGCAAACTCGCTCTCCTCTAGTATATGTAGGTCACCTACTTCCCAGTGACCATCCGTAACTTTTTAACGACAGACATCCGAGCTACCCCTCCTGTAGTGGCTGATAGTCTCCACACTTGTCTCCGTTTGATCGTTATTACTGGGGGTATATCCCTTCCGAATGCAGAGTTTCTCTCTGTCATTTCTCACGAATAAAGGCCATAACTATCAGCGTATATTCGAGACCTGGCTAACAGGAATGAAGGTTAAGTCTAACAAACTGAAAATCCTTCTAAAGAGTTTTATGCGTCATGCCCGGGGCGCAGAATAAGAGCGAGTTATTCTGAATTTCTTCGTACTAAGGAATACAGGGTAGATTTTTTCCGTCACTAAGTTATTCAATGAGCCGATGTTCTCCCTTCTGAAACAGCCAAACATTGGGTTATTTTGCATTCTGTGGCAGCAAGTGTTCTATACAGTGACCAGTCTACTGAAAGAACTGTGTTTCAGTCTCGAAAGGTTTGCTTACTGGATCAGTTTGCTGCAACTGTTTCTCTTTAACAGCCATTTGTGATCACATATGAGCCCTAACCAGGGGTTAAATAATAGTATATAGACAGGCTAGTGTTGGATTGAAGCAACTTATACTTCCTTGACTTCTCTAGTTCCGCCGCTTTTCTTTGATTCCGTAAGTTTGCATAACAGAGATGTCACGGTGTTAATTCGTCAACTGTTGCTTTATGTGTTTCAGGTAGAATGCCATTTTTTGAGGTCGAACACAAAGGTTTTCTTTAGATGATCGCTGCCACTTCCCGAGGCATTTCGCTGCTTGTGATAACTCTATTCTGCTTAGTTTTTGGATGCTTTTTTGTTTTTCCTGTAGGAGTTAGTATTCGCTTCTAATCACACTTTACGAACAATGCCACGACCTCCATAAGCAAGCTCAACGTCCTTTGTGATGACACGATTGGAAGTAAGCATTGTAAGGTTTTCGAGCAGGTGTGTTCAGTTTTGAGTCTCCAAAAGTTTCATTGCATAGCCGTGCAAGTTGATCATTCCTCATGAATCTTGCGTAATGGTTAGAACAGTCATCTAAGCCGGTTACATCAAAATAACTTGGATTACCGATTACTCTGCCGGTGCTAATGCAGTCCTTCCAGACAAATCACATAATGTTCGTAATGCAACAAGATAGAATGGATAGCATCAGTTATGGAGAGATATAAACTATTTGTCTATTCGCGAAATACTTCCATTGGGAGACTCAATTGACTTACAGGTGAATCTTTCATTGAAGAGTATCCAGTGAGATTATCGGTAGCGTTCCAGCAAAAAGTGTTGTATATGCATTGTCTAGATAGAGGAACTGTAGGATTCCGTTATTTTCTCTTAACCATTCCATGTTGCACAAAAGTCCTGAATAAAATTTAGCAAAATACAACGGCCAAAGGCTCTGGGAATTGGTTTCTAACCAGTCCGCTACCTATAGAAAATCGATGGGCTGTTTTTCAAGACGTTGGCCAACTGTAATCCTCAATTTCGTGCTTTCATGAAAAACGGTCAAAATCAAACGTACTCCTTTCGGAGACTGTTGGTGGTGTGAACAGTTTTGGAAATTTTCCATGGAAATTTCGTTCTGCAAATGAATTCACTTTTCGATGAAAAGCTATTTCGTCCTTAATGGGGATCTTTAGGAATATCCGGAGTTCATCGAATATTCCAGGAATTGTTAAACAAAGTTGCCTGCTTGCAAGCAACTAATTCACACTGCCTTTTGGAAATCGATTATCACAAGCGATATTCGAGACAAATATGCTAAATAGTAACACACTTCATCTAATGGCTGACTCAACCGGACCAGATAGCCTACGCAAATCTCAGTAACATTATATCACATGATATGCGCACAGTTTCTGGTGCCCTGAATTGGGACAATTTAACTGCTACGCAGAAGGGACACCTTATCATCGACTACAGACACACGCGTTAAATGACAATAGAAGGACAAGAATTCAGGTTAGATTTTTGCGCTCTGCAAACAATAGAGCGTTTGACCTTGACCATAAAACTGGTGCGTTTGGAAGGAATCCACCACAAATGTGTCGTTAGTAGGCGCAATAATTAGGTTCACCAAAAGAAAGCCGGACAATAATTCCTACCATTTTGCAGTTCTACTAATAGCTACCGCTTAAGCATTGTACTTTCAAGAGAAGGAAGACCAAAGGCCGATGCATTGTAACTTTTCATTCCAAATTCCACAGCATTCTAATCGCGAAGTCCCTCAGAAGACAAAGTCACAGCTCCACTCTTGACGAACCTCACTATATATATATATATATATATATATCCTTTAGTAACATGTGATAGTGAGCCATATGTTTGCCACTACCAACAGCTTACGGGTTTGGTACTTATTTTTGGAACATCCTAACCTTTGAGCATCTCCTCAGTATATATATATATATAAGGCATCAGAATCGGCCTTGTTTGTCAACGGTGGTCAAACAACTGTGCATAGTAAGAAGACACGGACGTTTGAAATGAGCCGAATATGGTGCTGCACTCAAGTCCTTGGTGCCGATGTGAATTTGCAGGAATAAATCCAGTGGGCGGATGTAATGAGGCCAGTTACAAGCTATCATCTGGCCTCAACATGATAGTTCAACAGTGGACACCGACGACAGTTATCGGCTTGTCTTCAAGTTGCCAGCATAATTTGTCGATTCGTTTAGTTTTCAGCGTAACACCGCACCTACCCAGGATGACGCCATGCAAGTGTTCCCGGAAGTTGTCCAATAACACGTCGCCAAGGCGATACTGGATAACACGGTGGTATTCCACTAACCTTGCGCTTAATTATTTTGTCATCCTTAGGATGACAACTCAGGTGAGCAGTCACCATAAGATGGAACAGATCCACGTGGGTTCCCAAAAGCTATTTCATCAGGTGGACCGACGGGTACGCTTTTGACGCAATTAGCCGGCCCCACTATGGCACATTCGTCCGGATGTTTTGCAAGTGCATGTGGTGGAGGCCGCTCTGGGAAGATTTAGTCCCTTCCGAGTGAGCTGCTTGTTTCCCAGCGTTGCAATGCGTCGAGTGTCAACGGTTCTGGTGCCTACTTGTTTTGGTCGATCTCAGTGGGGTTGTGTCAACTGTCAAATTCTCCAATGTCCTAACACGGAAGTTACCGTTTTCCATGCTTACTTGAATACTCTCCCATTAGCTGAATTTCGGATGTCCCTGATTCCGAAATCCGCTCTTTAGCTAACCATAGACAGGCTGTTTTATGAAACATATTTCGACCTTTCATTACCCGTGACATAAACAGTTTAGCTGGTTTTGCATCTGACTGCAGTCAGCTCTAACATAATTTGTTTTCTGAGGGCATATGTTGTTGGAGATTCTGTCATTCCCTTCGATCGGGTGAGGCTTCGCGGAGAGTGTAGTTAAAAGGACCCGAATACGACATTTGTATAGCATACTTTTCTCACAACCGTACAGTACACAACAACCCAGTGCCCTGTGATGTGGTGTTACTGCGCAAGTAGTGGTTGTTTTGGACGCTTTTCTCGAGGAAACCGAACGCTATGCCGATTTTGCTATTCGTGAGTTTACTTCATTATCATGTGTCGAGTATCTGGATAATTGGCTCCCAAGGAAGCAGAAAACTGTGCGGCAAGCTATTTTACAACCATTCACCGGGAAAGTGGCACTTTATATCGAATCCTTAATGAAGGTTTGCAGAAGACAAGCATTTTAGAAATATAAATATCTAGGCGGAAGCGAGACGTCACTGAAGTGAACGCCATAATCATCCACTGTGATTCTGCTTCAGAATGAGCAAATAAGGCGCAGCCTTTTACAAACAGCAGATATCAGTGCACCACCTTCGCTATAGAGGAAAGCCTCTGCGCAGTAGGCTGTTCAATAGGGGCTGAAAAGTGTTCTTCTACTGAGTGAGTCGAAGGCTTTTGCAAGGTCCACAAATACCACATAGGGTATGATTCAGTTCAAGGCATTCTTTTTGCATTTATGTTGCGAAGAAAATTGTCAACCGTACATAGACTGCTTCAAAATCCACACTGCTTCGCAGAAACCTGTTCCTCTAGAATTCCACCAGCTAGTCGAATGAACAGGGTACGAGGAATAAACTTGCCATAATCTTGATTACGTAGGAGTTATTCGTCTTCTGTTAGTTTTATTTTGTTTTATACAAAGGATTTACTGTTGTCTCCTTGAAGCCTTACACAGTGTCCTACAGCTCCTGAGCTCTGCACAGCTCGCAGAGAAGTGTGCTATGCAGAGTTCGTTCTGTCCGTTTCAGCAGTTCAGTGAATAGACTGCCAGATTCTGCTTCCCTCTCGTTTTACAGCTGGTTTATGGCACTTAGTAGTTCTGACATTGTAGACGGTTGGATGGAAAGGATAGGGAGACGCGTGAACCAGTTGTCATACGGCTGTTGATACTATCCAGCCTGTGGTATGATTCAGTAGAGCAAAAATTGACTAGAAACTGCAATAGACAAACATTCGGGAGATATTTCGTCTTGTAAGTGAAGCCAATCTATGCTGAAAAGCCGAGGAGCACCGTACACTTAACTTTTCGGCCACAAGCTGCTGATCAGCAGTGTGATTAACTCGCACTCCGCTCATCCTTCGATCACGGAATCCACATCATCCGGTTACACGTTTTGACTGGCTTCTCGAGCAACGATTCTCAGATGGAAGTTTTACTCATCGGGTGAAATTTATTCTTCCACTGAGCTATGTATAGATTGTTGGTAGTGCGAGGTAATGCGAATGTGTTCGTGACCGGAGATTTCACTCCTGCTCAGGGAAGTGTGCCCGCAAGTAGCAGAGATCTATTTGACTGTGTCCAACACTCCATGACCACTTGGAATCATGCGGTTCTTCTCGACCGTGGGTATGCACCGTACATCAAAACACTGCATGATTGTATAAACGGCAGTTCACCAGGTCGTTCTGTCCAGCATTAGAGTTCACCAGGAGCTGGGACAAATATTACAGTTTTTCAGACTTACCCAAAATCTCGGTGGAGGAAATTTTGCCGTCCCATAGTTCGAGCCTCATTGTTTCTAACTGGCCATATGCAAGTTTCTTCGGTATGCGGTTAAGACCCACTTATTCAGAGGCTAGTAATGCTACAAGGCGTATTCATTTCGGTTGATCTGAGATTCTTTTGGTACTTCACTGTCCACATATTGGGCAGGTATTTTGGGTGAACCGTTTTTGGGAATTCTCAGGCATCGTCGATCTAAAGCCCATAGCTCGCTGCCACAAATAAATGAGGAGAGTACAATTGTAATCTTGATGTCCGCACATAAGTGTAGATTGTACCAGGCGCCTTTTTATAGGCGACCGAAAACAGCGCTTGCCTTGGCATCCGAAACATACAGTCCAATATAGATTTTCAGATTCGTGGATAAGGCACACCTCAGGTGGCAGGAACCTTCACAACCCTCTATGGTGCAGTCATTGGTTTCAGTCCTAGACGCCAACTGATGCAAATCACAGAGCTTCTTTATGGAAGGCAAGCGCCTTACAAGGATTTATGTGTAGACCTTGGAAATATAACGCCGAAGCAGACGCTGTGGTTATTCGCTGTAATTCCTCCGAATGCCTGAATAAAACAGTCGCTCACTTGCTGCCTTGGCAACTTTTTTTCATCCCATGGTTTTGGTCGCATCCTAATCCTAGCCCAATGTACTTCCGACACGCATGGTGCTATTGAATTGAAAACCTGGAAGAGATAGCCTTCAGGAAATCCCGCAAAGTTGACTGAACCGACAGCTACTTGATGTGGGGTCTGGTTACCGTCAAGTCCGTCGCACTACGACGAGAATTGTCACAGACCAGCCGCAAATTAGATCGGATGGACAAATTCTCCGTGTCGTACATGCAAATTTGCATCATATTTATACGTAGTACACTACTCATAAGGTTGCTGGAAATTCTTCGACAGCCCAAGACCGATTTCGCCCTTCTTGGGGCTCATTACATTCAGTTGCCTAAAGCATCGCAAACGGGAGATTCAGCTGGGTTCCAGGTGAGTCTCTCATAAAAAAACAAATTGATTTGCAAATGAGTGTATTTATCGCATCATATTTGTTATGAGAACTTCCTTGTGATCCCTTTTTCAGACATTGATGTAATCCGAAAGATTTCTATGTTCACTTCTTGGGCGCGCCCAAGCCGTGATGAGCACTTTTTCAGCATAGAATCCGCTTATGGCATTTTCCATGGTTACGCATGTAGCTGAAAATCTACCGTTATTTTTGTGGCTCCGGGAGGTCCAATGATCCCTTCTCAAGTATGATTTTAATGACCGATTCAAACGATAAGCTCACCTATGAGGACCAGGTGATTAGTTGTCTAAACCGACGTTCTGACAAGAGCGTGTAAAATTTTTGCTGCTCAGCTTCCGGGAGAGACATAGTGAAACTATACACACTATAAACACACGCTGTAAGCACATATAAACTGTCGGGAATTCCGCTTGAGAGTTTAAAATCAGTATTCATGACACTCACGTTGAGGCAGTTTGATTCATTTAATATTGTTTCATTCACAAGACTGGCTATCAAAAACCCGACTTTTGTTCCCATCTGTCGACCTGTAAGATGCCGCGTCATTAGAATATATGACCGGCTTTCCGAGTGCTTCCATGATCAGCCAGCCGAGAGAAGTTAGTTCAAAGTAAAGCGCTTGAAGCCTCCATTACAAAGATTTGATGCCTTTTGGGTCTGTTTATTTTATCGATGTTGAGGGAAGTTCTGTCGTTCCAAGGTGAGTCTAATTTGACGTCCATTCACCAATGTTTGTTCACGATTGCTAAGTGGTACTATTTTCGGATGTTTCTAGCCCTCTGGCTCAATAGTCCAAGCCATATTTCTACGGTTGATTTCCTCTTTTTCAGACGGTTTTACGAAGCTCAGTGATTGAGAGTCATATTCACCAGAAAGTGAAGAATTAATCTAGCTCAAGGACGCAGCCAGTAGAGCCTAACTCTGGCCTCTATTGTGTTTTGAGCCGAACAGGACCTTGCTTCTAAAATCTCTTGGATCCTATTGGATGTGTGCCAGTGGTCACGGCCAACCTTTGAGTAATGGGGATGTGGAGATTTTCAGACAGCCGTCTTATAAATCACCTTTCCTTGGGTAACAACAGAACCGCTGCTCCGTATATCGTGGTTAGCGCATCCTTCAGAGAAACTAACCGCAATCAGCTACCTATTTCGTCCGGTTTCAATGAAGATCATACCTGCATGAATGGAAGGTTTATTTTAGACGGTAGATTTTCCCTCAACTTCCCACTGGCGTAACGAAATATACAGAGAATCCAAAATAAATGCCCGAAATTAACGTCTGGAGTATGTCGATAAAACACCAGCAAATTCACTGTGATACAACGGGTTGGTTTAGTCAGTTAGACGTAAAAACGTCACATATGCCAACATAAACTGCGAGCAAACATATTTTTTCTCGAGAACGGTGTTCTACACTGACGCAAGGGTTGAAATATCAAAACAACTGCATCAGCCACCAAAGGAAGTAATGCGAATCTACAGTCTGTGTTTAAAGACGAAGTGAATGCTATTGTTGAGTTAGTCACAAAGAACTGAGTGTTTCGGGACTTGTAGCAAAATTATCCGTCTAAAGAACAACTCCTTACGAAACGGACGAAACTAGTCGCTTTTCACTGATATCTCCTTTTTGTCTTCGCCCGTACTCACCCACCCCATCACACAGACTCAGTTTCCTCTCAGCAAGTTTCTTCTGGAATAAAATTTAATCTCACCATCAGATTCGCTGATAGTACCGACTTCTGTATAAAATTGATGATGCTGGTTTGGGTGAAATAAATTAGTGGTGTTTGTCGGAATCTGAAGTGTCTCTTTCCGACAGTCTGTCAGGCTCACAACCAATACGGAATATGCAGTAAGGAATCAAAAAGGAATCCCTAGAGGCTTGTTATCATCATCACCATCATCGACAGCTACATATCAGTAATAAATGCTGAGGCTTAACGGGCAAACAATTATGCAGAGATAAAGCGAAGGGGAATGGGTAATAATTGGTAAAAAGCCCTGATTTTAGGGAAAACGAAATCAAGAAAGGCCCTCTTATCCCTCTACCCACGACTGGAATATTCGTATATGGTCACCTTAACAGAAAAAGACGTTACTAAGAGAACTACCTCCTGCATGCCTTACTCAGCCTAACCCATGTACGCAACGACAGTCAGACTTCACGAGACTTGCACTTTAGGTCTTCAGCCTTGCAGGGAACATCCTGGACCATCCCATCCAGGGTAGTTTGCACTCGCTTCAGCTGAAAAAGTTCTTATTTTGCGCAGCTTTTTCCAGACCCACCACCAAGAAGATTTTGGAATAAAATGTTAGGCTATTTTGGTAGGTAACGATTAGACTTGAGAGGCACATCTCCCGATCATACTAACCTGGCTAAATTTTTCACTGTCCTAGGGATTTCAGTTTGCTCACAAGCTCATGCTTACGCTCCATTTCGTCGTGGGAGCGGTAATGCTGCCCAACTTCTGCTACTCTATGAAGGAACCGGCACTCATATCTTTAAAAAAAGTTCAGGGCCTTCAGAACAGTTGGTCTGAAATAGCTCATTGTTTAGGGCACGACTTACTAACCTGAGGGCTCGTGGTTCGAAACCGACCTCGGCACCTCGACTGCTCCTGTCTGGGCTTAAGAAACCTGGCAGTATCTCAGCCTTCTAACTTCTCTCGGGTGGCGCGGCAGCTGTTCGCTGGAAGAATGTTTCAGCTAGACACAATGGTCGACTAAATTTTCACGCACAATTTCTCTATAGTTATGTTGTGTATATGTGACCTCAAGATTGTGATCATGCAATCTAATGAGATTGTTACATTGCACGCAGTATGTCTGATAATTTTAGCTAAGCCCAGGGTTCGTATTTCAGGACATCTCTCAGCTCCGTTTCTGGAACACAGCTACTTGTAACTTTGTGCATGCGATGGGCTAGTACAATCCAGGACGCTTACGTAAATTGACCTCAACCGTGTAAGCGCGTTAGTTTCACCAGACGCAATAGAAGACCACCCACAAATATATAGGAGGTCGCTGTTGTGTCTTGCTAATGTATCAAATCCTGTTTACTATCGACACAGGGATGGACAGTTAAGTTTTCCACTGTCTGAATTTACACAGCAAGTCCCTTTTAAATGTTCATGGCGTATTCAATCAGTCCTTAATCTCTGAAAGCGTCAGAGTCTACTGATAGCTCACTCGCGAGAGCATCAATCAATCTATTCGCGGAAAACAAATCGGAATATGAAAATTCGAAACATGAGAGTGTCTTTTTGCCACCTGGCGTTAGTCTTTGATCAACGTCATCAATATTGGACGGAGGAAAATACCCCTCGATGAATCAAATGCAGAGGTATGATACCCGAGTCGGTTTTTAATCGAGAACTGTTGGCGAGGGTAGCCTCAGTGGCTGAGGAAGGAAGGCTGCGGTTAAGAAATTCAGGCACCTAAATATTTAATAGTACTCCCATCAATCAAGAAGATGGTATATTTTAGTGAAACACAGCACCTGTTCACAACTCTCCACTCATCTGGAGGTGGCCCCGTTTGCATCGCTTGGATTGTTTGAGTTGACAAGCTTGCAGTGTTGCAAGGTTAAGAACCTACGAGTCATTCCAGCAGACCAGTGAATAAAATGTAAACATATATTCCAAAATGGACCTCTGAGAGCAGAATGGAGAAACATCAGTGTTTTCATACTCATGAAAAGTACACGGAAATGAATCCAGGAGTTTTGGGAGAAAAGACCGAAATAAATTAGAGCAGTACAATGGTTTGAGTGGTCCTTCTGTTTTGACTTAAACCGGTTTCATCGGTAAAGATGCTTAGAAATTGTCATTTTTATGACTGAAACTTGTTTGATTATCAAAAACCATTTTTGTTTCATCTACAGGGAGTAGCTCTTTGAAGAAGTTTACCGGTAATCCTATAATTTTGTCGTGAGCTCTCATATAGGTTCCACGATCGATGAAGGCTGTGGTCTGCGTTTCTTCGCATACTTTCGTAGCTAAAGGATGCATGCAACCTCTGCTTGTTTGACGAAGCTGATACCTATGTCGGAATCAGCCGTGAGTGATAGCAACCACCTGCAAGACGTCCTCAACCGTAAGAAGTTCAGTGCAATCGGTACTATCGTCAGTATCTCAGTGCTGTATTGTCGTATCTCATGCAGTGAAGTTGTATGGAATTTCAGCACCTTCCAACAGTTTTATACTAATCTTCACGGTCCATGTGGGGGAAGCAAAACCAATTCAATGTGAGTTAGATTCGAAGACAATAATTGCCGAAGCAGACATTCCAATGAGCTTCTTGCGTAAGCCACAATAAAAAATCACGTCGTTTCATTCGATTTGTGCGTGTGGTTATTGGCCATGGAGTGTTGCTCTCAACAGCGGAAATCTGTTGATCTAGGTAATCCGCAACCGAGTGCGCTACATTACTGCCATCGTGCAATCACTTCACAGTTTACAAATATATGGATAGAAAGATGCGGGCGAAGCCCTCACTGAGTTACACTATATGCCAGCTGGAAAAAAGACAACCATTGCTGAATTGTTAGCAAGGCACATGCCCACTTGCATAGCAACGTCACGCTTCCGTGCATGCGATCAAACAGTGGGTGGACTACATTATTCCAGCCCCGATTTATTTTAGCTTAGTCATTAGGAAAAACTCACACTTTAGCTGTCAATTCTGACCATTTTTAGTTGAACACGCGAAACTAGGGCGACTGATCTGTGCTGGGTGTAGACAACCTGTAGCAGCTTGATTAGAAACAGTAGACTTCACCAAAGAGGATAAAGCTTAACAGTCTCCACTTCGTATTGTTCAAAGTGTCAGTGAGGGGGTTGTTTCAAGCAGACAGATGTCACATATCGTTTGATGGGAAGTGTACAGAAAAGAAACAGCAGCGGTGGTGAAAGAAATTCAACACTTGTCATTGGAAGGGAAACAGACTAGTTGTCCGGAAGCTCACATTGGCCCACATGTACTGCTGCGTCAAAACCTTTACCCTGAAAGGTAAGGGTGGAAATAACCACCGGTAAAGGATGATTAAAACGCTTAGATAAAGTATTTGCAGCAACTAATAGAACACGTTGCGGATACCTGAAATGTTTGTCGTTTGAGGTGTAACAACTTACCGCTTTTTCCCTCAGCACCCTGGGACTGAGAGGGGCTGACCTCATGTGGAGATAGAAATTGAGTTGTAAGAGTAAAACCTTCCTAATAGCATCCTGTTTTTTTCTGGAACTCTTGAGTGTGCATCGCTGCTGTGAGGAACCCATGAGGTACTTTGGAAGGCGCAGTCCTGATAAAAACCACCCATTTCGAGCATAGCGGACAGACGCCATTTCCAAAATCTATCCTTATTTTAAAAATGAAATCTACTATGAAATAATTGCACAACATATGATGCAACCTATCCATGTAGTCGCTTCCACTCATTCGTTTGTCAGACGGTGAGTTTCTCACCAGTGTTCATTCCATTTGAAAAATTTTGTCTCCGGTTATGTCGATATGTCTATTCTTGGCGGTCAACATGGATTACCGCAGTTTTCATACACTCTCATACAGTCCAAAAAATACAGTCTAAAGCTTAAACACGTTTGCAAATCTGTAACCTTTTGGGCTGCAGCGTTTACTGACACAATACCTACCTATAAGAGAGTAAAACAGATTACTGAATGTCTGCAACTGCTCACAGCCGTTTCTTAACATGTTCATCCAAAGAACAACTCGCAACCGCGATAGAGTTCCACGTCACTGAGTACAACAGCGCGGACCGTCTGAAGAAATCAAGGGTTTTGTGTTGCTAAATTGGAATCTTGAGTCGACCAGCACGTGGAACTAATCTTAAGTCCCTAGAAAAAACAGATTCACTTGCTGGATGTGTGTGTCCTTAGTGTGATAGAACTGGAAACGGAGAAGTTACGAGAACAACGGAATTTCGATACCTGAGCAATGATGTCTGCATAAATGTTTTTTTGCCGCACATTGAAGCTAGTGAAAGGTGCGTCTGTTCTCGGTATCTAACAAGAATGAATTTACTGGGAATAGACCTACCCAGGTTTCTCATGCTCCTAATTAGTAGACAAATATGAGAATATGAGAATAACCTAAGAAGATCATTCATTTTGAGTCCAATTATAAATCATCACGCTGATGTATTCAAGAAAAAAAGGTAGCCCACGAAGTCAGGACACCACAGAAGGATGGCTTTTGATATGGCCCAACGTGTTGATGACGGGAGCAGGAGCACGTGCTCTTTTAGTTGACAGTTCACGCTACTGATGCCCTCAGTGGAGACACTCGTGGAAGCTAGTAAAAGAGATCCCCTCTGTAAGATTATAATGGTTGTAGGTCTACCACAATGGTCATTTTGGTTTCAATGAATGGCCTGCAATTTCCGGAGAATCATGTCTGTTTTTGTTCCAAAGTATCTTCAATTTGTTTGAACCTGTCTGAAACACAATTGTGTCGAAACGGAGAATAAACAAATGGCGTCCTTTGAGTTGAGTGGCCCAGAAATCGGATGATTGGTTGACAAATTATGCCACTTTCCTTGACAGGATTACTTAAGAGATGGGACAGTACTGTTGAATTATTAGAAACCAAAATGACCTGTCCTCCAGCGAATCAGCTCACTAGTAGTCTGAAGCATCCACAGATTAACAAAAATTACTGCGGCAACTTCCGGTTAGCTACGCTCTTCGATCCACCCCATGATATGGTAAAATATAACGTGGCACAGTATACAGATGCACTTGTCATGCTCATTAATCACTGCAAAGAATTCGCCATAAGCTAAAGAACGGAGCTTAGTGAAGCGTTTCCCTATACTAGCTGGTCACACAGGAGCCGCCAATCTGCCGAAAGATACAGTTTGCTTGACCGAAAATCTGAAACAGGACGAGAAGTCAATAGAGAGGACCCCTACCTACACACAATGTGGCATTTGAAATTTATCATCAAGACTATTTACCTATTCTCATCGATATCTTGATATAAAATGGATTTACCACGATTGTCATTAGGACTGTGTCCAATTCTTACCAGAAGGAATTCCAAGTTTATTCGAAATACTTCTGGATTATTTGCTCGATACATTTTTAGTTATGCTGTCACAGCCAGGAGCCGTTCTTTTGCACAGGATCAATCCGTTTCACTTGCCTGGTTAGCCATCTTACCTACCAGAGGACACTTCTCCATCCACGGTCATTAACATTTAACTAATTTTGGTTTAAAACGAGAAGAATAGGTCTCTATAGGTTCCCTAAGTGGCTGAGAAATTACTTGTTGTCCTACTAAACTACAGGTTTGGTCTGTGCGAAAAACCAACGTAGAATGGATTGCACCTGTGGCATAACGCCCCTGTTGTTCTTCCTTTTAACCGCTTAGCTCTGAAAGTTTGAGTGCTAAACTTTTCGTAAGCAAGGTCGGAATAATTCCTCGTGCATGTTTGCCTGTACTGTTCCAAGGAGGCCTTGATAATGGCAGTTCGAATTTGAATCATTTCTTTGTCATATTTGTAGATCATGCGGTGAAGTAATGTTATCATACTCCCATGTTGCGTTTGCAACCTACGAAAGGAATTTGCCAGTCATCTAACCAATTGATCAAAAATCGGCAGTCCGTTTGAGAGTATGCAGAGACAATGCGCTCTGGAATCTAGCACTCGCGAATGCTACAAACATAAAATCAATGCTTTTGTTGAACATCATAGCATTGATTTATGAAGCGTGCGAATAGCGTACACACTTGTGGCCAGCCCACTTATCAGGCTTATGAGAAGAAAACAGCCGGTCAGCCAGCATTATTACAGATAATCCAGGCTAATCGCTGGAGGTGCGTGAGCAAATCATGCGTGCTGGTGTTTAAATCACGTGAAACAAGCAGGTAGCCTGGCGCTGGCTATTTTGTGATTCAGATCAGGCGTAATTCACGTGAATGAGAACAAATCAGATTGCACATAAGTGTACCGTAGACGACGGAGAATTTGAAAAACAAAACAAAACGAATGACGAGATTGAATTCAAGTGTTTTACGTGGGTTGATGAGCGGCCAAAAAGATAGTTTCTCTCCTATGCACGTTTTCCGCATCTGCATGCGCCTAGGACAAGAAACTACTTTGACTGCTGACTACAGAATATTTTCAAGTGATTTTTTCCTAACTAATACAATGTATCCCACTGGTTTTCCTCCAGCAGTGATACTATTCAGAGAAATAGTAGAACTTCCCATCGGTTCTGTGTCCGTGTCAGTTAGAAATACATCAGCTGCACAGGTAGCTGGTGACGCAAGTAAATGCAGACCGGCTGACTTCAGTGGAATATAGCCATCCAAAAAAACAGAAGAGTTAATTTGGCGATTTTTTATTGAATGTTTTCCGTAAGTCTTTTAGTCCACCTGTGGACAGGTAGTCAACCAGTCAAAAAAGAGACAGAAAGGTAAAAGCGAGAAGGCTTCTCAAGGATAGTTCAATGACTGCCGGGTGAAGTAGCCGTTTGGAGCAGAAAGAACAGACTAAGAGTTTCAGCACACCAAAAGGCTTTCGGTTAAAATTATTCCCTCTATTCTGCTTCATGTATAATGCCCGAGTTTTACTGTTCGGACCAGTTTCTAATTACTCCACCCCAAAGAGTTTTGTTCAAACAACTGACCGTTGAGGTCCATATAACGCTTGTTTGAATAGTTGTCCTCCTGTCCTGGTGCAGTTGTTCTGGTGACTCCGCACCAACAGGGGGAAAGTACGGGACTCGAGTTTGGCTCTTATTAGAGCTCATCAGCAGCGTATATCCTCGGCCTTGTCAAAATTTGAACTCCGGACGTCTGATACGTGAGACAAGTGTGCTATCACTACTCCATTTCACCATCATCATCATCATCATCATCATCATCATCATCGTCATCATCATCATCAGCTGTAAGAACTGCGCACTTGGCGTACAGTGTTTGTAGCTGTCACAGTTTCGTCTACCGATGATTTGGAGAGGTGGGGTAAGTAGCTGCGCATTAGAGACGGAAGCTGATAAATTGGTTCGTAAATACAGGACTGTCAGTGGACTATTAAGTGGGGATTAGGAAAGGAACTAAGAATTGAAGGCAATATCTTGGATGCACGAGCGCCATTGAGGGCGCGTCTGGGCCATATTTGACAATGACTTGAATCATTGATGTGGCCCGTCTAGGGGCCCCAGAGAGACTGCAATGACCAGCGCAGCTGAGTTTGCTGGCGATGGCTTTCACACTTCGCTGCCAAGTCATAATTTAACCTCCCCGGGTTCGTTCCTACCTTCCGGCTGGTTCTGCATGAAGAACCCTTCAAGGAAGTCAGTCGACTGTCATACGGAGCACTTGGCCAAGCCAGTTCAATCTATGCACTGTGATCAGTTTGTTATATCTAGCTGCTGTTCCCACTCCAGTGCCTGGTGCCAGAAAGAACTCACTGAGAAGGGTACACAACAGCTTCATTCCAAACAAGCAAGTGCGTGCGAATGCAAAAGTTACAACGGCCCCGCGCTATTTAAAGGACAGTTTCTGACATTGATCCAGGCTGTCTGGTAGGCCTTTAGTGAACACACAGCAACATCGATCGTGCTTCCATGAAATGCGTGAACACTGGTCACATTCGGTCGTGCTTCTGTGGCGTGCCTGAACACTCATCGGCTTTTGCTGAGTTGATTGGGTGGTGACTGGCCTGGATGCTTGCCGGCTTTCCTATTGAGATTTTGGTGGAGTTTTACGGTCTCAGTAGGTTCCGGGCGTTCCGGGGTTGCTTTCATGGATCTGACCTTCCTGATACTTCCGAATACCATTTGACGTACTTCAGCATTGCTGATCTGGTGTTCTCAACGGACTCGGGCAATGCTCCGAGGACATCGATGGCTGAACACTGAAGTTCTTTTGACGTCTTCGGCTCACAGTGACCCGTATAGCAATATGGATCTCACCGCAGCATTGTAAATTTGACCCTTGACGAATAAGTTGATGTCACGCCACAAAAGCTGCTCTTGCCTTCCCAATCCGAAAGGAATTATCGTTTTTCACGAAACCAGAAGGACTGATACAGCTGCCTATCACGCATCTGAATAATCACATCTGAATAGCCGATCTGTTAACGCTTCAGTGATGATCGGTTTACTCGACTCCTCGAACGAAGACCCACAACTGTCTTGGTTATATCGAGTGGGGATAACACCCTTGCCTTGTGTGCCAAATGTCCGGAGTTCAATCCCGGCACTGCGAAGGATATATATTACTGATGAGCTTTAATAAGAGCGAAACTCGAATTCAGTGCTTTCTCTCTTTTGATGAGAAGTCACCAGGTTATTTACGCTGGGATCAGGGAAGGAGGAGTGTTCAAACAAGAGTGATGTGAACGTGAATTCTACGAATTCTGAAAATAACTAAAAACAAATTGTTTATTGGACACACGAATTTACTTTGTCTGCGTACTTGTGTGCATACATGAATCCAGGTAACTAGTTTATTGCTCTGAAACGAGAGGGCACTTTTCAATAACGGTAGGTCACAGAACTGAAGGATCGAACTCTAATGCTTTCCACCAGCCATTCCGTTTTGCTTCAGCTAACATGAATTACGAGGAAATATGTGACGTAGATCCACCAGTACTAGTTAGGTCTGACTGGGCGTCGGAATGTGAGTTATTAGCGCACGTCGATACTCACGGCCAGAAATCGCGAAATGGTCTTCGCCTCATGAGTTTTTCAGGTCTATCGAAAAGCACAAGGCAGACGAGGGATCGTGTTGGTTATTTGCTCAAATTATACACTGCTTAGATCCTATTGTATAACAATTCATCCGTGTAGACAGTGAATTCTATATGCTGAATATAATCAATATAATAACTGCGTTTAGGAAAAAATCCATGGGGAAAAGGGGTAATTTAACTCTAATGAGAGAAGTCTTTCTTAGAAGAAAGGATGATGAGGGGCAATGTTTTTGATCTTCGATGAAATTGTCTAATTTTAGGAGTGGCCTATTTTTCACAGATTTCCGTTCAGCAGAGTTATGTAACCAAACTTTTATCACCCCTATTTACAAGTTTTAACATTTAGCGCACCTCCAATGCATAGGTCGAATTTATTCCAACATAGTAGAAGTCATAGATAAAAAACGACGTGGGAGATGCAAAAGTCATTCCTCGAAAGCATAAAGCAACATAAAGCTTATCATTCAATTACTTGAGGACACGGATTCCTTACCATAACACTGCTCATCCTGAGGGAAGACGAATGCAAATGTGAAATCACCTCCGAACAAAATTGCTAGCCCCTTTTGATAACAAATGGTTCACAAGAGCAGAAAATCCTCCCCATCAGTGGGGTGAAGAGGTACCATTGTCCGTACTTAAGTTTGCTGTCCTGCAATAAAATTGCCTCAACCCAGTGAGAGATCGGTTAAAAAACAGTTGAGGTAGAGGAGTGAACTTTGATATTCTTTGGGCACCAACCTGCAGCTGCGTGTAAAAATAAAGTCGATTTTTCAATTTCGGCACACAATCGGTCAAGACGGAGACCATACAGAGGTAGTGATTGTAAAAGGCTCTTCTGCAGAGAGGTTCTGTTAGTGCTAGTCCCAAGCAGTTTTCCACCGTATGCTCGTACGTAGCTACCGTCCGGCGCATTCCGTAACCGACCAAATGATTGAAATTCAACCTAGCGCTGATGCCATCTGGTGAAGTTTCAAAGACACTATACCACCATTCACTCAGAAATACTTGTTAGTTTGGCAGTCGTCCTACAAAATACGCTATGTGCTGACCTGACGACGAGAATCCGAGCAAAGTAATGTTTATCAGGCAGTGTTCTTTCAAAATTATTCTACCTTTAATTGTGTCAGGTAATTTTTCCACCTCGTAAGCGGAATGCTCTGTGCAAATGCTTTCTTCTAACGATGTTACTACTCTAGGCTTCCTGGGCTGTACTAACATACTAAACAAGTATGTTACAGCAAGTTCACTCTAGGCTAGTTGATGCACAATGTCACTTGTCTAACCAGCAACCGGTGTAAATGTACCAGCAAGTTCCGGCTTTCTGGCATGCATTTGATGGAATTCAAGTAGCAGTGCAGTATGATAGTGTGATTCCCATCTTAGAGTATCACCTGGTGTGCAACAATAGACAGTGCTTTCTCCGGTGAAGTTAAGGAATTTAATCATAGAGAATATACCATAGAAACTGAGCCAACTAAAAGCTCATGGGATGTACCTGCATTCAAATAAAACACCTCAAGTTTATTCTATTGCTCAGTTGTACTAAACAGCCATGAGATATTTCTAACGAAATCCGTATGACCGGTGCTTGTATTGGTATTTTAGGTGACACCACTTGGGTATTGAGGTCCTTCCAACTATTTTTAAGTGATGATCAAGCTGGGATCCAATGCAGCAGGGTTCGATGCATCCGTCCAAGAATGAGGTTTCATAAATCCGAATAATCGTTTAGTTGAATGCTCAGAATTAGTTGGCATTTTGTTTTTGGTAATCAATAATATAACATTTTCGCGAGGTTTGTCGCCTCATTAGTGTGTCTGGAACAGTGAGACCAGAGTGATTCAAGCGTGCAGTTGTACTTGAATGAAATCAAAGTTGGCTGTGGTGACACTGCCAAAGTGACTGAGTAGGCAGTTGCACTACTTATCTATTCAGGGTGGCTGCCTAAACAACTGTGTCCAATGCGACCAGACGTCGCCTAATTGGGCTGCAATTTTACTGGGGTGATTCAACTATAATGAATACAAGATGGCAACAGTATCCGAATAAGTAGAATTGCTTTTAATTGCTCCTTTACCGATAGTATCTGACGTTTACCTAATCCGTGCGAAAACTGATACGTAGCCATTGCGTGTGGGATTGTTGTCAAAGAGAGTTGAAAGTTGCAAAATAATGTAGAGCATATTTGAACTTCAGAGACCTTAGAAGAAGGAGCAATTCTATCCAGTCCTTTAGGTTGGTCTCCCCAGAAGACTAAGACTACAAATCCCTGTAGACCGATATGTTTGTCCTTCAAACCTTAGAGCTGTTTGTTGCTTTCTTATTTGGAGGGATATAACGCCATCTTCCCTTTATTTTCCTTGTTGAAAAGCTGAGCTAGATAATATAAGAAACCAGCGCGTTACTTGGAGTCTCGCCTGAGGCCACTACGTTCCATAAGCAAATCCTCGACTTTTATCAACCCAAATTGGATGAGGCATCTTATTATCTCATTTGAACAACCTACTGAACTCTGGGAGCTATGACAACGTTTCTGACCAACGGGCTCAGTAATGCGCTTTTCGACAAAATTTTGGAACTTACAGCCAACTCGAGAGCTCTACTAATTCTCGTGTTCGTTTGTGTTCGTAATCAAATTTTCAGCATGTACAGCTCGGATTCCCTGTTTCGATGCGTACCGGAATTATTCATTTCCCCACTGAAATTCATCGGCCTTTCTCCAAGACACTCTCCATGAGTGTAGCAATGGAGTTGTGACGGAGAGCGACAAACCCTATTGGATTTTCAACCTCTACATCTTGCGTTCCTTTTTGTGCCCCTAGTAGTTCGAACTAAGATCAAACCACTACTCCTCTCAGATATCTGAAGTTCATGAGCACACAATACCAGCAGAGACGGAGCGGCATGCAAGTAATGCGGCCTCGAGAGTATAGTAACGCTCTGTGAAGTGGATTTCTGGCTTTCTCTTTCCCTGTCATACGCGGTGTCTTTGAATCACAAACTTTCCTCAATGTTACCTGAGTGTCGCACCAAACTGAAAAAAATGTATCAGGATGTCAATCAAAGGAAGAATGATAAAATATGCCGTAGAGGCTTGGCGTGTTGTAAAAATTATAAGGTGTAGCGATTACGAGAGAGCTATTCTAATAACTAACGACTCTAATAAAATCTCAAAGTTCTCCAATAATCGTCATCGCTAGGTTAGTGGGTGCTATAAAAAACGCCCAAACACTATCAGGTGTGACATCAATGAGGTCGAGCGTTCAGTCCACTGTTAGCAGCAGGCACGATACTGGGTGTTTGTGTGAACATGTTTACACCACCTATGTGTGCACAATGACTGAGATTTCGTTCGGACTGTAAATTGGCTTCATACGATCCTGATATTAAATCTGAATAGTCTGGAGACTCCAGGGAGATATCTAAAGGCTTTAAACGAGGTTTTAGTGCGCTTTTATCATTATTTCGTTCACAAGGTATGTTACTTTAAAAGTCCGTTACGGATTTAATCACAAGTACAGGCAGCTAGTCGACCGGCCATACCCTTTGGTAATGATGACCTTTGTAGCGGGAAAAAGTGTTAAGAAATGTGCGGAAAAAGACAAGAGTAAGGGTGATAGTAATGTTTTATTGCGGCAGTAGTTACTGAAGATATGTGATACATAAGAAGCTTTGTTTCTAAACACATTTCAGTGTCTGTCATCGAGTCGTTGTTTGTTTGTAGTGCTCTGAATATCTGTTTTCACTAAAACAAGTGAACCTTCCTGCATGAATGATTTCAACCTGCGTTGACTTTCATTTATACGCTGGAGTACACTGAATTCGACCGGTCATGTTGACCTGTCACTCGTTACAACCACTGCCATCCCTCTATCGCTTCCCAATCACACAGTTTTCATTATAAACAATCTTCCAGCCTTATTTATGCTGAAGCAACACAAATATTGTCCTGTTTTAGAGGTTAATTTTTCCGCCAGTACTTTCAGATGCGAATTGGATTCGACAATGTGTGCCGTTGGCAACAACCTACCTCAAGAAATGTGAGATTTTCCACTTGATTCCACCAAGTAATCGTGCGGTGCACGTAATATTGTTGAAATCACCCTAATTTTGTTGAATTTCTCAACCCATGAATGCACAGAAACATGAAATTCGGTATATTGGCGGTAACTTGGCACATATGTCTATACCGCACATTTTCAGCCTTGAACTAAGTTAGAATTAAGTTAGTGACCCATTTTTGTTCGAAAATAATGTACCAAATTGTATTGAAGGTGGACGAAAAATTCATGAGTTGAAAAGAGAGAGAATATTATCTTTATTTATATCCGAGTCAACTCCCGAGCACGGTATTGACAAAATCCCACACAACTTCAGGTATTTCACTTGTGGGAGGCCAGCGAACCTGAATTTGTAGGATGTACGGAGAAGACAACCATTCCCATATACCAAGACGTTTTCGGCCCGTGATGTTGATGTCACAAATCAATACTTTAATTCTGGCGAGATCATCTGGATACAGTCACCCGTCGGAGTGTAACATCGACAGTCGCAGATATCTCCCTAAAATCTAACGACGCAGGAAATCAGTAAATGTGCTGAGGCACGGCGTACAAAATGCTATTATGGCTTCCCTATTTTGTTTCATATTCAAGACAATTAACGCTAAGGAGGGTGAACTTTGGTATGATATTGGCCGAAAACATTGATGTAGATGAACTTCCGCTATCAGTGGAAGTTGAAATCAATTCAGTTAACTCGTTACGGAGAATGTGTTCTAGAAAGTGAAGTACTAGCAGAAACACCTTGGATAGATAAGCAAAAGACCGCACGACCAATAAATCCCGCACCGTTCATTAGTGGTAACTGGAGAACAAACAATGAGTGGTATCCAGTTGCATGCGACTAGTTTAAAGTTTGAACCTGTCTAGTTGTTTCAGAAAGGTTTGGTAAACAATCGGTGGATGTACTGCTGGGCAATGTTTCGGTTTTGACACAAAAGCTTCGTCAGATCAAGTGGGTAAGTAGGCAGGTTTATTGGGTTTTCAGACAGTCAGAGAACCAATCAGTGGGATTTCTTATGCTTAACCGTCTAGTTGTTGATGCTCACCCAGCAGTTGCGTTGGACGTATGGCTGTGGACCACGATGGAAAGGTCATAGCTGTCTGAGTGTCAGCAAGGCTAAATTCTGGCAAACAATGACCAGTGATAGAGTATTTACAAGTGTGATGCTCAGCGGAACATATGTAGCAATTTTTCACCACCCAAAACTGACCTATGTGGGGCGAGAAGAGTGGAGTTAAAAGACTTCTGACAAGTTCTAAACACCGTCTAAAAACAAATGGGGTTCCGCCTCAGTCTTCCTAAAAATCACTGTAGTTTGTGATGCTTTTTAATCAACTTGTCTTAGAAAACTTGGTCTAGACAATTGGCGAGCTCCTCAAAGCCGCAGAGATCCCCATAATTTAATGTTGGCGCGTGGCATATCATCATCTGCTACAGTGCGTATCACATCTAAAACACATTCAACTTAGGAAAGACCCGCAACTGAATCAAGGCCAAGTTTAAGAAACAATCAATAAGATCACGATGAGCACCACTTTGAGCCGTGAGTGAAACCATGAACCATTACTGAACCATGAGTAAAACTATGTGACAATAGTGACGAAAATCATGTAATTTAAATGTACTTGTGATCTACTGGCTTGGAGGACAAAAAGCAAAGCTAGATTTAACTTCCTGCAGCAATGTGCTTATTTCATCGTGATATCATGACACATTCATAGTCCTATGCGAAATCTATCTGCGAACGTATGGAGTCGACTGGCAAGTTCCGTTTATACGTGTGGTTGCTATTCGTATACTGCATGAACTAACGTCCACTATTCTTGCAGAAAAGGTCACATTTACACGATATTCGTTCAGCAGCATATATGAAAAACGTTTGTCGAACAACTTGCAGAAATAGCTGCATTTTTGAAAACCTTTATTTTTTTGTTCCGATCATCCTTTCGTGGCTTTTCTGATAGCTCTCCACGCCATTTGGTCAAGTTCTTCCCAGTGATTTTATTAAGCTGGGTTGAAGCGTACATCCGACGTGGTGTTCTATGAAGTAAAGGGCTTAGTCATCAGTTACCCAAGTTGTGTTGTCTTCTTTGTCAGCGCTTCCGAGACTGTCCAGAAATTGGGTGTTTCCACTTGAACTTTGTGTACTATGTTCACCATAGCAAACGTACTCATTCAGTCAGGCGTGACGGTCTGTCGCACACCAAATGACTCTGCTTGGAAGCAAAACTTTACCGTGGATTGTAAACCTCTTTAGCTGGTTATACCAACAGAAGAGAACTCATTAGGTTACCATTAGTTAACCTGGTCAAAAATTCATTAGGGGATAATTGCTGTTGAACATTACGGAAGCTATTCTTCAACTGAATGTGCTGCGCAAAGGCTGTCTCATGTTTCATTTGGTACGATATTCGAGATATCGCAACATATTTTCAGTTGAGTTTTGCGCGAAAACCAAAATTGATATGCAAATGAATGTACTTATCAAAATCAGGTTCAAGTAGAACATAAGGTTGACGGAAACACGGGGACTGCGCCTATCTGATGAGCCCCAAGAAGGCAAAACCAATCGAGGGATGTCGAAGCGTTTTCAGCAGCCTTGTGAATAGTTTCCTTTATGGAAATATACTGCGATATCTCGAATATCGTACCAATTGAAACATGAGGCGACTTTTGTGCAGCACATTCAGCTGAATAATATCCTGAGCGGGAGATTCAGTTGAGTCTCCCATGAAAACCAATTGATATGTAAATGGGTGTATTTGTCGACATAAGAAAGCTAGTTTGGTCATCCTGAATGGAAAGAGAAGAAGTATTCGGCATTCTGGAGAGGGAGATACTGAATTTTCAGCTGAAAACTGCCTAATTAAAACTGCCCAATGTCTGTGGTAAGCAGTTTTTCACACCTTAGTTCCAGGATAGTTTTTTTTTGCGAATTTTAGCCCGTTCATAATGCGATTCTCCCATGGCAGCCAATACACATGGACAGATTCTCGAGGTCGAAATATCAGTTCATTCCAAAGATCCTTCCTAATTTTGGCAATATTCTGTTCAATACTATTGTCCTTGTCATTTCTAGCTTGTTTAAACCGACCTGAAGGGACTGCAACATATTGCATGGTGATGGTTTGTGTGCCTTAATACCTACTAGAGCTATACTGGGGTATACCTGTGCGACACTCCCAGCCTCTCTTATCAGGACGGTTAGTGGTTACAGCGCTGACCAGTGTGACCTTCTGGTCCTCCATGTTGGAGATTGGAATAAATGCTTCCACTTGTTTGAAAATAATTTTATTTACTGGCATTTTCTGGCAAACACCAGCTCCATATTGCTTGGCTTTTGAGTCGAAAGCTTCCTTCTAGGGTTGTGAGCCCTGGCAGTATCCAAGCTCATGTGCATCGTGGTTCCTACAGTCAGAAAAACTGTCATACCACATCGGCCGTCGCGTGATATCGTCAGCTGGCTCACCTTACTTTCTGCGGGAAAGCGAAAACAGGCTGCTTCTGATGTCTCCCTTTTTTTCTGTCACAAGATTCTCTCTTTTTCCGCCACTCCGTGTAGGCCGATCTGTTAGGTTTGATGACGTCGTTTGTTTTGCATTGGTCTTGGCCGCAATATCTGAGCGTCAGTCGGCATCGACAGCAACAGGCATTTCGATGTCAGTCTTCAGGCCTCGGCTCCTGGTTCATCCACCTACTTTTAATGCTCACAGGACAACAAGCTTCCCTTCCTCTCACACTAGACTTGCTGCTGCAGCAAGATGTACAGGGTTCAGTATCGTCCTAAATCAACTGCACGGAAGTATTCTTGCTTAACCGGACTCCTGTTAATAGTCACCCCTGTGCCGTTCATTTGATAGCGTCTGTAAAGGGGTTGGTTGGAAATTCGCTTATGTGTAACACGATGGACCGAAACGTGGAGGGCTTGAGGCATAAATCTCAACTGATAGAACACCGGTTTGCTGTAACTAGCTGACATAGGAGACAGACCATGTCTCCGAAAGTGTTTGATCGTGGTGGTTGTCTACCACAGAAACGTCGCAGGTGGTCAGTTCGAGGGGGAAGTTAGTGCTACGTACATGCCACTGCTGCCGACGAAACCCGATGGATATAATCGGCAGGCAAACAACAGACGTTTGCTGAGGGTCAGCAAATTTGCATTATAATTCCGATTAAAACTACCACTTAAAAGACACAGCACAGCAGGTATTGCAGCCGGAAAGAGGGCCAGTTCAGCCTACCAAGGATTACAATCGCCGGTTTACCAACTAAAATATGCTCACGACCAAGGGCCGGGTTACCATTCGACCTCTGTTCAAACTTCTGCAGAGTAAGGAGTGCATATGTATCTGTGTCAAGGCCCATAAGAGAATTACGCTTAGTTTGGCATGCTCTCCTTTTTACACTATGATCTTTGTAGCCACAATTACACGGAAACGACCTGAATGATTATGCTTACTTCCTCTGGTAATATTAGTGACATATCATTGAGAAAATTCGCAAAACATCAAACCAAGCGAATTATGATACCTTAACTTTAAAACTTCAAAAATCGAAAAATTTATGCTTTGGTTGCTCAACTAGATAGTACAAGTAATATTCTTTGTTCACTGCCGCAGACGAATTTTTAGACAGGCTGTCAGAGAATGTGACGGTCCTGACATTACAATGTACTGGAACCTATCGTGTAAAAGCAGACTGTCGCATGGTATCAGACAACACAACAGCCATTTTTTGGTCTTGGTCTAAGTGATTGCGATCGTTTGCTTGGATCATGTAATAACAGTGAAATGTGGTTAGTTGAGACTATGGGCAGTCAGGCAGCGGAAGCTGAAATTAGTTTTTGGCGTTGATGTCAATTTCGTCAATCATTGGTGGCAGTCCGCAGTGAACCCAAAACCCTGGATGTAACAGAGGGTTAGTGGCTCAACAGTACAACGCACTTCAGAAAGCTTGTTTTCCACTGAGAAATGTAACATACGCTCAGTTAACACCTTGGAAGACCACATATCGGAATCGGTGGAAATTTCACAAATATATCTCCTCATTAAATCTCTCCAACTCAGCTTGTCTTCGACCACTTAGCGCGGTCTGTCCACTGATTCACTACGGTACTAACGATTGCATGTGGACACCAAATGGTGTGAACTCTATGCCTGGACATCAAGTGGACGAATCCTGTTAAATTAATGTGACTGAAACTTAAGCGCAGCAAAAACAGTGATAGACTGCTTTTTCCATACTTTTCTACTTCTGCTTTTAATGAAGCTCCTCAATAGCCTAACCCTTCAATTGTATAACAGTCCGATCATTTCCATAAAAGGTGAACTGGAGGGCCTAGGAGATGAGTGGTGTTAAGTTTACGGATGAAGTAGAAACCTGTAAGTTTTGTCGTTTTTTCTGACGAAACCGGACTGTCCAGTACGACGTGGTAGGTCGGTACTATATGTATATATATATATAAACATACTCCAGTTGTTGGAAAAATCCTATTTCTGGGGTTACTCGCAGTACTCTACGATCCAGCTCTACCGCAGCGAGCAAATCCGTACTCTAGGCTGCTGCGAGCACAAACTACGTAGTTCTTTGGGTTAGCACAAAGATATGAGCCGATGGTAACATTGCTGAAGGAGACCAACCCAGAAATTCAGAAACTGTCATTGTTTTCGTAGGACGTCTTTGTAAAAGTACCCAATAAATTTCACCAGGCTTTCAAGGAAGATTGGGAGATCGTAGTAAACAATAATATAGTCTTTGTCTTAAGGCAAGCTTACACAGCTTAGCAACATTTGTGATTGACCACCACTTGACCGCTTATTTCTACACTGGGTTCAGAAGTTCATGAAGCCCGAAAAGTAGAGGGACTGACCTCAATGTCAACACCTGCAGCGAAGTCACAAGAGGTCTGTTTACTCGACAGCTAAGTGCGTGGTATTTACACGGAGCCAATATCCGGTAGTGCTCCATGATCCTACCTCGTAGGTATCTAGCAAATACTGCTGGTCGTTAAGGTAGCCAGTTTCGCTGACTGGTGTCAAACCTTGTTTTTACGTAGTACCTCAGTTTCTTGATGGCAGGTTACCCAAAATCCCGTAGTGAATATAATGTATTTTTTTCTGTTAGTAACACGCTACATTCGTCGAAGTCCGACGATCTTCGGTTAGAGTGGCAAATTTTTATTCGACAGAATGAAATCATCTCATCAGATGGTAGCCAGCTCCGTCAGTCGTACGGGTTCAAGTCTGTTGTTGTTTGCCTCTTCAACCTGCAGGTTTTTCTGCACACCCAACGCCACACAAACGCATCTACTGATGTGAAATGATGGGACGATACGCATCCTGGATGCGCAGTGATTCAAATGAACGTTTGTGTATTTAGTTTCACTAGTTGATCAATACGGCATACTCTTTACTTATCAGGTGACCCTTGGACTGTGCTCCATGCACTTATTGAATCTTTTAATATCTTTGCTAGTAGATCATGGGGTTTTTGAATCTCAAGCCTTCATATATTAAACAGGATTTTTCTATTCTCTGTTTTGAAATCCAGCTGAAAAATATTATTCTCCTTTGAAGCTCTCTGTTCATTTGTTTTACATTAATAAGGTGAGTTTAACTAGAAAAACACGGTTGTCTCCCCCAATCATGCCAAATAAACGGTATAACCAGTTGCATACTTGAGCAAACTAAGTTTCGCTTGAATTTCCGAAATGAGACGATGAGAAAAAAGCTTGCCGTACCCGCTCAGCTGTTGGGTTGCATATTTTATTTGACGTAATAGGAAAATCGTACTGTAAGTAAACGACACTTCGCAGTATTAGCGAGGTAATCTGGGGGATTCTTGAACCTCACATTGGTCGATTAAAGCATAATAGACAAGGTCAATAAAACTTGCCAAAGGGATTGGTTCGCCGTGATTTTGGTCAACTAATCTTGCTCTAGTCTGCATATTTGCCTCGTAACTATTGCTGTTAATAAATATGTGACGATCCCCTAGCAGATCGATCTCCTTCGTACTGCTTGACTAGAATCCTGTTTTGCTGACACTTCCAGAATTCTTTGCAAGCTGTCTACATGAAGTACTTAAAATGCCTGAACAAAATACCCTGTGTCCCATAATTTTGCTTCGCAGAAAATTTAGTGGAAGTATAGTGTACACGAGAGAGCAAATTTGGATTCAGTTCCCCCAGGTTGCGAACGGGTGTACTTTGATAAACATTTGTTTTGGGAGGAGGGGGGGGGTGAAACATTTAGGTGAACGTCTGGCACCCAAAGCATTGTACAAACATTGGGATAGCATGCATTTGCACCATGTGATCACTATATTTCCCTGAGTTGTTGCTCAAGCCAGCTTAAAATCTAGTGACGCCTGATTGGTAATATCTGGATGCCACACCGGGGAAGTGGTGTGGACGGAATGACCGGTCAGGGTAAAACTTTCTTCAACCTCAGTTTCATATTAAGCTATTCAACTTTCGAAACCACCATTTGAGAAGAACTCACTGCGTAGTAAGCCCGAACGAATGCGAAAGGGAAACACAGAAAATATACAAAAGTGCACTCTTACAGATACCACGATAATTCACAATGAACTTCAGCTATATTGTACAATTTCAAGTTGGTTGTCTGCTGGCACCGATATTCGATTGCTCCGTGAGAAACACACTACATCTTACAGGCGATGACGCCATTCATCATACTCTGTAGCACACAGAAAGCAGGCATTAATCACCGGCTCTGCTCTGAACAAAATGGTGCCTGACCCCAGGAGTGATGTCCTTTCGACCATCGATCTAAAGCAGCGTCACTCGCATTGCTTACTTTCGATAAAAAAATCAAGATATCAGGTTTTTCAGTGCATCCTTCTAAGAGGCAACTTAAGTGATAAAATGAAGCAGAGTAGTGAATGCTCAAATTGAAGCACATCAACTTGTTATTACGCTGCTTGATTAATTCTGTAGCAGTCGCTGGCTTACCAAACCGCAGGGCTATGGGTGTTATGTTCGTCTGTTTGAAGGTGCAAACCAGGTCAAGACGACAACAAAACACATGTATGCACTCTTTTGAGATGTGATCTGTAAAGATTTTTCAAAAAAGGCGGAAAAAATCACATGAAGTTTTTCTAAAAGTGGGTATCAAACATCAAATGCCGTTAGAAACACCTGGATTTTCCCTGTCTGCTCGGGCCTACCATTATCTTCGGATGTCGACAACTGGATCCTTTGCCATCTCGTACACTATGGGAATTCTAATTTGGACCCGGCCAAATCATTCTGTCACTAACAGTGTTTCAGTAAAAAACAATGCTATTCAAACCTCTGTGAACAGATTACTTAGTGAAAGTTCAGGCACGGCTACTTTTACCAGCTTCAGGGTGACGTGTGAACAATGCTACTCTGTTCTTATTCACGCTTGGAAAAAGTGCGTCACAACACACTCCGAAGTACTGTTTCAGCTTGCTAAAGTCATATTCTGGCCTGCAAGCACTTACCGTTAGTATGCGCAGGATGCCTGGGAATCTAACACGAGTTTCCTCACCGGCTCAAACTATTTGGATCTATAAGAAACTTTTGATGGATTTTCGACCACAAAAGAGCTTTGATTATGAACATGTTGACTGTCGGTCCTATCTGGGCAAAGGCATAGTTCGGTACATTGTTCACAAGACCCGGGTCAGAACATCACCTTTCCTTAGGATTTCCTGTAAGCCTACGGGTCGTTCTCCAACCACGCAGTGAAGTCATGAGTGTGTTTTCCGACGTCTGACTTCTCCAAGTGTGGAATTTTATGGACGATTCGTCGAAAGCGATCTCCAAATGACGTCGTCCTCTAAGCTCAGTTACTGGGACCAATACAAACATTTTGCGGCTGGTTTGCGTGACTTTTCTGCGAAGCACACTTTTGCAGTCAGGATGACCGAGTCGAACGCATTTAACCAAACTTCCACTATTCGTTGCTTGAAAGCACGCCTTGGGCTAATATAAACACAGCGTTTGTGTACGGTTGAACTGATATAGTTTCAAGGTTTCCTTTTAAACTAACACACAAGAAAAATTTAAGATGAGCAGGAGAGCAACAAATTTTCACCCCATGATCCAGCAGCGCATAATAACTTCGGCTTCCAATGAATTTTGGCAAAAGATATAGTCAGTCACTGAGTTTCAATAGACCATTTGTTATTTCTTTATGTGATTGGCGACCACTTGGCCTCACTGTGTCAAAAATTTCTCTCAAACTTTCGGTAAGTATCTAGTCACGTTTGGATTTGTCAGAAGGCCATAATTCGCAATGATGAAAATCCCGTAAGGTCTAATATAAGCCCAGCTTACTTTGCCCGTTCTTGCCTTGCATCAAAATGCACCTAATTATGCTAGCGTGTTATACATTTTTATGTAGTGTTATTCACCAGCATCTCAAATATAATAGCACCTTTGTTAGGATTGTTTGTTTGTTCCAGTGACATCTGTTGCCTCTCGGTTTTGACAGTACAGAAATAATTTCGTGCAGCACCCGCATCTTAGGCTATCTGGTAGCGCTGCATCCACCCTATTGATTGCGGGTGTGTGACCAAAGAATTTACTCCGTGAAGGCTTCCCACTTGTTGCTCTCAGGCCTGTGTGTACTAGCGTCACGCATATCGCATCAGTGCACCAGGGTGATGTCTCTTGCCAAACAAAGACAGTCATTTCGATTAGATTGCATCCGTTGGTTCAGAAGTATTCCACGTGCCATAGTATCTATCCTAACTAGTTTAATCCTACATTGCAAGGACCATGGTTTCACCATGTTCATATCTGAACAATACCGCAAACAAGTTTCAACTGGTCACAAACACGGAGGTCCCTCGAGGAAGTAGCAAATGTCAGTTACACGTAAGCTGAATGTTTGGAGAACCATTACATCACAAAAACCAGATCAACGGATAAGCAAGCGTGAATCCATCAGAATGTGCGAAGTGATACCTTGCTCTGTTAAACTAGTGTTGTTGGAATCCAGAGTCATTTGTCCAACTTTGGGGTGGCCACATGTCAGTGTGGTATACTGATCACTCTGAAGAAGCTGAAGTCACCCTGTCTTTCTTCCACATACGTGTTGATCTTAACATGGTTTCTTTCGATTTGAGCAACCATAGTATTTGTAGTCATTCAGATCACAGCAGTTGGCTTTTGTTCCCATCCCAGGGGCGCCTACCATTCCGCGGACGTACAATTTGTCTGCGGCTTTGCCCATTAATTTTCCTGCAGGATTTATCAATTGCAACTTTTTCCTATGGATTCCCACTCCGCTGTTAAAATTTCCGACGCTATTCTTGTCACTGTTGTGAGAATCCTCTGAGCCAACGATGTAGCCCGACTTGTGAGAAGGAGAGGGCACCACTGGCGTTCATGCTGTACCACACCCCAACTAATGAGGAAACTAAGCTCACAGTGGAACTATTGAACTGTTCATAGTTTGCATTACATTCCTGGTGATAGATCTGCGAAATCCGAATTGGCGCTGCGGTGCAGCGCATAGATCAACAAGGCAATGTGGGTACAGGATCTGTAGAGACGTTTTCTGGGTCAAAATGAAGATATATACTGTATCTCCAGGTTAACTATGATTACATGATCGGAACCAAAACGGACCACTCCTCAGACAAAGGGTGCCGGCGGAGTGGAAACAGTGGAAACAGTCGGAGTGACCGTCCAATCATTATATCCATTGTGACTAGCAGATGAGGCAAACGAAATTTGTGTTGCGGTCCTCGTCACTTCACATTCAGTCTGTGTAGCTTCCACTACCATCAATAAACCCCACCTGAATTTCAGACAAACTTATTCCCATAACCAACGGCGAAACTTCTGTACCAAGTGCCGTAATCGGCCTTATTGGCTAAGACGAGCGTCTAGTCTTTCCTCATCCTCCTAGGCGTGGAGCGGACAGGTGACCTACAAAACAATGGAAAGGCAGGCGACACCTGAGAGCTGTAGAGGTGAAGCTAGAGCAGGTTTTTCGCTTGATGGTTGAGTTTGCAATTCAAGAATGAGCAGCTGGTTCACCCACCAAAGGGTTTTCAACATACGGGTAGAAACGCGTTCGGCGGAGGAAAGTCAATCTCATCTACCTATGAATATTTTGCAAGACAATACGGTAAACCACATTTGTAGATAGACCATACAATACGTTTGTCATTAACTGAGGCTTTAATACGAAAGGTGAAATGACTTTCTCCTTGAAAGAGGACATTCCTGTATCTTACATCCAACTTGAATATTCCCACTCATCTACTACTGATAACCGGCTCACCTGACTCAGGTTTCTGAGATAAAAATGTTCTCTCAACCATCTCTCATTTCTCGCCTTATTTTGATGAAAATATTGAAAATGTTCTATTATTTTCTAAAACTATATTCTAATATAAGCATGACTGAGCTTGTTGTCCAGAAGTAGTGGTGTAAACACCTTTACAAGTTACGAGGTAAAGACAGTTTGTGCTTCAGAATGCATGAGAAAAATGTGCAAAATGGCTGTTCTTTTAGTGGACATTTTAAGCCAGCTTTACAAGATGAGGCAGACAATGACAGTAGTTCAGCTGCAACACTCAGCTGCGTCACCACCATGCCACCATCCCGAAGGAGGCACGAAGGCTGAGATAATGCGGGGTTGCCCAAGACTAGACGGGAATAGCCAAGGTGCGGGGAATGTTTCCGAACAACGGACCTTCCAGTTATTAAGTTTGCTCCTTGACCATTGAGCTATCTTGAGCCAAAGATGTGGCTGAAGTTTCTTGCATAAATATGTTACCTTAATAAGTGAAGTAAAAATAATGCTTATAATAACGTGAAACGAAGGTGAAGTTGGCCTTTGAAAAGCGATCCAGTACGGGTTGTGTCTTAACTGGGATTTACCTTTTGCATGCAGCACGATCAGTCGCTTTTCTCTTTGGATCACGATTTCTGGTGTTTGTCGTAACGTCACGTGGCTATAATTCCGCGCGCGGCGAATTCGCATCAAAGTGATTTCTTGCTTTAGTTCATGGTATTACTTTTGTTGGGAAACCTGGTCACCTGAGAGCCGTCCACTCCTTTTTCCAACCCATACGGAGGACCTGCATTTGGTTGGCCCTTCGGTAGGCGATAGAAACTGTTAAACATATGTTGATCACGGGGTTTCCGGAGGCCAGCCGCCCATAATGACCAAGTGTCATGTTGATTGGACGGATGTGTCACGTACAGACCAATCAAAGCCAGGCCTTGATTTGTCAGAATGGCAGAAAATCTGCATCGAGGATCTATACCTCGACGCTCCTCGCCGCATCACGAAGATTCTAACGCGACCTTGCGGAACATTATATAATCATCCTATAAATGCAGTTGTGACAACCTTCCGTTGTCTCCATAAAGGACTGTCTCAGGCTACCGTGCCTTTTGATATACCATAGTGGGCGGGGCAGGAAGTCAAGGTCCAACATAGAAGTTGCACCACCGTCAGAAAGACACAACACGTGGGTCAGTTCAAAAAAGATTCAAGTCTCTTGTAAAATCAGTGGTACATTCTTGATATTATCGGCACAGTAGCACATTATTCACGCACACTTTCTTACCACAGGGGCATCTCGACAGCAATAGTTATTAGTGTTCAGCTGCTATGCGGAATAGTGGTTGTCGGGCGGAGCAAAAGGTACTCACGAGGAATAACTGGCAATTTTGAGGGTAGCAGAGTTTTGTTTATTCATCTGATCCATGCGGTAAAGAGAACATTCGGTCTAATGTGGCAAGAAGTTTGTTGGACAACAAGGTTGCCTCGAGGATGCAATTCCTTATCAGCTGGACAACAGAGTGGTGAGAGATACTCAAAAGGAGAAAGTGTGAGATTACCATAGGAGTCCAAATTTCACGGGACGATTTTCTACATCCGCTCTGCTCTCAAGTTAAAGGGCCAAAAGGCCATCTGTGCAGTTCAGCGCTTTTCAGTCTAGCGTCCTGACCAACCATGGCGTTTGTTTCCTGAGCGATCTCCTTGTCAGATACACATTAAGTCATTCGATCAGCAAACTGGTCGCCTGATGTGTGACTAGTTTCACTACAGTTCGCTACCTTAGTTCTCATCCCTTCTCACTCAAAGATACACTCCTCAAAGACACACCCATGTAGTTGCGTCAGACTGGATTCAAGAAGCAAATTCCTGGCGCACGTATCATGTTTGAAAACCAGCCCTGAGCTTATTTTGCGCAAGCATTTGTTTTGATGAATGGAACTATAACTGGGTTTGTCAGATCCATGCAGCATATATCACCGTGGAAGGTTGGACAATGCTCCGGTAAATGACAGACAATTAGATGGTGCTGTGGGGACCTTGAGTTTCCCCTGTTCATTCCCAATAAAATTCCGCAGTTAAACGGTCTTCATGGGCAGTGTCGATATTCGGGTTCGGCGCGGGGAAGATTGAGTGCCTCGATCATAAAGCTGCACTCCACTATCGAAAGCACCACATCATCATCATCATCATCATCATCATCATCATCATCATCATCATCATCAGCAGCAGCAGCAGCAGCAGCAGCAACAGCATGATATCAGTGTTCAAAACCGATGCTTCGCTGCCGTACCACATATTGTGCACCTATTCAGCTTAGGGTAGCACTATATGCTACAGAATAACCAGATCACACATTGCAGTGCCTGGATGTTGTGCTGGAATATCTAGGTGACAAACCAACTCGCGGATTATACAGGCTTTACAAAATTGGATGCCACACACTCTATGGACGCACAAGGTAGAGAACATGGAAACCAACCATCATACCTAAGCAGGTTAACAAGCAGATCATAATCTGGAAGTATGACAAATTCCATCGGATGATAAATTAGCGGCATTTCAAACGAACGAGGTGGAGTTACCTAGATTCGTGGGTGGTAGCACTCAATTTGAAATCCAAAAAGGTACTACACAAAAATCTGGTAACCTGAATATTTAACCAAAACGGAACCTGATAACAGGCAATTTGAGAATACAATTCCTACGTACTGTCCTCAACTCTTGCAGTGCGCGGAGTACAAAAGGAAACATGCGAAAAACTATTTCCCGCGATCCCGATGTTTTCACCATTCCGTCCTGTGGATATCTCACTCGACAGTGCTGCTGAACAAAATGGTGCACACGGTATAATTTGCCCATCATCCGCGCTCCCCGGACATAAGCAATATGGTCCACGTGTTTTAGCAAGATATACAAAATAACTCGCAACAACCACAGAATGAACAATTTAACCACGTCACGTCTGTTCACTGAGTTAATCTCGGACCTGAACTGCAATATGGAAAACACCGGTTCCAAGATTCCAGGCCCGAAAACTCCGATGGATATCACGCCATTCGAAGGTCGAGCTGGTCGCTTTCCAACCTCTTTGGTGCGGACCAATTGGGATAATTTTACCAGGACATGTTGACGACTGTTCAGATTAGGATG
This sequence comes from Clonorchis sinensis, assembly GCA_003604175.2. Classification (NCBI taxonomy): domain Eukaryota; kingdom Metazoa; phylum Platyhelminthes; class Trematoda; order Opisthorchiida; family Opisthorchiidae; genus Clonorchis; species Clonorchis sinensis. Next base: position 194,254,583 of record CM030369.1, on the reverse strand, counting down.
ACTCAGATGCTGCAAGTCCGCCAACTATCTATAACTAATAAAAATCCTCTGGCACGTCTCAAGGATCCTTGTCAGTACTTAGCAGGCGGTTTGACAAATCCGGGACAGCAACTTGGTCGTCTTGTGAAGCATTGTGCAAACCAATGTCATCAGCCAAGCGCGAGGATGTTCACATCTTCCGATATGACAATTCAGGTGCGACCAGCGTGCTCTGCATAAGCGGGGGTAGTACGATTACCATCGGGGTCAGATCTCCGAGCTTGAGGTTACCACACGGCCGAGGATAAAATCCAACCTCCAGGCCAGTGATTGTCTCCTTTGGTGATGATCACTGTCTTGAAATGCAGCATGTGATTACTTCTGAGTAGCAGTCTACAACTTGTTCCGTACTGGTTTGGACGAAGCCTAATTTTCAAGTCGTTTTGATTTACAGGTTTTCAATAAGGGCCACAAAGTCGCACTTTCATTAGTCAGGCTTTCGCAATGAGCATTTGTTTCAGAATCTGGAGAGCCTCGGATATGTCAGCCTACGGACGTACTCCGTTTCAATGATCTTTCAACAGAGACGCGCCCTAATGACAAGTAGCTTATTGCCCCACCGCGCTGCGAATAAGCCAATATGAAGAAGATCAAACACACTCAAACTTATGAAAGGTTGCAGAAACTGACAGGGATAATTTTGCTGGGAGGAGAGACCTTGTAAAGCTACCATATAAATATGTGACGTGGGTATGCGAATGAATTCATCTGAGCTGAAACATGCCTTCAACCAAAAGCTTGGCACCTAAGTTGCCTTTCAAAATCAGACGTAAGCCTCAAGGTCACTAGTCAACCTCGGTCTATCGGGTGATACGCAGTTGGTCTGGGACGTCCGTCAGGCAGAAATTTTTTCATACTGCAAGTTTGGCAACCCTTGTTCTTACGTTGCACATGATTCTGTCGTCGAAACTGTCCTCCTCCTTTTGGACAGACCTTCCTCAGGAGAGACCACTAACTCACTTATCGTCGTTTGCCTGAAGATTTCGTTGAAGTTTCGGATTGTGGACAGAGTACCATTGAACACTAGCTAAGGTCCCCACAGAAGTAACAAAAGATTGGCCAGCTCACTTCGCCTAACATTCAACCAACAACCTGATGATCCTCCACTATAAATTGAACAATATAGTCAACTACAAGCCACTAGTGTTAGTGTCGTTAGTCTCGTTCGATATGCGATTGTGCGTACGATTCAGCGACGAAACGGAAACAGAACCAAGTGACGGTTGCATCTGGTGAACTGGATATCCTGCTAGTTCTGATCTTAGATAGGATCAATGGGTACTTGGGTACCTGTATTATTGTGAACAAATCAACAACAAATCAAATCAGTGTTAATCGAGAACTGGTTTAACTTGTGAAATATGAGGCTTGCATCCTTCGTCTGGCAGCAAAGCAAGGTCATTTTTGTCACCACTTTGCAACTCGGTGACTTGAAGAAGGAATCATACCACCAGTAACTTCTAAATCAAGTTACACAATCAGTCGGCATGAAAAATACTTTTGGCGATAATATGTACACCCAGTGAGATTGAATTAGTTTATTTCGCTGGAAAATATACGGGGCTTTCAAATCACATGGGACAAATTAGCTCCAGCGGTATGAACTTCCGCTGTATGCCGAGTCCTAATTTAGGCAGCCTCTTGTAACTGAAGCGTTTGCAGGTGTAACGTTTTTGAAAAATGCATTTTCGGCAAGTATTATCCGATGTGATATTTCATCAAACTGTATGGTCTCCTCGAAGTATTTCCATCAGGTATTGGTGGAAAAGGAACCCGCTCACTTGGATCATGCTCACAGTTTAGCTTTCATAGATACCTTTTGGTTGATCAGTTGTAGTTGATTCAAACGAGAGGATTGCTGGTACTTTCTGCCTCAAAAAAAAGTCAGTTATCAACTGTAAAATGGAAAGCAATTCTTCCACATATGCGCACTAATGTTGCTAAACACACCTTGTCCCATTTTCGATATTTGACTTCGCAAGAACAATCAAACTTTTGACACCATGCAGACTCACAGGACCGTTCAAAACAGTCTCCTGTTCGGTGGATCTGGACAACTGCCTGGGGAGTAGAATGTGAAACGGATGAAACATGAATACGTAAAAGATAAAGGCTTAACAACAGTTAGTCTCGCCAAGCGAAGCTAAAACGGCATTTTATCAGTCAAATGAGAGAAATTCCCTGGGTATCTAGTGGCGAACAACATCATTTTAACCGTTCACTCACTCACTCACTCACTCACTCAGTGAGTATGCGGTTATTCATTGCGGAAATTAAACCCGGATCATGAGGTAACAGCCGTTTTGTAGGCAAAAGTCGCTCTTTTTAGACAGGAAGTTGTTTCACATAAGATAAATAACTTTCGTGTATTCGTATCCACAAGTAGTATTGCAATACCCGTATAGGCAGTGCGCCGCTGACGTCGAGAGCAGAGGTAAACAGTGGTTACCATTCAAGTTAATCCAACAAACAACCTGTCGTTCGCCGATCAGCAAACACGCACTGGTGCCATAGCGAAATGAGAGGACATGAAGGAACTTTTACGTCACTGACAGTATGACCACCTGACCTGTTGTGCAGCGTCTCATGTTGCTCCGACTACCCCCCGTCGATTTAATTATGTCGCGGATCGCAGCATCGTTGCGGATAACCGCTTAATTCATGATAGTTCAATGACTGTAGCGTCTATCTGGAGTTTTTGGGGTTGGTAAGCGCACAGATCCAAGCCATCTTTAACAAGCCGTGAAGCACACATAAAAACAGTAAAGTGACCCCGCCCTTTAAGGAAGACCATTCCGAAGCAAACTGTTTCTTACCTGTAAAACATTTCAAAAGAAGCCAGAATCAAACCAGGGTATGAAAAAATATATTGAGAACGGTGCTATAAGAGCACACAGGAAGTAAAAAATAATTATGACCGACAAATAACGTACTGCCAGCATGTTTCATCAGGCTGAAAAAATGGTGATAAGTACTCGTCATTGATACCGCACCGAAGCTTTACAATCAAACCTTTCATTTGACCCGGTTCATTTATGTGGTGATAATTCGTGAGCTATCTATATGTGGAGACAAAATATCAGTGTTATTTTGCCTTCTGGCCAATTGTCTGAACAGATGTGTTGTGCGCGTATACTAATTGACCCGCGTACTGGTTTGGCATCTAAAGCTCTTCCGTTCAGATTTTTGCCATTTCTGGGACCTTTAAAACTAGCCACAACTACCAGTTCTGAAATATTTCTCTGATCACTGGCCTGTTCTTTTGAGGAAAATGGACAAACCTTTCTCAGATCATTTGTTCTAGTCCTCTTGTATACGCCTTGTTTCTCTAGGCGCTTGAGATTTCTTGCCGTTAACCTTGATATAGTTCAGGGTGAACCATATCTGACAAAGGCTAACAACATATGCGGTCGCAAAATGCCAACTAATATCTGTCGAACAGCAGCCAGGATTCCGGTCGAGGTCCGTATGAGGAACATCTTCACACTCCGTCAAGACTTTCAGCAACCGCATGCACATAGACGTCCTACAATATTGGTGTTCTTTGATCTCAGGAGTGCGTTGGATTTTGTAAAATGGTTTGTGTTTTTCAACGGACTTGCGCAACAGGATATGTCCCAGAAATTTGTGAACATCATGGGCTGTTTGTACTCACATACTTGTGGGCGCGTGAAAGCTTATAGGGAGCTCTCCGGAAGCTTTCATACAAACAGTGATGTCGGACAAGGATATCCACTCTCCCCAATTTCGTTTAATTCTTTATTGATGAGATAATGAGGCGAACACCAAAAGGCCTCCAAATTCCCGTTACTCAGACCTCTCCGAACGAGAACTTTGTTGACCTGGAATATGCAGGCGACATTGTTCTCACTTTTGTAAGGGAGCAAGAAACGCAAGCATTACTTGAACAGTTGACCAAGGTCACTCAGCTCTCGGCCCAAAAAGTGCAAATTCATACTGGGTAATGTACAATCTGTAAACATGCGTCTAAGTGTTCAAGGAGTGACCCCGGAGGTTGTAGAACATTATAGCTATCTCGGAAGCTGTATTCCGACGGTAGTGTGACGGACGAATTCGACGTACGAACCTTAAAACCATAATTGCTTTCGCCACTTGTACCGTCAAGGAGTATATCGCTGGGTCTCAAAGGATCCGCATATCACACTACGGTGTAGGAGGCTGTTTTGTACTGCTGTGAAACTTAACCATTTCGGGAGGAGTATGAGACATCCTCAGGTTTTTGACCACTGATATTTCACAATTTTGGTGGCAGTCAGATAGGATCGACGAATTCATGATCATGAGACGGGCTTTGGGTGGAGCAGACGGAATCTTCCTCAAAGCATGTATCCAGCACTGCGAGCCAAGATGCCTGGGTCAGGTGTTACTCATGATGAGTTATAGCCCGTCAAGACGAGCGTTGTCGTCCGTGCCTGCTTCGGAGTGGCGGAAACCTAGAGGTGGACAGAATCTCACATGGGTGTTGGTGGTACTGTTCGGCTTCCAGAATGGGATCCAGGTTGACCCAACTGTGTTTGGCTGGAGACACTGAACGACCTGGGGGCTAATCGATGTCAATGGCGTTCATGCTGTCAGTTTCTAACCAGATTGCCTGATGGATGTTTGTTGTAGGCTAGCCCTAATTTCCCCTCCTACTCCCATTTCACTTTATACTTTATAAGGCTCTATTCAAGTAAACTGGCATGGCTGTAGGGCAATGAAGCGCCGGTGTTCTCATCTGGTTTTGCTGTTAGTGACGATGAAGGACTAGTCTATCTGCACTCAGATGCACGACCTTTCGGAGAGGGACAAGAAATTAAGTGGGGCCACTGGCCGAACAAACTGGTTGTCGTAGTAAATATTGCATTCAAATGTGTGATGTCGATCACTCGCCGCCCAAACATGTTTCGGATGAGTGGAACTCGGCTCAACGGGTGAATAAGGTGAAACTGTGAACTACTTGTAGCTGCTGTATCCTTAACAGGTGGTTTCTGCTCGATTAGATTAGTGTAAAGAAGAAACACCATACTTGTGATGCAAGGAGAATAGAACACCGAGTTTCCTATTTGGTTCCTCTTCTGAGAGAGAGCCGTATCAACTCTTGAACTCCTAAACTCGAAGAATCAGGTTTGCTCTCCTTTCATTTTACACGAATGCGTCATACAGAGATCTTAACCTTGAGACGGAACCAATTGAACGAGGGGATCCAGCAACTGTGACAATTTGCCAGCCTACAGACGTCGGATGTGAAAGTCGAGGCGAGTAGTCTGAATAGCTAGGTCACGTTACAAAAATGCAGCTGATTGTTTCCACGGCTGTCTAGAGATGAGACCAGGAGTCTCTGCAAGTATAACTAACGACTGACAAATACAGCTACCCAATAGGAAGAGACCATTCTCAAGGAAGGCAGCCCTACAGCGTTGAGCATTGGATACATAGTGTGAGATCCCTTTTGAGAAAGACCCAATCTACCTACCACGATGGTGGTCGCTCTTGAGAGCATGGTCACATAATTCCGGACAGCCCGCGTCATACACGATGAATTTTCGGTTCGTCGTTCGCCCTTGTGTCTCAATCGAGAAAATAGAAGTCGACCTAACGGTTCTATGACTGACTTCCGTAAATCCCCGACGACTGGTAACTGAAAGTGTGCAAAACACCAGTAAGCACGCAAATTAACCTGCCTATACTAATATTCCATATACCCATGTCACACCAGCACCATTCCCTGAAATGGACGGTAGTATCATGTGTAGAAAAAAGAGCACTTCAATGTCCTTATTCAGTGTGTACGACTGGAAGAGCCTAGCCGAAAAACAATGTGGTGTACAGCCAAAATGAAAACCGAGGAAGGTAGGATAGCTGCTATTACGTCCCGTTTCTCATGCCTACACAGCAGTGTCGGTAGCGTTGGTAGGATAGCCGACACCCTGGGTCGCTAGATTGGAAGACTGACTGGGGAAGACCTTCTTAATCTGACTGCCGTTCTAAATCACTAAAAGTAACCTAGGCTACGAAAAAATCTCAAAGGCAGTCAGTATAATCATGAACAGCAAACATTACCAAGAAAGGATCTCAGAACATTCAGTTTCAGGAACGTACGAGAAAACAGAACCTTTCAAGCAACTGATTAGATAACCTTGAGGTCCTGAACATAAATTGGGACAGTCATTGTGGCCCAAGCTTCCTCTAAAGCTAACGCGACGGGTCGGTTCCTCGAAATTCAATAATTTGATTTCACCCTCCATCCTACAGCAGATTTTAATACATGCACGACATACGTTTTCAAATCACTTCAGCCCAATAGTGAAACCTTCCTGTCACTGGTAGCAAGTCACACCTGGACTTGTAATTTTAAATTAATGTCCACAATCTTGACGGACAGTGACATGTTAGTAAGTATGATTGTGTTATAATCGTATGCCAGTATACATCGTTATGTGAACTACATTTATAATACCTATACTGATTATCGCCGGTGCTTACTTGGGCAAAGTAGCCTCGTCTTTAAATAAAGATAGTCGCAGGCCTAGAACCGTAACTTGGGAACAATCCATTGACTTTCAGTAAACAACGGTACGAATAAATAAATGATGTGCTGATGGGATCACTGCTACCCTATTTTGCTATCACATTTGGCTGTTTTAAAGCATTTTTTTAATCCATCCAAGTTATGATTTCGACACGTCTGTGACAGTTTCGTGGTTTCAAAAAGCAACAAAGTGTGCGTCATGACCTCTTAGCAATGTGAGTAATGACTTCGCCTCTAGAATGGAGAATGCGATACAACACAGGAACATTAAGTTTTTTTATTGAAGCCTATCGTTGCTTCGAACACGTGGAACAGCTACCTGCTGAAAGCTTACACATTCCAACCATCATATGTGGACTTAAAATCAGCACACGCTGTGTATTTAACGCTCCATTTTGGCCCATTTAACATCCAGTCAAATATTCTGTGCACTGATTTGCATGCATGTTACGAGTTCACACGTTTAGCTCACATTCAGCACGACGACCCGGTTTTTAAAACAATAGAGTAGCCAAAACCAGGCCACCTAGGTACACACGATCAGTGGTGACGTTGATTCTGTAGCAAGGTTACCATACAGTCCCGGTGCGTACGACACTACAGAATCACAATCCGCGCGCAGTCTCCTAGCTTGTTAGGATCAAAGAGTAGCGCACTGCTTTTTTTTGTCCAGGTAGTTGAGGATACGAATCAAAGAATTTCAAAGACAGTCACGTATTACCTCTCAGAGTGCAACGCAAATGAACAAGGACTCAACCTCTACTCTCAATACGTTCGCTTTAGGATACTGTAAACTTCCAAAATAGCGCCGTGCGTCCATCAGGTCTAAACTTCTTGTACGTGTGGAAGCCTTAACCGTAAATTAACACAGAATCATTCTACCGACTGCAATGATGAAGAGCCCATCTTGACAGCGCTAGTCATTGCCTAACGTACGCGAAGCGCAGAACACAGTTCGGATCGTTTCCAATCTCCTTTACTCTGATGGAATCAATCACCCAGCTAACAATAGTGGAGACATACCGCACAAGACGATTGCGCAACTTTCCTCTGTTTTCGGTTTACTCCCCTTGACAAAAGTCACCCTCGGTCACCAAATCTTCGGTTTGAAAAATTGTTCGATTTGCGGTACTCTTTACGAAGTACCTCTTCCCATTAACGTCGAACTTAGTGAGAAGTTGGTCTATCTGGCACACTGCAGCCCTGAAGCCCCATTACTTGGTAAAATTAGAGAGGTGAAATTAACGCACCGACTTAGAGAAATCCAAGGTCATGGTCGACCAGAATAATCGGCACCGAAATTTGTTTGGTCGACCCTCCAAATCAGGATTTATGAGATTTTGATGTTCTGCAGATTGAGCAGAGAACGGTGATCTAAGAGGTTATCTTTGACTTCAAAGCAGATTCCCAGGAAACGATCGCGAGTACCAGAAAAGAGAACAAAGAACTGTTTTGTGCAGTATACAATTAGATAGAGTAAGAAAGGTTCAACGTCATTTTCGAAGTGAAAGCCAGGCGCTCGGCCAAAAGAACAAACAATAAGGCAGAAAAATAGCCAATAATGGAAATGAGGCATGGAATGCCTCCGAATATCGCCCCAGAAACTAACCAATAGTGGTTACCACCCAGGGGGGGATGGTCGGTTGTTGAGAAGAAGCGGGTGCGTGGGGCAGAGACAAAGAGAGCATGGGAGGGAACAGTGAGTAGCACATACGACAAATGCAGTGGCTGGGGCAAAACACGGACGTCTGACCCGGTCGAATTGGCAGCGCAGGATGAGGAAGGGATTAATGTGTTATGTTCGATGCGGTGTGTTGGTGCCGATCAGAGGGCTAGTCGGCAGAGCCAAGTTCGGAGAATATTCCGTCCAATTCCTTCTTCAAGGATTCATTGGCTGATTGCTGTTTTTGGAGATCGGCTACAAAAGGAAGAGGTACTTTCAGCGAAATTGGATGTACTTACCTTTGTTTTTTGATATTAACCTGTCCAGACGAGTAATCTCCCTTTCCGATGTCTCATACGCGTCGGTTGCCTAAAATGGAATCAGAATCGTGCAATGCAACGAATGACCGCTCTACAGTTGAATTATCAAAACAGCAAAGCAATGGAAGTCAGCTGATTAGAATCGGAAATACCCCGTAGAGCGCTAGTGGTCAGGAAATAATAGCCGATACGTGAACATCAACATTGCAGATGACACATTTGACTAGGACATCCGAGATCCAATGGCTCGCAGTTCACTAACGAAGTACGCCAGGACTCCTGCATATTCAAGCTCATTTCATCGGTTGCTCACAGAATTCATAAGCACGGATTTCTTAGTTAACCATACAGTTAAGTGCATTGTTTGCGGCGAGTTAGTTTCGTGCCTTGCTACGACACGGAGAAGAATAGTTAGGTAGCACGATGAGAAAACTCATGATAACTTGAATCGGAACGACTGGATAGATCTGCTTTGGTATGCCTCAAACACCGGAATTTCACGGCACCCAAAATACACGTGCACATTCTCAGCCTAGAGGAATAGGAAACTGCTAGATACCGATTGAGGTCTTCTTACGAATGTGCAACGTACCTTCAGGTGTACTCCAGTGTCTCAGAAGCCCACTCACCCTGTTTGGAAGCGAACGCACTGGAGATACCCACGGAGGAGTATGCAACTTAATATAGTACTAGAAGTTACTGAAGTCTTTTAACCATACTGGTTGTGGGCACCCTAAAAAGTGCTTCTCGCGAGAGCAACCCATCAGATTGGAGATTTGTGTCACGGGGTTCGAAAAAGAGGTAGATATAGCGTGAAGTGAAGCGCACACAGTGCTCTCAGGCGAACGTAAGGCGTAGCTGGTCGATCAATGTTTGCTTTCAGTCAACTATGCACATCACGCTGTGTGCATAGCAAAGCCGCCAATATGCGTTGCAAACACACGCACGCTTCGCTGGTTAATGCAGAGCTGTGGGCGAGGGGCTACGATCGTTAGAAAAACGTCGCCTTCGTCCGTCATCATGCAAAATTCGGTCTCGCGAACAACTATCAGGCTGTCTCTTGAGCAGAAACACTGACGAGTGACGCGGTGAAACGTGGAGTGATTAGGAAAGTGTTCTGATGGGTTGGCATGTTATATATATATATATATATATATATATATATAATTAGGTCAGTTGATATGCTAACTTCACAAACACCACGTTGTCAATTCAAATGAGTGAGGCAATAAAATTTGCAGAGGTGGTACGGTGGTTCCAGCTGTTAAAGCCTCGTTAACCGATAATGCTGAATACAAGAGAAAGAACTATGTACTGTCAGACTTAGTCGGATTTTAATCATGTTGACGGATATCGTTGACAAGAATTGGGGAACCTACTCACCAATGGCGAGGAATACCTACACGACTATCGTTAATCAGCCTGCTTTCTAGTTCGTTGACCTCGTATGACCTGCCAAATGTTACGGTGCCCATACAGTTCCTGGGATTCAAAAGTAAACCGAAACCAATCGCTGATTCTTCCGAAAAAGCAGGCCGCAATCGCGACTCGTAAAGACACACGCAATTGTACAAAGTATGGATGCTGAGTAGAACCCTAGAAAACGTGATTCCACGAGAGTACAGCGACGGAACTGGTGGATGAAAATGGTCCCATAATTTGTTTAGTCAAAACTGTGTAGCATCTCCATAAGGTTTAAGCAAACTAAGGCCAAACGGCTGGGATGGGTATGACACCGTCGCTCACCATCTCCAATTGACGCTGCAGGTCCCGAAGTCGTGTCTCCAGATCGTCAAGCGCTTCTTCCTGCAGTAACGAGGTAAAAGATGGATTAGGAACATAAAAGGAAAGATAATCGTTTTAGTTTGGGTGTTTTCCGGGAGAGCACTTTTACGACGGAATATGGAAACAAGACTGCAGTAGTGGAGAAGATTGAGCAACAATTATCAGTCAACATTTCATTGACATTCCTGAACTCCGGCTAAAACCTTTCAGGCGCTGATACCGCGTCCCAAATAAAGACTAAAAATGGCATGCCATCCACAAAAATCCTATCGCCACAAGAGAACCTTACTGCAATGAAGCTAGATGCACGTTCAGCGGAGAGCGGAAGAAGTAACCAAACCAAAATATGGGCTCGCTCGTATTGACACCCAAACACATTTAATCCCGTGAACTCGAATTTCTAAACGGTTGGTTGCATGCAATGGCGGCTCGGCACACCGGTCACACAGAGCTGTTTAAAACCCAGGCGACGTTTAGGACGTCAGTTAAATTCTCGCGGAAATCAATGTGACGTCCTAAGCTTGCAATAACCCTTATAATACATGAGACTTTATTCCAAACGTCATCGTAGGCAGCTGGAACCCACGAACGAAATAAAGCTGGCTCAAATTCATTTCTGTTACCGGTTCACCGTTTGGTGAAACTGTCAACTTGGATCACTGACGTTCACATCATTCTCTTTTGAACAGTCCTCTTCCCGTACTGGCGCAATTACCCATAGGAGTCCACCACAAAGGGACAAAGCACTGGACTCGAGTTTCGCTATAGTGGATTCTAATGAGAGCGATACTCGAGTCAATTCCTTCCCACAAAGCGTAAGGTCATGCTCTTGGACACAGTCATTGACCACGCCACCTACAATCCAAGGAGAGGTAATCTGGGTTACGGAAGACCTCAAGTGCCTTTAAAATTGTATAAGCACCGAATGTAACGTGACAGATGGGGCCAATGAACGAAGGCTAGGATAACGTTGGCAAATCTGAGACACCTACAGCAACGAAGCGGTATACCTATAAATCGCAAGAAACGTGTAAATCAAGCTACAGTATGGGCTGTTGTACTAGAATGAGACTTGGCCCTGTGGGCAGCGGAACTGAGACGCCTTCAGGTGTTAGATAACAGTTACCTCAGAATCATAGATCATGTTAGCCAGTGCCAACCAATCCGCAGGGAAGTGACCACGAACTAATTGTTCACGGACTTCAGTCGAAGAATATGTCCGATACCAACAGCTGCAGCGGTCTGGTCACACACTGCGCATACTGAATCATCGTTTGAAAAAGTGCTGGTTTCCCCCCTCAATTCAGAGTGCAGCAAGCAGAGAGGTGATCAACCTACGACCTTACACCGGAGCAAAATTCTGGGTGCTTCAACCTACCTACCAAAATTTCTGTATAATCTCCCTGTACGTGTAGGGGAACGCCGCAAAATATGGCTGTTTGTCGCGTTAGTGGCGTTCTTGCCGCCAGTTTCTATCCAGCTTGTCTAAAGAATTATCTGAAGGTGCAATTATCTGGCAGTGGTTGTAGTAGACAGGAACTAGGCCTCTCTTCTACACACTTTCATCCTATTCTTTATTATAAGACTTTCAAACAAAGTATGTTTGTACGGCAGCGAAGCCCTGGTATTAAACGATGATGCCTATAGAAGTTTGGATAACAAACATGGAATATTTAAGTAAGCATGAGTTATTGAAGAAACTTCATTATCAAGAGCATTATAAAAAAACAACGGTGCTTCCATTTGTATTCAGAAGCTGGCTAGAAAAATCCTTAACTTTCCATGCCCATCTAACGATTGGCTAAGGACGGAGTAGTCATACCTGAGATAGGATGATGGCAAACACGCCACAATTCCCGGCACTGATATACAGCAGTTCCCTCAAAGATACACTCTTTTGGGACCTTAAGAGGACCACACGCCTTCACTTACATGTATTTTCCCTCCATACCACGATACTTCGCGTGGCGGAAGAACTTTCTCTCCGCATATCAGAATGTCTACGGAATAAGTGCATATGAGTACTGAACCACCAATAGTGTTGTTGTTGTCACTGATCACCAGCCAATAAAGGGTGTGTCTGAGATTCTCTTAGTTTCTAATAAACTATTCTTCAAAAAATGTGAGTTGATCACTCAACCACTGGTAAGCGAACTAATGTGGGTTCTACATGCGCATCGGGAGTTTCCGTCATGAACTTCACTTTCTCCTTTCTCTAAAGCCTCTCCCTCCACATCCTCGTCATACCTGTCAAAATGAATTTTCCAAACAAAGGTCTGTTGGGTAAACCATAACTGGGTTCATCACACATTTCAACCGACCAGGTCTCTCCAACCTACACTATTGGCCAAAACAATGCACACATTGCTCTTGCTGTGCTCCCCAAAAAGGTGAGCTGGACAGAGACGCCACAATTTTGCACAGATGGATGATCTGTAAATTTCTGTACTTGACTTTCAAAATCGTGTAGACTTAGACATTAGCGGGTAGTGTTTCTCAACCCAAGAGAAATAAGAGAGCACCGCGCACGGGGTGTAACTGACCACCCCAATCGATTTTGTGGCCTAATGCCCTAAAACACAGGGTACGACACATTTACCCGTTTGTAACGCCAAGCGGCGTAGTATGTGTGAAGCAGAGACGGTTGGGTGGCATCCGATAAGGATTAATCCGTCAGTTGCACGCTCAAGCATAGCTGTTATGCTGCAGCCTGTTGGGGTTATGTACAGCCTTTTAGTGCGGACCTGAGGAAACAAAAAATGTGACCAAACACCAAATCCAACTTGTTTTTACCCGTCAGTCGACCCATATATGATGGACCAATGTGAGCCGGTGTCGAACAATCGTGTAACACTGAAGCGGCATCAGTCCTGAATTTCGGCATAACATCACACTTTTCTCATTGTAGTACCATATCTCTTAGTGTACTGCTAAGGTGGTAAGTAACCTGGTAGTACTGCAGTACCCAGCTGGTTACTGATACTATTATCCAGAACCTGCTGCATATTCGTCCTACGGTTCACTACCTATACCTTCCCACCGACGGTAGGTGGCCTCCCTCATCACTTGCTATCATCCTAGATACTTATCTGAACTAGTTTGTGTCCCCCACCCGGTATCAGCTGATCGTGTTGCTCATCCGTATTTATCCAGCTACTTGTACCAGGTTTTTCCCACCCGTAGAAACAGAGTGCTTTCCTGTTTCCCAAACACCCCATCATTTTGCTTCCCTTACTCCACATGATATCCCACTGTTCAAAAGCATACTTAACAATCACTTCCGTCCACTTTGAGATTACTTCCCCTTCAAGTTCTTATCGGGTTTTCTTACCCGGAATTCGAACGCCCCTCTCTCTCTGTAATACAGCCATATGCGGTAAGTAACTAAGGAACAGACTTTGGAGTTGGTACTTATTTTCCAGCATGTGGCGTGGTTACACTTTGTAGACCCCATACAAGGTCAGTACTAAAAAACTAAGCAATACGAGGTACATTCTGGCGTGCTCTATCTTTTATAAAAATGCTGACATTGTATCACCAGACCGACTGCACAATAATGCACCACTAGGTGGATGACAACTGAGTCTAGACCTAGAAAACACTAAAACAAACCTAGTGGTACCACTCCAGGCGGAACTGAAAGAAGCAACAAGACAACATTTCCGATATTTTCTGTTAGAAACACTCTAGCCGGAAAGAGTATAGCACCCAATATGTCCAACGGAAATGAATAAACAGGTTTTACCACACCCATTGCAAAGGTTCAATAGCATGAACACCACCCAGCATCATCACAGTACCTAAACTGAGTGGGTAATCTTCATGCTTATTTTGATCACCTTTTGGATTAAAATAATGAACAAATAAATCTATAAAGAGACAAGTAAGAGTAAGAGTTAACAATCATTTTCGTGATTCAGAAAGAACTAAAACGGAAAGTCCCTTAAACTTAAATAGTTTCCCGGATTTAAATCCGTCTGAAATTGTGAAATACATTCGTGACGTTGGTTTATCCATCGTCTCGTGGGCCCCTTTCACACTAATTAGTATGAGCCGTAGTGATATCTCATTAGGCACACAGGGTTGACACTGGCTCACCGCCCGAACTGATTCATCATAGCACCGACCTCTCAGAAGAGACCAGATGTCAACCTTGGTGTTCAAATGCGGCACAAACGGAGTAATGTGGCCAAGACTAAGACTCTACAGAGCATCGCGCCGGAAGAAAAGTGTGGCAGCTTGCTTTCATCTTTCGCTGTCTTTTGGCAGAATTATTTAGGCATGTGACTAGGCAAGACACCAAGAGACTAGGGGCTGATAGACAGCCCACGTATCAATCATGATAGACCAGTAATCGACCTAACTGCCATACCTAGCGGAAGTCCTCGTCGTGATTTAAATGACGAATAAAGCTTGAAAAAGTAGCGAGTTAAAAGTCAGGTCACCAACAGCACACACCCTAAGTATCCGGCTTGCGTTTCATTCAGAGATTATATTTGCAATGCGGGTAGACAGTTTGAAGCAGTAGTTAGCATCAAACGATTTTGAATCCGGTAGTGACGGTGGCGGTGTTACCGGTACGTCTTGTTGTGGATGCTGGGATCGTGAGGCGGTGGCTGTACACTGCAAACAACAGCTAGGTCGCGTGACTCAGTCATACTTGTCAATGACTCTAGGTCTGGTCTCTGAGTCCTCATCAAGAGAAGACCACTGAGTTTACCGGATATCGTCTTCGTGCCTTACTGCCAGGTCACTACTTTACATGTTTAAACTCAGTACACTGTTGGCGATAAATGGCTTTCCAAGAAGTCGGAAAGATGATAATAAAAACAAATGAGCGGACCGGCACAATCTACGACTTAGGTTCTTCCATCCCAAAAACATTCGACCTACATCCCACTAGATCCGGACGATGGTTCGAAGGTCAGTAGTCAAATACAGGAGGCTCATTTACCCTTACTTCCCGCAGTGGGACACACCGCAGCGTTATTAAGTCTGTCACTAACAAAGCAGTCGATGTGCCGGCGCCACATATTGCTCACGGAGTCTGAACCTTACCGAAGTGTGAGGGTGACTCACTGAGCTACCCTAGAAGTGGCCAGTGTGACATTCGCAGAGTAACTCATTCCAGATTTGTCAATGGATAGACAATAGACTGACACAATCTCCTGGCCGTCCAAATTGGGGGCGACATGTATCCTAAAACCGCACTACTCTGGCAGCATCATACCAACCACTGATGCTTTGCTGTCAAACTCTTGAGCGAATTGTTTCGCTTGAGGATCATAATAGTCCTCTATGACGGTCCGCATACTGTGAGGATACCAATAGCGTCGCACAGTGCCATCACCTTCCTTTATATATACAACAGGGCGGGTAAGTGGTGGCAATTCCTACACTTCGAAATTGCTTTAACCCCCTCCTATCCCACTCAACAATAACTCTTCTGTACACGTCAGCCTTAGGTCGAAATCCAAGTGCGGTTGTTGAGCTTACGGCACATTCGTTTCCTAAACGCTACCGCCCCCACACCTCAGGTGATTCTGCATCTGCTGCAGCGGGTTACATCGGTATTGGTATTGCCCCTAACCTAGGCTGAGGCTTCCCCACTCGATTGGATCCTGTACATAACCGCCCCTGCGCTGTTGGTTTGTCAACTCCCACTCTAATCCGGTGAGATACGTTTTATAAATAACTAACCACTCTGCTACCTAGAACGATGTGTTCAGATATTGTCCTAGCCGCCGGCTCAAGTAGGATGTCCCAGTTTGTCCGAGGAGCGACTTGGTGGCCTTTTTATTTTGTACTCAAAACGTAACGACACTGATGGTTATCTTTTGTGACTTGGCACTGATCACCAGTTGTTTATTAACAGTACTGCGTTCGTACGCAGCAGACGCCGTTGAGTCACCCACCGACGAGAAATCATGGGGACGGACTAAATACAGCCATTAGCAACTAATGACTCTACTCTTGACTGTTGATTTTTCTGGACTACCCAAGTCGATTCAGATCATGCAGTCGTTTGGTGTAAATTTTCGACAACTGTCCTGAGGAAATCGAAGAGAGTGATTACTCAATCAATTAAAAAACGCTTGGAACCGATTGATTAGTCGTTTTCGGCTGTCTACTCGAATTTGGGGAAGGAACGCCTTTCAACAATATGGGGTGAATCACTGTACTTTTATTTAAAAAAGGTACTCGAAGCGACTGCCCCCAACCATAAGTGTATAGGCCTAACTTCAGTTGTAAGTGGACAAAGCCCCAGAACATTGGCAATATTTGTCAAATTGCATCGTCTCTGACGTCAGCGACGAATACCAATAAGGTTGAAGGACCGGGTCTACAAAGCGACCGCGAGAGCAGTCTAGGACTGTGAATCCTTGAATCCTTCAGGCACTTGATCATCAATGTCCGTGCAGTATAGCAGGCATCAACTAGCTGCAGGATGTACTTAATTAAACGGTCTGTAAGTGATTACTGGGAAATGAGCTGGATTTGATGGGGCAGCAAACATGGTGGCTGGGACGTGTTAGTATGCCTGACAGTCGTCTACCAAAGAAAGCCTTATTTTCGACTCCAAACCCTCGTTTCCAGAAGTTTCACAGAGAATAGCCCACAATGTGGCAACATGAGATTAAAGCGGCTAGTGCTGACCATTGAAAAGCAAATTTTCCGGAGCATTTGCACTGTTGAGCTTAAAGAGATTGTTTGTTTTATTTTCTCGAGATGGAGTAATGTCCCTGTCCCATTCTTTTTAGTGAGTTAAAACCAGTGGCCGTGTTGCAGAGGACGACTGAGATGCTCAGTCCATCATTCTAGATGTTAAATAATAAGATAAGAATAATAATCGTTCAGCTGTAATACCCTTTCGGTGCCGGGCTACCAGGCAACTTGAACGAAGCACGAGGGCTAAGATACTCTCGGGTTACTCAAGACTAGACAGGAGCAGTCGAGATATAGGGGTTGGGCTCGACCTTCCGGTCAGTAAGTTCGCGCCTTAACCGCTGAGTAATCTCAACCCCTGATCCATCTCAGCAGACTGCTAAATCATCTGTTTAGTCGATTGTCTCACTGACTATCGAGTTCTTCAGACCGGTCATCCGGATATGGGGTTTTAGCATACGGCTGTTTCGTGACACAAAACCTTCTCCACATCTCAAGCTTTCTGATCCACGAGCTCTTCAGTAGTAGGCTTTTCTAGCGTCAATTAGAGCCATCGGCTTCGAGAAAGCTGCTAGCGTAGCCTTTTGTAAAGACGGTCATTCGTCACCAAAATGCTCATTGCCAGGACTGAATTCGTTGGCCTGTGATGTTTTTAATTAGCTCCGATGGATGTTGGTGAGCGAAAACTGTCCGTAGTAAATCGGCAGCACTTTTATTCGCTTACGAAGACCTGTGCACTGGCTACGTGATCTCAGAATTAAGCCGCTTAAAGTCTGGATGGGTGCTTTTGTAGAGTTTCCTTTCTCTCCATTACTGTTGGCTTACTTGTACCATAATCCTCTTTCTGGTAACTGCGCATAGCGTTTTGTGAATGTCTACATACACATGCTCCCGTCCACCCATGCACTGCTATACTCACGCACGCTCATTTTGATTACTGCCGACGTTTGAACTCTTGATCGGTAGCTGATTGTCACTTAACCATGCTGATGGTCGGCTTGTCAGGTCGAGTGCCAGCCAACGATAAACGATGATGTCGAAAATATTCGCTGGCCTGAAACAGATCGATGATTCACTAGGCGTCTACACCAAACCAATCGCTTAACCGACCCCCACAAGGTACACAAGGCCAATTTGGGAGTTCATTTCAATCACAAAGAAGACGACATCAACCTGCCGCTAGCCGAACCTGTCTGAATTGATATTCCTTAAATTCAGGGCCCATGTCTGTCGACAATTATGCCTATACTTCAGATGAACATGGTTCAGTTCAGTTTTTCAGCTCAAAACCATGCATCGAGATGCAACTGCAGTCCAGCCATACGTTCAAGACGACGTTTCCGTGGATGGATTGAAGTCCCATTCTAATCGGAGATAATTTCAGTGACATCCATCTTCCTCGGACTAGCTGATAGGAGTAGTTGGAACAGGATGCGACTGTTCCCCGCTGCAGAGAGCTTCTACATTTCCCGGACTTTTGCGGTCCAGATAGATCGAGATAGCTCAGTGGATAAGGCGCCAGCTTATGGACCGGAATGTCCGTGGTTCGAACCCAACCTCAGCATCCCGACCGTTCCTGTCTAGGCTTGGGCAACCTGGCAGTATCCCGACCCTCGTACCCCTTTCCGTTGGCATGGCAGCTGGGCACTGAAAGGGTGCTACAGCTGAATGATTTGATTTGGTGGGGTTTTCATGGCTTCAACCACAGCTACCGATCATGGCGGGATCCAGTGTTCATTGAGGTATGCGGGCGTCCTCTGGCAGACGGTTTCAATAGCTGTGATAGTGACCTGTTTCACCTTCCTCCAGTCGTTATCCAAATCATCAGTGTGCCCATCGAGTTTTGGGAACTTCTCAGCCAACTCAGCTCGACATTGCTGAGCTAAAGAGACGTTTTGCAAGTGATGAAATGAATGACTTTGCATCGACCAGCGTGTTCCGGAGAGAAAGCGAATAGGTGTGCGTGCCGGCACAATGCCGACCAGAGGTGTACTCAAAAATGGGAAACTCGTAGGCACCCAGGGAGCAGAATGAATGATGAGGCACTCTACCCTGACTAGAAAGTCGGAATCTACAAGAGGATGGATGTGGGGTTTTACCCGAAAGCTCTGCCTCCAAACTCCCACTTTAGAGTCTGCGTGATCGGAGAGTAGTTAATCTAGTTTTATTGGGGAATCCTGCCCTGTCTTCCACTTTGAGTAAACTGGAAACACAATTTCGTTCGGCACCTCCGAAATGGATGCGTACCAAGCCTATTGGAAAATCCACAGAAATAAAACCTGCAAAGTGGATTACAGGGCAATTAAGATTTGAGGGTGTTGTCTGGTAAGAAAACTGTCTCAAAAGATGCGGACGAAATAGGGATGTAGGTTGTAATTATGGTTGTGAATGTGCCAAAACTGAACAGTTGTATATCTTCAACATAACGTTTTTAAAGGGTTGTGGGAGAAGAATCATCATATAATTGCCGTTCGATCATAACTAGATACACATTTGCTAAAACCGGTCAGCGAAACCCGCTCATGCCTACCCCATCAATTGTTCTGGAACTTCCGCTTCGAATACAAATCAGGCATTTTCAGTAAGTGGAGGTAGTCTGTCTAGTGTAATACCTAAAGAACTATCAGGATTGTTGATAAAAATCGTCCACTGAGATCAATTCACCACCTTCAGTGACATCAAGAGACCAGTAATACATGCTGGCACTTAACTGCCATACAGTCACGAGGGGAGAAAGCCTTGGTGAGGAGTAGAAAGGAAAGGAAAAAGTAGGGGTTTAGTGTGAAGAAGCCATACTACCAACAACAGTATCTAAATCTTTAGATAGCGTGAAATATGTTTGAGTTCCACGTCGAACTAAGGTGCCATCAGCAGGATTGACCCAGTGTGTTTTGCAAAACCCAACCGACAAAAGCAAAGGCTAGACTGTCCGGCTAGATAATGACAGCAGGCCACTGAGACCACCTGCGCCATGTCCTTCAGGGCTTCCAGCCACGCGCAAGCAGGGTCACGTGAAATCCAGTCGGGAGACGCAAAGATCCCACTAGGTTTGAGTGCAGGAAGAGAGTCAGACGATGATATTACTATCTAGCGCCTAACCATCGAAATTTATTGCAGCGAGATATACTACACATATTAATATAAACATTCCCGTCCGACTGCAGTTAAGGATGACTATCTGACCGCAGCCGCCAAGTATAAATTGTTGATTGGAATGAGACAAATCAACCCGAGCTCTTGCGCCTACGGTGAGTCGCAGCTTTGCAGCTATAGAGCGTCAAATCAGCTCAGCGCTATGAAGTGAAGAGCATTTCAAAGAGGTGTATGTTCATGTAAATCATCGTGTAAATCAGGCCGACCTGTTGCACATCTCAGCACAATAAACAGCCCATCTGGGCAGTGCAGCAACTGCAGATTACAAATACAATTTTTTGGAATAGTCTTAGTAAGCTGACAGCAAGAGATTATTGGTCTGCATTACCTCTGTCCGCAATTATAGTTCTCTACAGTGTGCGCATTGGGGTCAGTGTTCTGGAGTAAAGCCCTCAAGGATTCCGGTCATATGTCCAGGTGATCAACGACTTCCGTAAGTGAGAATACAGCAAGTATCAAAGCTTACAGTCGACTTCATCGCTACAATTGTTGGTAGACTGATCCAAAGGTTTGTCATTCGAGACGGTAACGAATACACAGATGACGCTCTCTGAAACACGTTCTGCTCTAACCTGAAGCTGTCCCCTCGTGTTCTCATTTCTTTCTGGCACTAGACGGACCAAACTGAGGACGAAAATCACATTCATCTTGATTGGTCTGTATTCTAATGCTGGCATATTTAGTGACGTACATCAGCCAATTTACTTGAAACCTTGTAGACTTTTCTCCTCATCACTATCGACGGAACGTCCGTTTCTAACACGCCTTTTGAGTAAATTTAAAAACCTCAATCTGTGCGACAGTAAATGTGCATGGAAAAGAAAGGACTCGGTTCCAGCCCACTACCATCAACCGAGGTGCCTAGACCTTCAGACACCGATTCAGACAATCTGGATAGTCGGTGACAACAACAATGCCACTGATGTCGACTAACAGTCATATCTTGTTGTGTTTCCAGCCGTACATAGAGAGACCATCCTAGAAGGTAAGACGCACCGACAATACCCAGACTTAGTAATCGCATCCATGACATTCACCGCATGGAAAGCAGTTTAGCGCTCTGAATCCCACACAAATGAAGGTATTCATCAATGTCGGCACAAGATCTGCTGTCCAGCACCAGCAGCGCCGGAATGCTCGAAGACTGGGAAAGTCTTACGTACTATTTGCGTCATAGGTCCTCCATTGCCAATTCCTGAGTGCCACAATGCCAAAATCACTGGCAAATGACTGATTCTTTAAACGTCCCTTTTCCAGGCGGTAGCTGGCAGTGCTTCCTCTCCGCAGATAGATGCTGCAGCTTGTCACTACTCACCGGTATTTTGAGCTCCTCGGGCATCTCATGCAGGTTGTTGACACCCTGTTACTGAGAGCTCTCATCACCCGATAGACTGTGGAAATGTGGTCAACACAACCTTTAACAGGCTGAAATATTTCTTGTTGTTCCGACCCAATACTTCACGCGCCATCATAAGCTAACGAAGCAGAAGTGACTTGTTGCGGAAAAGAGTTAAGCTTATTTCACGATTTTTAAAACAGACGCCATTACCAATTCATCCCAGCTGACTGCGACAGTTTGGTCTTCCCAGACGGATGTAAACAGATTAAAAATGTCCAACTCCCATCCTTAAACAATTCGGGTGGGTTCTCATCCGCAACAGCAGCTCGGGTGGCATTTGACAGAACAGTCAGGCAGATAGGCAGTCATAAACTTCCAGTGCTATATGTGGTTCTAGGTTCAGTGTCCACGGTTCCGAAACAGTTCGAGAATCAAACTGAATGGCAGCAGGTGGCCACACGAATTGCTGTTCAGTGTTCCGCCAGCCGGTCGAGACGTTTTTCTTCATTAAAGATGGTCGCGCCAGGTTGACCATTGATGGCTCATAGAAGGCTTCTGGGGACCAGTAGAACAAACCAACTGAAATAAAATTCCGACATTTCCGGCATTCTTTGCTTCTTCCATTTCCTTAGCCTTCTATGTCCAGCAGGCCGCACGGTAGGCGCTTCACTTGACACACGATAATTCGCCGGGTCGAATTATGTACGAGACCGGCAGGAACACTTTTTTGGGCTTTAGCCAGTGCCACTGCTCTGTCTGAAATCCTCTGTTTGAGTGAAGCTGACGATTTCGTGCCTCCAGCAAAACTCCCACCGCTGTGCAGGCCTCACTATCACGTCCCACTGCAAACTGAGATCCAACGGTGAAGTAGCTGGAAGAGATTGATCAGACGAATTCGTTTGAATTCGGGATACGCGAACCTCTTAATTGCTAAACGAGTTGTGCGGAGTCCATTAGGTCCTGGAAAGCGAAGAGATAAGTGACTGCGGACGAATGCGTGATTAGAATCCACACAGGCGTTCCGAAAACGAGCGGCAGTCAGTTATCGATTCACGCTATCGCCAATGATAGTGGTGTGCTCATTTTGGATCCGTGACTGACACGTTGCTGTAACGCTGTTAGTACACATTCAGGATTGTTGTCCGTGCACACCAGGTCCAAGCTAATTTGAATGCCGAATTGAGTCTCAGATGCGCTGCATCCGTCCAATTGTGAACTCAAATCCCCGCTGTTGCAGAGTGTAAGCATTTTAAACGCTGTCTGATAGTGTCAGATATATAGTCGTTTGGATGATGAGCAGAAAAAAAGAAGCA
Organism: Clonorchis sinensis; assembly: GCA_003604175.2. Taxonomy (NCBI): domain Eukaryota; kingdom Metazoa; phylum Platyhelminthes; class Trematoda; order Opisthorchiida; family Opisthorchiidae; genus Clonorchis; species Clonorchis sinensis. Next base: position 194,231,773 of record CM030369.1, on the reverse strand, counting down.
AAAAACGATCAACATCCCGATCGTGGAATTCCTCCACAGACACAGTCAGACGAAAGAGGTACAAAGGAGCGACCACCAACGAGAATCCAAGCAGGGACCGTTCCGTTCTGTGACTCAGAAGGATGCTGACACCAGTACAGCCCATCCAGTAGCTTCCAGGTAAAGAGGATTGCGCTGCCAGAAGCGAGAGTGCTGTAAGAAGTTAGCTCAACGGTCTGGAACTTGAACCGTTGGTTCCCACACACAGCATACATCAATTTCATGAGTATAAAAATTGTTCAGGTGTTACATCCTTTCAGTGCCTAGCTGCAACCCGAAGGAAGCACAAGGGGTCAGATAGTGCCAGGTTACCCAAGCCTAGACAGGGGCAGTCGAGATGCGGAGGTCGGGTTCGAACCACGGACATTCCGATCAGTAAATTCGCGCTCTAACCATTGAGCCGTCCCGCCCCGATTAGGGCTCTAAACCATGGTTTTCAACTCACAAGGCAATGACAACTTCCGGGAAAACGCTAGGTTGTTATTTTTTTAACGACAGATCGTCACATAGACACCCCCTAAAAATTGATCGGTTGGGAGACTGTCAGTCGACACTCTAACCACTGATCAAGTTGGCATCCTAGAACGTGTCCAACCGACATCCCCGGTTTGATGAGGCACACAGGCCGTAAAACCAAGTTAAATTCCAGGAAGCTCGATATGCCAGGTGGGTTGAAAATAAGACCATGCTCAAAGGAATAATTATCGACTAATGGTTCGTTTCATTTGCTTGATCTGCTTGATCTGACGACAAAAAATGAGTGGGTCTGTGTGAAGCCGGCTTGGTCCGGACAATAGACAAGTCTCGTGTTTTCTGTAGGTAAAATACTAGCGAAATTTGATTAGCTGCACTGCGTACAGATATCGCAAAATCTGCTGTGAGGACCCCGGGTAGAGAGCTGCAGAACACTGGCATGAAAATGGATTCCTCAAAAAATTCATCCGGAGACATCTGGTCAACAGACAGCTCCACATCGGTCATAGAGGGGATGCTAGTCAGTCAAAGAGAAACTTCCATCCTCAAAACCCTAGCCGTTTTCACAAGCGTGCTCATGAGAAGACCTAATCTGAAAGACAGATTGTCAGTCTTCGACTAGCCCATTGTGATATCTGATTCAATTCAATTTCAATTCAATATATCAGCTATAAACCGTGTACCATAGGCACATTGGTTCCAGCTGTTACAGTTTCGATCACCGGAAAACAGGAATGTGGAACGTACAACTAAGCCTTGGAGGCGAAGTTATGTTCGGTTGGTTCGGAAATTGAGTAGCTACGCATTGAAGGCTATAGCTTTGATGCACGAGCGCCACTGACTGCGCGATTGGGCCATTTCTGTCAGTGTCGTTAACCACTGGTGATTTGAGTCCCGGGTCCCCATCCAGAGAGGCGGCAGTTGCCCGCCCGACTAAGTTTACTGGTTAGCGTTTCCGTACTTTGGTGCCAGGTCATACACTGTCCACCTCTCGGTCGCTTCCACTCAGCACAGGGCTGGGCGAAAAGAGCTTTACGGGGCAGACGGTCTTCTGGCATGCGGAGTACATGTCCCGACCAGTGCAGCCTATGAAGCGTGAGTAATTCATCTATCACGGGAGAGTTCCTTCTTCCTAAGACCATCTGGCGTACCTCAGCATTACTAATCCGATGTTCCCACCAGACCTGACCAATCCTGCGGAGACATTGATGATCAAACACTGACATCTCCCGTACGTACGCTGCGCGTACGGGCCACGTCTCTGATCCATAAAACAGTATGGATCGCACCACCGCAGTGTAAACTCATCCCTTAATAGACAAGCTGACGTCACGTCGGCGTCACAGGTGTCGGAGTTTGGAAAAAGCTGCCCTGACCTTTCTGATTCGAGAAATGATCTCATCTCCAGCCAGTCAACCGGAACTTATGCAGTTGCCCAGGTAAACAAATCTATCTACCACGTCGATTGGCTCACCTGCAAGCATGAGGTGCGGGTTTGATCCCACCCAGTCTAGTAGCAGCACTTTACACTTTTCGGGTGTGAAGCGCATGCCAAACCGTTATTTATTTAGGTTATTTAGGTTATTTAAAATCGTTTGCATTCCGGAAGGGTCTGAACCAAGGAGAGCAATATCGTCCGCATACTCAATGTCTGATAGGGAACGTCCCGGGAGCATTTCGACTCCCGAGTTTCAGAGGCAGGCAGAGAAATTTCAAGCAGCATGTCAATAACAAAGTTGAAAAGGAAAGGGGAAAGAGGACAGTCTTGCCTTACACCACTGGACGTGGTGAACTCAGGCGAGAGCTTCCCGTATACTCGTACGCGCCCACAGGAGTTCGCATACAGTGCCCTCACAAGGGAGAGAAATTTGGAAGAGACACCTTTGATCACCAGACACTGCCAAAGTTGCTGACGATCGACAGCTTTCGAGTCCAGAAAAACGAACAACGTGGGACGTCTGAAGGAGCGGCGCTGTTGAAGGATTTGTCTCAAGGTGAAGATATGGTCGATGCATCCTCGACCGGGGAGGAACCCAGCTTGATTCTGACGAGTCTGTCTCTCGCGATAACTCATCAACCTGCGCAAGATAATGCCAGAGGGTACCTTAGATGCGCTCTATATTTGTTGCATAGTTCGATGGCTGTCTCGACGGATTCAAGAATACTGCCGGGCTTCCATCCCAATAGACACAAAAAAACTACTGACAAGATCGGCCACTTGAACAACCCAGGCACATCGTTTGAGGTTGCCCATCGTGCATCCGCTCATGACCCGAAGATCATACGACAGTGCTTATTCGCTACTATAGAGGCTGCCATTGTCAAACTCCGTCAGCCCACTGTTGCTCGCAAACGAACGAACTTAAGACAATTAGACTTCCTTAGCCTAGATCACCACCTGCTTCCAACAATCCAACCAGAATTAAGCTCAGAATCCTTCCAGGCTCGCAAGCACAGATCAGTCAGGAGTCCAAAACAAACTAACGAATTACGGACCCTGTATCTAGTTGACATATAGTGGACTCCAACCAGCCGACCAACAGTTGGCCAGGAGTCAGGGAAGAACTGGCCATGTACCGGCCAGAACAGAACTGTCAAGAATGTATAAGCGTTACTGGTTAAGGTACGGTAGGGCAGCGAAGCAAGCACGACACTATTCAATGTATAACTGGATAAAAACAGAACGAACTAGATTCGGTTTGGTACCGCAGATCACCGCCCTAAGACTTTCCCTTCCAATCTTTACGGATGCAGACGCAGCGATCAGGAAACAAGTTTTGTAGGTACGAGTTTGAACCTCGCCTCAGTTCCGGTCTAAGTTGCCACAGTTCAGTACGTCGAAGCAGTGCAAGTGGGAAAACTCGATTATTATCCCGTCAATGGTTCGGCCGTAGCAGGAAACATGTCAGAGGATGAGACTTATTTGGTATTCAGCGGTTTTCAGGTAATTCGCTGCTTGTGGCCAAGGATGTTTCCAGGGTCGTGAGGCTGTTTGCCCTGTAGGCGGAACCAGTCACACCAAACGACCATAAGAGTTTGCTACGCTTGATGAACCTGTTTATTTCTGAATTACCTCGAAAGCCAAAGGCGCTAAGGGGGACCCCAAGAACTTAACAAAAACTAAAACTGCATGACAGCTGTAACGTGCATATTAAGATAGGTTCCGATTTGGAGAATATCCACCGTCCAATATCTGCAACAATCAACGACGAGTGAGTCATTCAGGTTTTCTCGGGTTTCTCATTTGAGGAAACCTAATTATTAGACGTGCGACTAGTGATGCTTCCGAAGAGAAACACACTAGAGGTTGTCCCTCAGGTCGAAAATCCAGTTTCGGACCGCGATTTTACTGTTGCCAACAGCAGTAAATCCAGCTACTCTCTCCTGGAGCTAACGCCAATAAGTCAATCACCAGCTCTGATGTAGAGCGTATACAGCACGCAAGCAGCACCCAGTAAACTAAACCGATAGCTCTAGTGACAACCATAGAAAGTTAGCCTCCGTGCTTTCTCTGCGTATGAGAATGGATTTTGGGAAACTAAACATCAAACTGGCTGACGCTAAAATGCTTGACGAAGTCGTACTTCCAAGCGGAATACTACCGTTTTTCAGGTAACCACGCTTTCATCAGTTCCCAGGGCGTCTGCTTAGAAGCATTAACACCTTCATAATCATGTACGAATCACGAAGTGAAGTTAACTCAACAGCCGCAAAGGGATAAGAAGCATTGAACACAAGTCAATTGCAACGTGCATTGGTGAAGGAGCCTGTGTTCATCTTAAACCACTTTAAACGTATCTCAGATGCCCAAAATATCCGGAGAAAGCACAGAACGAACTGCAACACAGCCCAATGAGTCGGTTCCGGCACAATCCAAAGAGATGTGGATAGGCCCAATGACAGAAAGGTAGATGAAGGTAACGCATTCACTTCACTCTGAAGGACCTGTAGAAGGGTACTGCGGATGACAGGTGCAGATACGCGATAGTGGATTTAACAATGCAATTAAGATGAAGTAACCAGATTTCTAATATACGCTTTCAAGTAACACCTACATTTTGTATTAATTTTAGTATTATTTACCCAAATGGTAGTTTAGGATACTACTCGCTACAGCTACATATAATACAACAGTCAATCGGAGTTGGAGGGACGAGTAGTTAGGAGTTATGTCCGTGTCAGTTTTTGTTCCAAAATCGAGGACAACAGTGAGAGTAATCGGACTCGAGATATTCCTTCACGATTCCATGTCACCGAAGTGTGCATTCGCCCAAGTTAAAACAAACATGAGCAAACCAGGTCGAATTTTCGCCGGCCATGCATCCACATTTCGGACTTCGTGTTCTGATAGGCTGGGTAGAGCGAACGTGAGAAATCCGCACATTAAGCATGCGCGGGAAAAGCATTATGAAAGATTTTTGGATTCCACATCGACAACATGCCAACTACGACCAGGTCGGCATGAAGTCGGTTTTCATTCTATGGTCAAGTCCGTTTCGAGTTGGTGCCCATCCTGGTTAAATGGCGACGTCAAGCCGACAGGGTTTGTGGACAGTGATCAGCAGAACTTCGTTTTACCGGATTTTGTTTCCTGATTGCGTTGACCCACTGAGACCTCAACTACAGCGTTTTCATGCCACTTTCATATTCTGACCTACACATATATACATGAATGCTTACCTGCGGCTCAATGGCTTGTGCCTTGTCGCATGCTTTCATGAGGCCCGAATATTGCGTCTCCAATTCACTGACGGCTCTAAACGTGGAGTTCATGATGAACAACTAGAACACAGACTTTTCTAATGTCTTCGCCTTCTGTTCTTTTTTCACTACATCGGTTTGGAGGTGTTGTTGATGAATGACAACCTGTGAAAATGGTAGCCAGGATAGTAGGTTACCTCGTCGTATTGTGATCCGAGCAATCGTATCTCTTCGCGTTTCTCATTGAGTTCCGATTCAATATCCTCTTCCTTAGATTCAGGATTCATTTCGGCTGCATTCAAAACTTTGACCCCTCTAGAGCAAGTGAGTTTACACACAGACTTACTGCTCTGATGTAGAGTGTCGCAAATTGTGAGCAGCGATTTTCGTCTCCATATCCCTTAATCGAGCAGTTCCTGATTCTAGTTTTAAGACCAACAACTTTTCGTTAGACTGTAGTCCATGGATAACACCATTCAACTGCAAAAAATATTGGGAAGTCTAGGGTCACTTCCACTAACCTGGTCATTGCTTTGCTTTAGCGAACGTATTTCTTCCTCAATGTCAGTCAGCTTGTCCCTTAATTCATTCTCCTCGTTTCTGATAGCAACTAAGCGTTGTTTGAATGTCTCCATCGTTCAGTGCAGGGTATAAGCCATGACTTTTAAAATTCCGCTTTAATACTCGTAACGCAAAACTGATACGACATAATGGTCGGCAAAGGTCAAAATACTCAGTTCAGAATCAGGCGTAGGTTCGATAGGATTCACGGATTGCCACACAGGATCCAGGCTTTCACCCAGGTTTATCGGGTCGGTTTTGTTCTTGTCATTCAACGGCTGTCTTTCACCTGAATGGCACAGGTGAAAAAAGGGTGTAGCACTGCTCTTTATGTTCTCAGTGCGTGGCAGTGTGCTTGCCAGCGCGAGGGTTCGCATAAAAAAGTGTCTAATAGTGTTTTGAACTGGGTTCTAGAAGGAGCGCGGACAACCGTCTGGGGAATGTTATTCCATGCAGCCACAACCCTAAATGAGAAAAAAGTTTGCCTAATGAATCTGTGCACTCTGAGCTTAAAAATCTTCTAACCAGGTCTTCGCCGTGCGTATGCAGGGTCATCGGTGAAAAATTTGTTGGCCAAACCTGTTCAAATAGGGCATAAGTAAGAATTAAGTCCCCCCGGAGACGGCGATACTCCAAGGGAAAGAGGTCAAGCACTGTGAGACGCACTTCGTTGTCCACGGATTTGAGGACGGCAACCATTTTCTTAGCAGCTCGCCGGACACGCTCAATGAGGATAACGTCTTTCGTGCGTCTTGAGTAGACAAACGGGTTGGCATATGCAAGGAGTGGTCTGACATAGGCCCCATAGAGCATTTCGAAGTCCGTGCGAGTAAGACGGGAAAAGGTGCGCCGAATCATCCGTAGAACAGCGAATGCCTTCTGAGCCGATTTCTCAAGGTGCAGTGGGGAGGACAGGTTTGGAGAGAGCCAGATACCCAAATCCTTTTTGGCATCTATCCTCGTGATGTCTTCTGGTCCTTTCTCACCATGCATGACAAAGGAGTTCGCTGAGTCTTCTCCAAATGACATATGGACGCACTTTTCGTCATTCAGAGGAAGGTGCCAGTCCAACGACCACTGCTTTGCGGCGTCCACATCAATTTGGAGGGCACTGGCATTGGAACTCCACGATTTCAAGTCGTCCGCAAAAAGTAGACATGGACCTGAAAAAGTGTTCAAACTACTAGCCAGGAGGTCTCGGGCTCGAGACTCTCCGAGGTTACGTGACATGCGCACTGCTGACGATTTCCAATAAGAATGGGACAGTTGTATGGTGCTTCTTGGCTTTTCAGCGTAGATTGGCTTCACTTACAGGACAAAGTACCCACAAAAATTCCCAAATCTCCTCACACCACCAACAATGGAACACTGTTCTTTAACAACCAGCTCGTAATAGCAATTACAGAGCAGAAGTTATTTACAAGAGTGGGATTTCCGCATATTTTGCATCCATAACGGACATGTACATTCGAGAATATTCAGCGAATTACTTCAGCCGCACAACTAGCTGAAAGCTCCGTCCATTATAAGTTAGCCACGTTTTCCCACAATTCGCGATTTAGTATTGCATTCGGCAACATATTTAGGGTCGGTGGTGTGTAGTGACCCTGAAAAACCACCCACCTGAATAAAGCAATGTAGACAATCGGCATAATAATGCACCATATATGGACATCATATACTATGAAGTGGCAACCCTGAAATGTCGTAGCTTTCGAGAAATCAATTCCATTGTGCGAATACTGCGCCGCAATTATTCTTCATAGATTTTAATTTTGTAGCTACGCGCCATTTCCGCCACATTGAGATTCTCAGTCTTCGCACAATGGAATTGATTTCTCGAAAGCTGCGGTATTTTCAGGGTTGCCACTTCATGGGGTAGGATGCTTATGTATGATGTATATGTTCGTTTATTATTGCAAATTCTCTACGTTGGTTATTTGTTTAAGCATTCAAGATCAGTAAACACCACCGAGTGTGAATATGCTGCCTAATGTAATAAGAAGTCGCGAATTGCGCAAAAAGTTGACTCACTTAAAATGCATGGAACTTTCAATTAGTTTTACAGCTGAAACAATTCTCGGAGCACTCTAGAATGTACATGGCCCTTGTGGATGCAAAATATGCCAAGGTGTTATTTCCGTAAACAATTGTTGCTCGATAATTGTTGTTACCAATTAAAATTGCGTAGGCTGTGTTCATTTTTGGCGAAAAATCGGGCAAACCATCCTGCGAATTATGGTAGGAAGACCATGACGTTGATCAACTAGCAACATGTAACTAACATCCGGCTGGGGGCCCAGGATGCCTAACCAACTAGCCACATGAAACCTATGTCGATTATACCGGACAGCCGAACGAACCTTGCTGACGCAAAAGACTAACACGTGGTCAGTGGTCCACCATGCCACAGCTGAACGAACCTAGCTAGCCGGAGCGCGCCCCTCCATTTCTACCGGGGAAAGGGTCCACAATAGATGAAATAAATAGTTGAGTTGTATTAGTCGTTTAGATGAGCACCTCTGGCCTGTCAGGAGGCGAATAAACGTCTTCGTGAGGAACGTTCATTTAAACATTGACTTCTTGAAAGGAGAGCAAGATACAAGTTAGGTTATCGAAATGTCATCATGAGGCAGGTGGCTGACAAACTGGGAGGAATATATACCCTAAATTGGGGGCACTTCAGCGGCCCTACTGTCACTGCGGCTTGTTTACACAACGTCATCTTCAGCGGCTAGTTCGCATGCCTACTTACTGTATCCATCAAGAAATGTGAGACTTACATGAAATGCACGGGGGCTCAGTAACAGCGAACTTCTGAAGTTGATGTATCACATGAAATCATCGTTTCTTTCGTATAACTGGCGCTCTACAGCGTTAGTCGTAGTAGTCAGAAATTTACTCACGGCTGTCGAGTAGTTCCTCCTTGGACCCGAAAAGTCGGACACACACAGACTTCCGGGACACTGCGCTGTGGTCCAGGTCAGCATCATAAGATGCCCTTTTTGTGGACCAGGTAGCGAACACACTTTTGCATTTTTTGGACGAGCAGGGAGCTACGAAGCAAAAGTAAATTATTCCTACCCTTAGGATAAGCCTGAAGAGCATCACGGCGCAGCGGGAAAGGGTCACCATCACAACAGTCGGCGTGATATGATACGCAATCCGTGTCACCATAGCGGCCACGGGCAGTAGTTGGCCGGTCGCAGAGCACACAAAAGCCCATGTCTGCGTCCCTAGACCGCCATCTGGTTTGAGGTGCAGTATCCTCGACCACAGATGGCAGGCCATCAGTTGCAGACTTTGGGTCTTGACGAGACAGGATTTGCCCACGAACAATCAGTTGCCTAAAGCTGGCCGTAGCCTTTCTGGGTTCCAGCCCCTGAAGCTTATCCACCACTCGTTTCAGTTGTTTATGAAGGGCGTCAAAAGCTGTCGGCGGTGGCATCGGAATAAGTGCAAGGGGTACACCTTTTTCCGGTAGTTTTTAATCCGATAGCCATCGTTGGTAGATTGGGAAGCAAGCTAAGAAGGACAGTTCTCACTGCTTGGAACCGATTGACCTCCAAATACAGAAAACAAATGTATGCACGAGAGCCACATCGCCTGGTAGAACAGGCATGTGCATCCTTCAGCACAGGTGTCAACCGTCTGGGAGCATCTGGATGTTTGAACCACAAAATTTAAGTTGATTAACGTAGCCTGACCTCACCTTATTTGTTCCAACACTATTATAGAGCAGCCTTGGTGGTCGTGGCCCCAAGTGCCCCAAAACGGGAGAGCATGCATACGTAGTCATTCGATGGACCACGTTCTGGATGTATCCCTCGCCCTCAAGGATTTGTCGTCTATCACAGTGGTACGATGTATGCAGCTCAACTTCTCGCATGAGCCACTCAGCGTGCCGGGACATTTTTCGTATGGCGTACTCCAGTGCGTCAACGTGGTGCTCCCTCTCTTTGAGGTGGCCGTTTGCACTCTCCAAGCGATTATTGGTCACAATGCCAGGGTGAACCATTCCGGACTGTGTACGTACGGCCCATTTTCGGGTGGTGTGACAGGTTGAGGGTAAGTCGTGGGTCCGTTCGGCGCAGCAGCTGCAGACCTTGCCGGAATCTGTGTGGTTGTAATGCGATAAACAAAAAACCTACTGTACGGCGTTGTGCAGGCAAGCCATGCGGTGGAGTGTGTCGGCTGTTTGCAGAGTGTCTATGACCAAAAATACATGGATATTAACTGGTGCATACGTGCTTCATGATAACTTTTCTGATATGAAGTTAGCAAAGCATTACATCGCATCCGAACACGACTCTTGCCGTGCGCATCTGCACCACTAGCTTGTCCATAACGAAAGTCCTAACTGGATAATGCTCGCCCATCATTCCCTTGAACAAGCAGAACAGTCCACGCATAGGAGCAAACTGTTCGCTCTCCGCAAGAGCATATATAACAGGACGCCTGATACCCATGGCGTCCGTAATCAAGAAAATATACAGCTTGTATCTACAGGCCGAATATTAGCTGCTTTAAAAAAAACTTGCCCCAAAGTTTCGTTGCGTGCGTTCCGCCCACATTTCCGATATCTGGAAAGCTTAGGAACAACGCCATCTGCTGCCATCGGGAGAAGCATATATAGCCATAGTGACCTTCATCTGACTGCCACACAAGCACAAACTTCGATTTCTGAGGTTTTGCCAGCACCGAAGGCATATCATCTGCCACAATAAAATCCAACTATGCGGCACCTACTTAACAGAGCCGGTCGACACTTCCAGCGGTAGTTGTATATCTCCTGAATGGTGAGCATCTGGCTGAATTCGTCGGCCACAAGCTGCCGCACCTCACACGATGGCATTCCGTATTTCAGAAGGTCCCTGCAGGCGCCCAACTCGCCTTTCGTTAGCCGTCGATTAACCGTGAGCCGATCGTACAAAAAGTTTGACAACTTGTGGTTGTGTTAAAGAAAGTAAGGGGTGACTGCCAGGTGGTTCCCTTGCCTCCGTAACCAGAACCGCACTGGGCAGCCGGTGTTTTTTATTAGCAGACACGCTCAGCGTACTAGCTTCTTCGGATTCCTTGACATTTCGTTGGTCTTGGAGGTCGTCTGCTGCATTTGTATTACACCCATTCGTAACGCAACACAGCGATAATGCTTCGATTACTGGACGAGCGCACAAATACCACATAGTTCTCCTTCGTGTACTGAGTTAAAGCATTCTTGAATACCGTGAATGATGAAAAGGATACAGCCCCAAATTTCTCAACAAACGCGTGTGCAGCCAATTCCGAAGCCATAGCACAACAAGTCAAAGTCGAGTACGCACCAAACATTTTGAAAGGAGATTGATTAAAACAAATCGCAAAGCTGAAGGTGATATTTGGGCTGTGCACGCATGCAAATAAATGCAAGATTTTTGTGGAAAGTTTTATTTCGCTCACAAGGGTTTTGCAGAAAAATGCATTGTGCGTCCAAAGCGCGGCCCACATTGCACTTTTCTCTAAAAAAAAACCCTGCTCTTTTCTCTTACTGGTTCGTTGCACGTCGTGTGGACCAACGCACTTATAGTACCCAAGATCGCCTGCTATATTAATATTCGACCATGATTCGGCTGTACTTGGACATTTGTTGGGCCAGTAAAAGTTCTGCTCCGAGGGCCATCATTTGCCCTGCAATATGCGTGCTTAAGCTAGCGTCCTAGCTTTCGATTTCTGTTCTCTTTCTCGCGTCGCGTTATGTCATATATCGTACCCGTTAGGCCCGTAACAGTGTACTACCACTGCACTTAGATCTACAATCTTACTGGATTGTACGATGTAGTGAATTCAGCTACTTGCCGATAGTCTGCAACTAACAGTCAAACTTTGCGAACCTGAGGATTCTCAACCGTATTTGTGATCAATAGGACCAGTGATTAGGACATTACAACATGGAAAAGTTGGAAGGGTGCCTTTGGAGTGGAAATGAATACCAGGGAAAATTGACGAAACATGGAATGGCAGCAGTGACTTTGCAAGCCTCTACTGAAAGCCTATAGGTTGGGCATCAGGCGAAGCGGTTTAGAACAAAGACCACTTAATGATTTACTTGAAGATGCAATAGTTCTCTCGAAATATCTATACAACCCACCAGGGAATATAGCAATGCTTCTTGCCTGCATGTCCCTCCAGGAAGAGAAACTTTGTGGCCACGTGTATGAGCGTCGTTGACGACGGCGGAAAAGTAGGCAGAGAAAACGTTTCAAAACGAATGAGAAATAAAAAATGCATTCGCAAAGGCGTCCGCGTTTGATGAAAAAGGATTAATCCTCAGCTGAGGATATGCAATTTACATGGACCATGACGGAAAGCCAAATGAATGAAGGTCACGCGCGTGGCTAGCAGGCGCTTCTACATCCCAAGTGGGAAAAGTAAGTGTCAAACTGGAACGAAATGGCAATTTGAACTATATTAGGCGATCTGATTATCACACATTCTAGCAAGAAAGCGTATTTGTGTGTAACATCCGAGTAGCTTTATTTTTAGATAACAATGTGCTAAATCTGCCAATCATTTCGGCCTTCATGCACTCGCACCGGATTCTTTGGACCTCAAACCATCCTACACAACATTGAAGCCAGCTCTAGGCCTCAAACTGCCTCTAATAATGCTGGGGTTGACATGCTATCTCCAAATTCCCAATATTCCATCAATGGACTTTTGAGCTCACGCTGACTCGTGCTTTTCCGTCAGAGAAACTCACCTGTCGAAGCTAGACCCCGCACTTTCTGCTCACTACTGCGTTCATTCCACGTCTACCTTTTTGCAGCTACCTAGGGCATCTCTGACCTCGGCCACGTCAACGAGACTCCTTGCTGAAGGAACGGCTTAGTCTGGCTCTCCGTAACCTCCGCGCTCCACATTTGTCGCCAAAGGCCGTACAATACAGATCCTCCTGTCCTCTAAGTACCTCTGCCACACACTCTTATCTCTTCCCCACTAAACACTGTACCAGTTTAAATCATTGAAAATTATGAAAAACCAGTTAAAAATCATTCTTGGCGATTGCCACCGGTATATATGACCTGAATGCGTCTGGGACGATGCCGAGCAGTTTCTCAGAGAAGTCTTGATCTCCGTAGGTAAATCATACGCAATTTGTGGCCGCATGTGCATCTTTTAATCACTTGATGGGGTGCTAGCAATTCAATCCATATCCCCAAAAATACTTTCTTCCAAAATCTTACGAATTATCATAGTTTCTTGGGTGCTTATTCCATAGCGGTTATTCTGAACGACGCCTCTCAATTTACGAGGCGAGAGAGGATAAATGCCCGCATCCGTACATTCAGAGGCTAAATACCAGGTACGAATTTCTATGCAGCAGTAATCCTTCAGCATGTCATTCCCCCCTGTGTGTACCGTGCGCTATAGAAACTTCCAAAATCTATTATGACTACAGAAATATCTGCAACATTCGTCCAGTTAAGTTGAAGGTAACCTTCCATAAAGTTTCGGTATCATATTTTATAAAACACTGCTTCATATTCTGAGGTCTTGTTGACCTTGTAAAATCGATCATTTGAGTAAATCACCCGAACCAGGTAATCGCGTAAAAACGCATTAGGCATGAATCTAAACCCTTTACAGGTGGCATCCAGAACATAAATTTCCGAGACATCACTTCTGTCTTCCGGACCCTATTTGGCACAAAATCTTGCCACTGCTCGTGGCAAGATACTCATCCGTCTGCCGAACATATTTATGAACAATTTTTCCTTTGTTTTGGCATTTCAAGTTGTGCGTCTGCCCGCCCCCTTGAAGCTAAGATGTTGTCATGTTGCTTCTTTTTGATGTTTTCAGAGGGATGAAGAAGCCCTGATTACTGTGTGTCCCTGCTCTCAATATCCACCACATTTAGATCGTGCCAGCTTAAACAATACCCCATCTGCCCCGAATAACCCACATTATTTGCGTGACTACTCCTGACACCGGTTGAGCATTTATTTTGACCCTATCACTATGATCATGCCTGATGGCCTGCCACCCGCCAGTTGGGGCTGGGTAGTATTATTATTATTTGGAAGGAGGATATAATATTTTAATGGCTTCAAATTTAGCCGCTTGAATCCGTGTAACTCACTGGCTAAGGAGCGTTTATGCGAAGAATTCTCGAATTGTTTCAACCACTTAGGCTACGAGAGACTGCTTTCAGTAAACCCGTCAATTGTAATTTCCTCGAAGTTGTGTTTTGTGTGCTTTACTACCACTTCTAACAAAAATTTCCTTCCAGTCTTTTACTGCTGCAGTCGGCGTGGGACTAATAGCACGACGCGGCTGATAAGTTGTATTTTCTAAAGTGAAAGAATCAACATCGCACGTAGTGGAAGCATATTCTGAAGGTCAGTTCTGAACATCCACTTTGGGGCCATGTATGTACCAGACTATTTCACAGTAGTTTTCAAGTGAACTGTTGCTTCACCGAAGATGTGCTACATTGCTGTCTTTTGCTGCCACATTGCTGATGGCTTCGTCGAAATCCAATGAACAATTCTGCACCAACTCAGCAAATGGTTAACAACATGCGCATGCAATCACGTGCCGTTATGTCGTCCTTTTTACTCTTTTGACTGACATGTAATTTGTTCCTGACGTATCTGAGACTGGTCGCGCTGACAGTCAGACGAATAATGAGTTCCGGTTCGGTCACGCGTTTTGCTACCCACTAGCTTACTGCTTGATTCTGACGGCTTCTAAACTACTGGAACACCGGTTTTTTACACAGCGTGATTTAACCTCCATTATCTACCTGTCAAGGTGCTACATTCCGGGACAGAGTTAATATCACTTACTGCGCTGGTGACAAACGGCTTGGGCATCGACCAACCCGTTAAACCTCACCTGGTAGCAGATGCATGACTCGAAACACTGCAACTACAGTCCTCTCATTTCAGAAAACGACACGGAAGAAACATATTATGCAGATTATGAGTTTAACTGATCTCCAGCTGAGCGCAACCGATGTGGTCTTAGAATGTGGCGTTTTTCTTTGTTGTTTGAATATGGTGAATAATTGTGCAACTACAAAACGATATGATCGAATATGTTCCTCTAGGTAAAACTGCAGACATGTGTGCTTATTGAGTTCATAGGGTATTCCTCTTATTTATGGAAACGCCCTTGAAAATTTAATCAAAGGCTGTGTTCGGCAATTTTCGAAGTGTCTACGTTGTGGAGGATCCATATTTGTTGTCAGAGCGAGTCAAATTAGAGGATAAAAATGTCCAGTCATTCAATAGTTATCTAGCTGATCGCAGTAACCGGGCGATACACCGTCGAGTTATTCTTCCTTTTTTGATCGCGACGCAATGTGTTAGGATTTTTAATGGTTTCGGCGTTGGTAGCCACGAAAAGCCAGCATTCACTTGTCTGTTCTCTGCGCAACGGCCCTCGACTATCTTTCGCACGTAGAGGTAAGTCATTGCACAACGTGCACTTTGAGATTCATGGTGTGATGTCCACTTTAAGTTCACTGCGGTCCATCCGGCAAGGTGCATTGTGATAACCTTGAAACGTTGTACACCAAGTGATGTGCCCAATTTATAGGAAACCTTATAGAATACAAAATTGGAAGCTGGGAGAAAACTGGTCCCAGTAGACGAAAAAGGCCGCTCGTGACGTTTTTGTTGCTCTAGAAAAGTACTGGGGTTCAATGTACCCACAGACCAGTTGACAGCTGGTAGTGAGGTACTCCAGACTTCCCTTTGCTTACATTTAATTCTGAGCTCGTGGTTCTTCCAAAGTACCGTCTCCCTGTTACCTTGTGTGAGTGAAATCAATCGTCGGAATGGTCTCATGAGCCTCATTGCCAGTACAGCCATCAGATTGGACAGCATAAGTGTCCTAGGCTTGCTGCTTTCTCAGATTTCACCTAGCAGAAATTTCGCTTTGAGCTTTCCCTATCAGCCTTAGCTAGATTTCTCATCCAGCTAAGCAATATTACTATTTGATAACTTGGCCATATCACCCACTTATATAACACTTTTTACATTTCCAGATTGAGCTCAGGGAGGAATCGATGAACACACAAAGCGGGAATGTTTGGTGGCGACGTCCGCACACAATCGCATTAGAAAGTACGAAAGGCGTCCGCTCTGTCAAGACTAATAGTAATCGAGGTTTCCGAGATTCGGCACCTGGCGCACAGTCTGCTAGCCATTTGATTACTCCTTCCTAGGGCAGCGCAGCGTGCTCTGGCTCCTATGCCCTAAGATTAACAGGAACATCATCGGTTAATCATCCGCTTACTTCGATAGTCTATCGGCTCTAAATCTCCTTCGCACAAACAGCACAGCCTTCGGGAATTCGTTAAACACACAAATGTAAAATTTAAAACTCGGTCCACATCATATTTTTCACCGATTCCCTTAACAAAGTTGTGTGGTCGCCCCTGCTGTTCCTCTAACGGGTCATATCATTCCAAAGCCTGGAGTTCTTTTCCCTGGGGTTTGTTCTGTTGTGGAATAGCCCCCCAGGATCCATTTTCTCAGCTGCCCCCATACATGCCTACTTGAAAAGCCTTTCCTACTCCGCTCTCCCACTTCCATGAGACTGGCACACTTTCAAAAAGTTTATTCTACGTCGTGAGCAAGCTCTCACATGCTTGGATGAATACCAGCATAAATACAATATGCATTAGCTTACTTATACTTGCGTGAACTAAGCTAACTCTCGGACCCAACCAGTCAGGTGGTGAAGCTCGATGGTTCTATTCCCGCATGTGTAAATGAATGTGTGCGGATACGATACCAATCAGTCCTACTCCTGGACACATCTACCGAACTTTGTGAGCATTACCGTACAAACACATTTAACGCATTGACTTCGTGTTTAAATATGCACTCCAAAGGCGTTTTATTTCAAATAGTCTTATTGATATCGCGATGGTAGAGGCTGTGGATCAAAATGATGAAACTCTGGTAATTACAAGGAAATTGTTTTGTTTTCATTTCCAGCGGATTAATGCAGGATGCGATAGTCCTGAACACATTTTCTGACCTCTTTCAATAGCACCTCTTTAAAAGGGTTGTTGCTAAAAACGAATGTATCCCATTACAACAGATATATTCCCAACATGGTCCTTCCACACGACAATCTAAAAGCTCTGCTTGAAAATTTCCATATAAATATACTTGGCGTCGAATACGTTCAGGAAAGGTGTGTAGTTCAAGACAGGCCTAAGCCATACTACGTTGGAAGACTGTTGAAGACTTCATGTACCATTGCTGCCATGAAAACTTAATATATATAGGATGATGCCCTCTGGGTCCCACAGCCTTAGTAAAATTTCTGGTCGAGTGGAGCCAATTGAGGAGGATGCTAGTTGGTAATAAGACATATATGTCTTATCTCATTGATTGTATGGCTCAAAATCTTTCTCTCAAACAAAAGCCAAGACAGTGGACAATAAAAGGGTAACATACCACAAGGTCACTTTTTGACCTCAAACACGTTCTACTTAAGAGGTGTTCAGTCGCCCTTAAGTATTACGTAGTGTTATGTAAGCGGCTAGCATCCTTACCCATTGCATGTATGTCACCTGGGATCACGTCTTCTCCCACTGTTTTACCTCATACAGTCTGACAAAGCGGAGGTCATAGTCAAACGTACGTCTTCAGAAATATCCATTTGAACCTCCAAAAGCGCCCTTACTTCATTCTTTTTTCCCTCATGAATCGTTCGTTTAAAAAGGCCTCGGATTTTCTATGAGCGTTACTAAGACTGGGTGTGCGCGCTGTGTTATTATCGAGCAACCACGCTCTCCATGGAGGCAACGTTTGCAATGCTTATGTACTAGAAAAGTTTTTAATTAGTAAGAGGGAACTTCTGTATCTGACAAGTTTTCTGAAATGTTTTTCTTTGCTAAGAAACTGCAATAGCGTGTTCGCTCAGCACTGTCTTTTAAAAGTACAGGGCTGAAAGGGCTGAACAAAGAATCGTAGGGCGTGTCGCTAAGTATACTGAACTACTCGGTAACTTGGTCGTTTGTCATAGCTAACACGTACAAGTAACCCCTTCAGCGACTTATGAACTTGTAGAAAGATGAAAAGGTTTAGAAGGATTACAGTTCTTTCGTTTTATTCGACATGATGGTACAAGTATTTTTGGTTATTCTTCTATGATCAAGCAGTGAAGTTATACAGGTCACCTTTTTTAACCGGTTCTCGGCAAGCGGTTTCACTTTATTGAGGGATGTTGTTGTCTCATTATGATGGGATTGTTATCCGGTGCCGGTCAGTTGCTTGCATATCAGAAGACTATCCACCGTTTTTCGGAAACTGCAGTGGGATAAGTGCCAACCGTTAAAGCGCTCCTTACTGAAAAAGTACTTTTATAGTCTTGATCGAAAAGACCACTTAGGGGAAACACTTCAAGGCAATGCCCGGAAGCCAATTTGAGGACGTTCAAGAGTTCAAACTTGAATAGCCGAAGTGAAGGCCTGTTGTGTTAACAACTGGGCTACTTGCCTGCTTGGTGTGGCAGTGTTGCACTTACCTAAATTTTTACTATGTGATTATTACCATAAAGTCAGTTTTATCAACATGGTAATCGGTGATCACATAAATTTGTAGGATTTCCTGAGTGTGTGAATTAATCATCACGGCGAACCTTGTCAGCTTCCAGCTTAACGTCGATTACATCGCCCCGCAATAATGTTGGGGTACAAGGTTGGTTCAGTTTGAGGACTATACAATCTAGTTTGTACTTTAGAGGTGTACTCTCATATAAGTGGAATGTAGAGGGAATCTTGTTTGCTACCGAAATGACATCCGAGAATAGAAACTATTTGAAAAAATAACGTACTGCGAATCTCTCCAAATTTTCAAACCTTCTTTAGTCTGAACTAGTGTCGTTTGAGTATCTTGATATTGAACTCTCGTCACGTTCAAAAGCTACAGGCGGCGCCTACAGATATTTTCCGTAATACATGAGACAGCAGTGATGAGATTGCTTCCATCAGTCGCGCCCTGTTTCAACTGATCCCATCAACGGAGCCAAAAGAAGGCAGGGGTTAGTGGGACAACATGCGAAAAGGACGAAGCAGAAATTCACTCTCTCAATCGCCTTCGTGAGCGGTGGGCTGAGCACTTCCAAGAACATGTTACCTGGTCTCCTTCAACATAACCATTGGAAGAACCAAGCAGGCCCGAATGGAACACTGACACCAACCCACAATCAGCAATTGAAATCCAGCGTGAGATTTCAATCCTGAAGCGCGACAAGGCACATGGCCGGATGGTCTACACCCCGCGTTCTTTAAAGAAGGCGGCGAGGTCCTGGCGAACAGTCTGACAACCATACTGAAGAAGATTTGGAACGAAAACAATACCAGCCGAATGGAGCACCTCGACCGTCATCCTAGTTTTCAAAAAGGGAGCAAGAACGTCATGTGAAAACGATCGTGGTATCAGTCTGGTGTCCATCGCACCTTAGATGTTCTCTGGCATTATTTTGTGCAGGTTGATGAATTATCGCGAGAGACAGATTCGTGAGAATCAAGCTGAGTTCCGCCCCGGTCGAGGATGCATCGACCATATCTTCATCTTGAGACAAATCCTTGAACAGCGCCGCTCCTTCAGACGTCCCACGTTGTTCGTTTTTCTGGACTCGAAAGCTGTCGATCGTCAGCAACTTTGGCAGTGTCTGGTGATCAAAGGTGTCTCTTCCAAATTTCTCTCCCTTGTGAGGGCACTGTATGCGAACTCCTGTGGGCGCGTACGAGTATACGGGAAGCTCTCGCCTGAGTTCACCACGTCCAGTGGTGTAAGACAAGGCTGTCCTCTTTCCCCTTTCCTTTTCAACTTTGTTATTGACATGCTGCTTGAAATTTCTCTGCCTGCCTCTGAAACCTCGGGAGTCGAAATGCTCCCGGGACGTTCCCTCGCAGACATTGAGTATGCGGACGATATTGCTCTCCTTGGTTCAGACCCTTCCGAAATGCAAATGATCTTAAATAACCTAACTAACTCTGCCGCACGGTTTGGCATGCGCTTCACACCCGCAAAGTGTAAAGTGCTGCTACAAGACTGGGTGGGATCAAACCCGCACCTCATGCTTGCAGGTGAGCCAATCGACGTGGTAGATAAATTTGTTTACCTGGGCAGCTGTATAAGTTCCGGTGGACTGGCTGGAGATGAGATCATTTCTCGAATCGGAAAGACCAGGGCAGCTTTTGCCAACCTCCGACACCTGTGGCGCCGACGTGACGTGAGCTTGTCTGTCAAGGGAAGAGTTTACAGTGCGGTGGTTCGATCCATACTGCTTTATGGATCAGAGACGTGGCCCCTACGTGCAGAGGACGTACGGAAGATGTCAGTGTTTGATCATCGATGTCTCCGCAGCATTGGTCAGGTCTGGTGGGAACATCGGATTAGTAATGCTGAGGTACGTCAGTTGGTCTTAGGAAGAAGGAACTCTCCCGCGATAGATGAATTACTCACGCTTCATAGGCTGCGCTGGTCGGGACATGTACTCCGCATGCCAAAAGACCGTCTGCCCCGCAGAGCTCTTTTCGCCCAGCCCTGTGCTGAGTGGAAGCGACCGAGAGGTGGACAGTGTATGACCTGGCAACGAAGTACGAAAGCGCTAACCAGTAAACTTAGTCGGGCGGGCAACTGCCGCCTCTCTGGATGGGGACCCCGGGACTCAAATCACCAGTGGTTAACGACACTGACAGAAATGGCCCAATCGCGCAGTCAGTGGCGCTCGTGCATCAAAGCTATAGCCTTCAATGCGTAGCTAGCCACCTTCCAAACAAATTGAACACGCCCTCGCCCGTAAGGCTTGGTTGTGTGTTTCACTTTCTCGTTTTCCGGTGATCGGAACTGTAACAGCTGGAACCAATGTGCCTGTGGCACGCGGTTTATACCTGATAAATCGGAATTTAATTTAATTGCTTCCATGTTAAGTTCTGGGCTACGTGTTAAGGGATCTTTTGTTTAATGACGCATTTAGCAAACTACTCGTTTGTTGTGTAGGTTGTCTGCTAAAACTGCTCTGGGCGAACTAAGATTTCTTAGAACTTCACTCTTTGAATACCCGGTGACTCGTGGTATCCATGTGACAGGAGCTGATGATTGAATATGCCTTACAGGACCGAATTCCATTAAACAGTTGTCTTTACGTCTGTCTCTAAGTACAGTCAACCGACCTGTACCACGTGTACTTGAAATTCATATTGCACGGTACTCTAATATTTTTGTAAGATGGTGAGGTCAGTAATTGTAATGTGACTGGCTTAAACGGATACCTTAAACGCTTTGTGGGTTCGCATTATGAATCCTATGTTTACCGCACTTGATCATTGGGTCTGAAATAAGACTTGTTCCAAAAGAGCTGTCACTTGTGTTTAGGCCTGAATGATCAACTCAAACGATTGTATCGGTAAGACAACTCATAGTTCACAAGACGTTTTAGGCCTACCATTTACCTTCGAGCAGTAGTGGTTGGCGAAACTTAGAGCACATGAGCATCAGAATACTGTTGGTGTTATTCCAAACAAATATGACTACTTTTTGGAGGAAAGTTTCTCCGTTATTTACTTCAGAGTCTTACAGATTAGGTAAACTATACACCAGTCACTTGCATCTTATGGCGTCTTTCGTCAGATAAATTTCGGCTTCCGCTGAGCCACTTAGTGGTACACCGCATGGTCCTTCCAAACAGCACATTATCAAAATACCTGTGTATGGGAAACTTTTATACTTGGAGAGTTTCCTATAAACCATCGCGTCTTGTCATTTACTAAACAAACGGATATGCTGTTTCGGGTATTCGGTAACTAGACGGAGTAAAAATGTGATCTTTTAGGCTACTCACAAAAATAATAGAGACAGCTGGTGCAAACCCGTAAAGGCAAGAAATGATGCCGGAGAACTCATATTTGGTGATAGAATACACTGTCTTGTAAACATCCTTGAATTCAGGCAGACATCGGACTGATATGGGCGATGCCAGTATAGAGTTCTACGTTTGAAAACTAGTGTTTTGCCGAGTAGACAGGCGTTAAAAGTCTCCACTGCACATTTTAGTGTAAAGCGTAGTATTCTAATGGGAGAGAAACCTGTCAGAAGTTCCTCACGATGAAACTGCTTGATCAACTTAGACAACGTATACAAACATTCCATTACATCAAAGAATTTTGCTCATCATATTGATGTCACATCGCAAAAGTGCTACCTTGGAGAATTTACCAATATGCGTCTCATATTAGGTGCATATGATCATTCCCGACCAAACCAGATGCTATTATTACTCTGCATAAAATGTCGAAGGTTTAGATGCTTATATACATATATATATATATATATATATATGTCCGGCTGTGGCTCCCTATCAATGCCTGGGTGCCATGCCCCTCCCTTCATCGAAGGATGCACGGGGGCTTAGATAATGCCAGATTGCACAAACATAAACGGGAGCTGTCAAGAGGCCGGAGTTGGGTTGGAACCGCGGACTTTTCAGTCAGTAATTTCGCACCTCAACCTTAGCCATCTCAAGCCCTAACCCTATATACACGCGTGATATTGTTAGGGAACTGGCTAACATTGTCGGCTTCTTTTCTAAAAATTTCCTATCCCATATAGAATCTCCTTGGATAAACCAAAATGTCGTGCTGACGGTGATGCTGATGATGTCTTTGACATGGCTGAGATCGCGTACCAGCACGTTTAGGCTTGCACGTTTACCGCGTGCTGGCTACTGTAAGCGAAGTAGTAAGACGCTTCAACACTGCCACTGCAGCACGATGGAAGCACGCAAAATTTCACTGAGCTAAGAAAAGATATTTTAATGAACTTGGGAAGATACACGAGTAGACTACATATAAGGGTCTTTTTAAGTTAGTTTAGAGCATGATGTGTGAAACAGTGGACTTCTAAGTGCATTTCTCCAACGTCCGGTCTGATAGTGACTTTTTTTACCGTTACCGCATTTAGATAAAACAAGATACTTTGGCACCACGACTGAACCAGCGAAACCGTCCGGACGAGGTCTATTTAATGGGTCCCATCAAGGACAAATACAGTAGAGGGATGTTTAAGAGCGTTTATCGACCTCAGAAAATATCAATAAAAGTTTTAACCTTAATTATCCTTTCGTTCGTCCAGGGCTTACTAACTTCGTTACTCTAAAGGTTTTTATAGGGCAACGGGGTAGAGCAAGCGGGATCTCAGAACTTTCAAACTTCTTTGTGTTTTCTCCAAAAGCTACGGGCCGAAGTGGAGGAGGATCCAGTTAAAGTAAGTTCCGGAAGACATTTGCTCCATTTATGTTATTTTTATCTCACCTTTTAGTTTGGTTCATTTATTGTTGAAACGAGTTTAACATTTCTAAAAAAAGTCAAAAATCTGTGTCTTAGTAGCAAAGATGTTCTAGTTCAGTAACACAGTGTTTCTCTGTGCCACTTACTTGTAGCCAGTCAACCGGGGCTCCCGAGTTACTACCTTCAGATTTTAGAAAAAAGTTGTCTCTTAATTATTGACGATTCCACAAAAGGGAACATGGTCGGCTTATTTCTTTGGATGTTATAAATGTCTTATGATAAACCGTATGGTACTAAGTCTGCCCAAACCAAAACTAGTTTAGGTTCCTGTTTCTTGATAGAGATTTTATCCTATGGTCATTTCAAACTCTCCTGATAGCACTAAAGTGACAGCTGTAGTCTATGGCCGAGTTCAGGCTACTGTCGGACAGGCTGGTCTAGGAATACGATGTGTTTGTGCTGTTTACTTAACTCCTCACTTAAATGTTAAGTTGCATATATTCATATGCATCTTGGGTATTCTATCTGTCCCAATAATTACTAGTTACGAAAGACAGCAGGCGCCTGTGCCCCTATGAAAGCAGTCGGCAGTCTAGGTTGTCCTTCAGGGTTAGTGTAAATTCCAAACGGTCACCTATGATTGGGGTCATGATATGTCACGATCGAGTTCATATACTCAAATGTCGAGTAAGAATGAGTAAACCGATATCGATTCCCTAGGCAGAACTTCAGAAGCACTTGTTTAATTCACCATTGATGCACGTTCATGACTATCTCACTAGCAGCTGTCGTGGACGTACATCAAAATTTGGCATGCAGGACGTTTTGTGTTTAGCCTCCACATTTTAAGCGATATTTTCAGCATTCACATTGCATGTAAGTCAGAGTTAAAATGGCCGCAAGATAGCCAGCATTGGCGATAATTCATAGTCCCGCCCTTTAGGAGGAGCTTTTTTTGAAATAGCCTTCGATCAATTCGTTCACTATTCCTATTCAGGTCACCAGATTCTGTGTGAGAGGATTTGCGGCCAATTTATCGACTAAACAATCAGTTACTTATGAGCCATCATGTGACGCAGCGTGCTTTATCCAGATACGAAGAAACCATATGTACCATTATAAAATTGCATCTTAAACGGCTTTTTCAATGAGAGGCCCCGGAAAACATTATACTGGTCAGCTTGTGGAGAACAAAAATCTTTTTTACGCTAGCAAATTTATCCCGGAGAATACCAGTTGTGATGCTAAAACCACAAAGTAGAGATCGCTTACGAAAATTTCAGCAACTCACGGTCGCACTCATTGTCGGAGAAATCTGAGAGATGAGGTAGGTGTCTGACTATCTGTTGGGTGACACCAACTTTAAGCGGATGCGCGTTGAAAATATTGCTTGGTTAAAAAGAGTTTAAGAGCACACTGCACATAAGTATGTACATCACAAGCCAAAAATTAAAGTTTTTCTGGCTTACTTTTGGGAAACGTATGCTCCATGAATACCAGGGTCAGTAATAAGGTCCGAGCGCGGCGTCAACCAGTCATCTGACACGAGTCTAACAGCTCGGCCTTAGTTTGCAGCTTCACCATTGGATTGTCCGTTACAGTGGACGAGCATTTGCTTTTTTCCAACTGGTGTCTTCCCGAATGTTTTAGAAAACTAAATGTTACACAGCAGTGCAATTTTCTGACCGGATATCAGTGAATAGTGTTCATGCTGGAGTAGGGTCAGTGTTGTTCACTGTGACAAAGACTCCAAAGCACCATACTTTACAAAAAACTGTCTGAATCGAGAAATCCTACCTGCGTCTCATTACACTTTCGATCGTTTGGTGCATTTTGACACATTATGCAGGTATATATGATAGGGCTAGAAAGTTCAGGTAACGACAGCTTTTCGTATTTTTCTATACTGCAGACAGAAACGGACGAAAGCAAGTGGAGAGTAAGTGTTCTAAAGCTTTGCAAGCTTCTGTTACATTTGTGAACCAAAATCTCGCTCTCTTATGGGAGTGTAACTCTTCAATTTGTGTTTTACCTGGGTACAGACAAATCCAAGTGGTTTTTGGAGCAGAGGGGTGTTGCAGGCTGCTTTTCACGCGATACTATATTCACCCTTGGCACCAATGAAGGTATGGTATGGTATGGTATTAGTAACAAACGTCTGTTTTTATGTGGCAGTGGTGTCTTTATTCAGTGATACGCTGTTTTCCTAGTTAGATCACTTTAACCATTACACCCTAGATATGGTTAGCTAGGAGTTCTATAGCGTCGGAACTCTCGACTAATCACTAATACGATATCCTTTTCATTATAGTACGGTTGGTTACCCCTGTATAGACCGCCTCTCGGATAAGGCTGCAATTGGTTGGTCCATCTGGGTAGTTCCTCTAGAGAGGGACAACCGTACCTTCTATTACCTGTACTACAGATAATATCTCTTCAAATCTAGCACAACTTCGTTCCACAAAATAAATGTCCCAAATTTGGCGCCCTTTTACTTCACTACTTCCACGCAGCCTGTGGATAGTATACTAGCATGCTGAACAAGCCATGAAAATAACATTTTAAAACTCATGTATGTGTTCGAACCAGGGACCTTGATGTCGTACTAAGCCAGCTCGAGGTTCGGAACCAATGACAAAACATTTTTGTGAGCGATATATTGACGGTGGTAAGCTCTGAGTAATTTACGTCCATCCCTTATTTGCTGTCAGGTTGACTGACCTTGGGAATTCAATAATGGCTTTTTATGTGATCTTTTCCGGGTAGTTTCTTGGATTACTTCGAAAGCCATTCTTTGTAACAGTTGCATTTCACTTTTATTGTTATTTCAAGTCAATCGTAAAGGGCATACTCGGTGAAACATGTTTCACTGCTGTGGCTCTACTATTTCAAGCACGAAAAAGGGTAAATATCAACAAACGTAATCAGTAGCCAAACCCCTACACAGAAAATATCCTTTCATTTCATGCCAGTAAGAATGGCTCTAATTACAAAAATTTTCTTCAGCATCAAAATTGGCCTTTGTAGGCATTGCTTATCTGGTGTTTCCTTATAGGGTAGGCTGTCTATAGAGTCTAGAGTTGAGTGGCCAGCTTCACCTAGGTTCAGTTGAATTGCTCGCAGAATGAGTTTTATTTTACCCGATGAGTTCTTCGTTTTATGGGACCACGAATCACCTTACTGTCGTCCGTAAAATAAGTTTTGTTCAACCAACTTACGCAGTCAACAGTATCAGCACAGACCTTCAAGTACGACTGATCAGGCCCAGTTAAGTGTTAGCTAGAGGTGTCGGTAAAAATTGCCGGATAAATGCGATTTTTCAAGACTTCCTGTCCGAGAGCGCGCTCTGCCCAAATGTTCCACACTCGGATAAAATTACCTGATAAAAATACCAGAGTAAACCGACATTGTCCATGCACTGGTGGTCACGACTATGGGACGTACGAGAGACTAGGCATACCATTGACCACCTAATCATGATGAAGTTACATGACCTGATTCTACCATTTCGTTCCGGTGATTTGCACTCAGGACCATGTATACGTACAACTTCCGGGTAAGTGTCCCCGCTCCAATAGGATCAGTTTTCCGGTAACCACTGTTGTTTGCATAATTCGGATACTAGTGCGGAGTTAAACCATGTCAATTTCAAACAGGTTGGGAGTTAGCGACTTTCCTTGATTGATACATGACGTGAAAGTACCAATAGTGAGCCGCAATTAGCCGACTATAAAAAATATCGGAAGGCATTCCTGGTGGGCTTGCATGAGCGAGTTTTAGTTTGCTTTCAATGTTTTCATACACTAGGTTGTAAATGGTCTGAATGAAAGTGCGGAGGTTATGTGGTTTTTTCTTTTGTGATAAGGCCTGCAAGCACCCTTTGGAATGCAAGGGAAGAAATGATGATGGGTCTGGAAATAAGCATTGACAAACTAAAACTTTCGGGTTATCTGAAAAGCTTCGAAGCTGTTAGGACTCAAGGTATACAAATTTGAATGCCGTTAATCAAAAATTGGAAGACGTTGGTGAAATTACAAACATCCGATGTAAATAACGTTAACAGCTGCATGGGGAGCCTCGTGCACAGATGCTTTTGCTAAACCATAACGACTATTTGAATAAAAGTAAGCAATTATTGAGATAGGGAGCAAATAAGTTTGTCTACGTCGTATGATTCAATATCATTCGCCAAGGTTTGTTCAACCTTTTCGTGGTCAAAATGACAATCCACTTTAGAGAGAATCTTGTGCATAAGAGGATGACTTCAAGGGAATGTCTAACTTCCAACCATGGTCAGTCATTAACTGCTCAAATGGATCAATTCAACCAACCTTGTATATCGAACTGCACTTTTCCACTTGGAGCTATATTGCAGAAAAACACAATGCAGATAAGTTGCTAAAAAAAATCAAATAAGATTTACTGAGCATATTGAGCATGCTTTCGACCATTTACGGACTGCGTTAGAATAGAAAAGCAGCCAGCTAGTTCTGCTGTTTAACTCAGCCGATGGACCATTATCGTATCGATTACCTCCTATCAAAGCGAAAGTCTCCACCCACAGGTCTCCACCTCCCAGTCCCATTTATATTATTACTCATTTAATAAGGGCTGCACAGCCTCAACCCTTCCATTCATCCGGAAAAAGTATGAAAAAGTGTTTTGCAAACCGGTTTTGCTGTTTTCCACCTATCATCAGCTTCTCACTTGGTCTGGTAAACAAAAGTTACATTAATAAAAGGGCAAAATTTTCGCTTTGGATACAAAATCATCGTCAGGCTAAATGAGTAGGTTACTTGTTTGGCCGTGTTCCAAAGCAGACAAAGAACAAGTCAGCAGGTCCTCCTTTGACCAGTAAACTAAGAAGTTGTCACACAAGGAGCCAACGAACGCGTGACCACGTGATGTAAATTCCCTCGATGGAGAATGAGTGACGCTGCATCGTCTGAGTACGAGTTAATCACACTGTCGATTAGTCGTTCGCGATCGAACTGTTATTCACCAACTACTGGCAGTGGTCACAGGTTCGAATCATCCTGGAGATTGGGAAATACTCATTGTTGATAAGTCTCAATCAGGATGAGACAGCTGTACAGCGCATCCCGGATTTTTGGCGTAGATTAACATCTTCATCATTAACATCCTCGTCATCATCACTACCATCGACAAGAGAGATAGAAGAGCCTGTATAGCCACGGATATCTCATTGCCGCAAAACCAAAAGAGTGTTGTATTTAAAGGGATTTTCTCAAGAGCGCAGAATCCGTGGTTGAATTAAAGCGGAGAAAACTGGGGACAAAGTATGGCGCAGTCAAGGTTGAAGGTTACCCAAGCAGTGACGTGAGCGAGCTGCATGTCCGAACTCTTCCGTTTTGTAACGTGCCGTCGAGAAATACTCCGAAAAGTTTACAGACGCTGAAGATCCGTTTGCCTCTGCCCGTGGATTGAACATGAAGTCCCCTTTTCGTACGAATGTTTTCAACCATACAGCCTTCGTCCGCTGCCTCTCCATTTACGCGAGGAGGTCCATAAGCAAGTTCAAGATAGGCGCAGTCCCCGAGTTTCCGTCAACCTTATGTTCTACTTGAACCCAAATTGCACTGTTTTCGAGAAATACACTCATTTGCATATCAATTTGGTATTTGCAATTTGGGTTCAAGTAGAACATAAGGTTGACGGAAACTCGGGGACTGCGCCTACCTGATGAGCCCCAAGAAGGGTGAAACCGGTCGTGGGCTGTCGAAGAGTTTTCAGCAACCTTATGAGTAGTCCATTACGAATATACATGTATCGCGATATCTCGAATATCGTAGCAACTGGAACATGAGGCGGCCTGGTGCAGCACATTCAGTTGCCTGAAAACATCGCAAACGGGAGATTCAGCTGGGTTCCAGATGAGTCTCTCGCAAAAACCAAATTGATATGCAAATGAGTGTATTTCTCAAGTTCAAGATACGTTGAAAAATTTCATAATCGAGGAAGCCAGTTGTGCGTACAACTCCCCGGTTGTGCTTGTAAGGAAGGCGAACGGAGAATACCGGTTTCGCGTGGAGGCCGGCGTTTGAATGAAGTGACCGTAAATAGGGTTGTAGCTGTCCCTTCGGCTGTGGTTTTCGATTCCCTTCAGCATTCCCGATATTTCACGGTGTTCGACTTGCGTTCCGGTACTTGCAACTATCTACCAAGGCGGAGGACCGGGAGAAAACGGGGTTCACGGTTCGGGACACCCAATATCAATCTAGACGGATATCGTTTGGTTTTTCTGGAGAATCATTCATATTCCGGCGTTTGGTGATTCGTCTAACGAAGGGACTACACAATCTTGCCACGTACGGAGACGATGTCGCTGTGTACAGCAATTCGGAACCAGAGCACACAGTTCACTTGAAGGCCGTATTGAAGTGTATCCGGGAGGCTGGCCTGCGGATAAATGAAGCCAAGACACAGGTCGGAGTTCGGTGACTTCTGGGGTATAAAGTGTGTCACGGAGAGGTTGGACCAATGCCAGAAAAACTGCCAAAGATCGAGGACTGTGCTGGTCAGTTTCTTTGATGAGGAGCATGCTACAGCCGGTTTGTCAAGGATTTCAACATGGCTGCTCCACTGTAGGAATTGCTCGGGAAAAATCGGAAATTCGAATGGACCAGGGAAGCACATGAAGTTTTCAAACATGTCAAAGCGCGGATGCTGCATCAGCAACTGACAATTCAACTACACAGGGTCCGAGAGATGTTCACTGTTGCAACAGACGCTAGTGACCGCGGCCTCGGCGCAGTTTTAAAGCACAGGAGTGGAGTCATCAAATGTGCTGGTCGTGTCCTGGCTAACGCTGAGCAGAATTACTCAACTATTGAGATGTTTAGCGATTGTCTGGGCCCTGGATGAGTGAAAGCCATACCTGCTTGTACAAATATTTCATGTCAAAGCCGATCGCAAACTCCTGGAGTGGATCAGGACCACCAGAAATCCTAGCGGAAAGCTCTCACGCTGGGCCATCCGGTCACAAGAGTACGACTTCGCGATCCAGCACGTGCCAGGAAAGGAGAACCACCTGGCTGATTGGCTGTCAAAACCAGAGGCTGTAGATGAGCCTCCCGGGATCATGACTAATGTCAATAGCCTCATCGTCAAAGTGGATCCCGGAAGGTTGATGCAACTTCAACGACAGGATCCTGTGTTACGGAGGGTTGCAGCCACCTTGGATGGAAGGAGCATTGATAGCAGATAAGAAGACAAGGATTTGGAAACGTTCCGGTGTCATTTCGATCGGCTGAGTCTGAGTGAAGCTGGCACAATTTCCTGGAACGCCACTGATTCAAATGTTGTGCTGTCCATGATACCTTGCGTCTTTAGACGGAAGCTGATCATCGACCGCCACGAGAGTGCACACACAGGGTGCACCAAGACGTACGACTTACTTCGGCAGAGGGCCTACTGGTCCGGGATGAGAAATGAGGTGATGGATTATGTGGTATCTTGTAAGCAGTGCCAACTGATGAAAGGGGATACGACAGAGGCAACCCATCCCTGTCTCCGAAGTCGGCGAATTGTGGTCCGTTGATGTCATGGGCCCCTTTCTGGTGACGACCAGCAGAAATCAATATATCGTGATAATGACAACGCCTGTCGCGGTGGGTCGAGGCGGCAGCCGTGCTAAGTCAACGGGGGACGACGATCAGCGGAGTGGTAATGCAACACATCGTGGCCAAACACGGTGTGCCAAAAATGATCCTAACGGATCAGGGCCTTGCTTTAAGAGCGAAGATTTTAGGAGTTGCTTGAAAAGATGGGTATCAGACGGCAAAGGACGGCACCATACCACCCGCAAACAACTGGTCTAACCGAAAGATTAAGGAGTGGCTGGCGACCAAAGGAGGCGACTGGGAAGTAAACCTGCAAATGGTGTTGCTAGCTCATCGTGCTTCCATACAGCCAACCACAGGCAAGTCGCCGTTCATGCTGATGTACGGTTGACATCTGCGCCTTCCAGTTGATCAGGAGATTGGGTTGTGGCCGCCAACACGCTTGTCTTCGGGGAAGATAGGAGAGGAAAGGATGAAAGCTCGAGAAAACTTGACCACCGTTCAGGAAAGGACTACCGAGGAAGCGGCAAGTAGAAAGGCACAACCATTCCCCGTAGGGGGCGAAGGTCAATTGGAAGGATCATCAGAATCCTGGGAGGAGTGGACTGGGGTCGCGGAAGCTGGGCAGTCGATGGTAAGGTCCGTTTGTCGTTACCGACTACCGGGGAAAGGTCTATACAATTCAAGATAGTCAGGGATCGGAAAGAGTGAATGGGACTCAGCTTCGGAAATGGCATGATGCACCCATAGAGCGGCCGAATACACCAGCTTCTGGATCCGACCTAACGGAGATAAATGAAAATCGGTGGCATGCGAGCGAACTTTAAGGGGGGAATGTGTGTAACGGTGGATGCTACTGATGAGGCATGCGAGTAGTGTTTTGTCGTAAATCCGCTTCGCGTCCCTTGAAAAGTGGGAGTTATTACGGAATTTGTGGAATTGCTTTGCAGCATTCGTTTACGTTTGAGTGATAGTCAATGAAGTTTCAGGAAAGTTCAGGAAGACGTGTTCTAGAAGAAGATGGATATTCACTTCTTATAAACAAGATGCATATGAAAGTTTTGCTTTCCTGTTCAGTAGTCTGTAACTGGTCATTTGGTGTTCTCTAACAAATAACTCCGCAGCGAAAGCCTTCTTCTCACTGTTAGATGCCACTTCTGGACTACATTCACGGGGCGAAATTTAAATCGAAAAATTCCGAAATCAGCCCATGCTACCAAAATACAATCAGCTTGAGGCATTTATGGTGTTTGCTTGTTTTATTTATGGCCACATAAATAAGAATAACGTCTCGGCTGTAGCACCCTTCAAGTGACTAACTGCCATGCCTCAGAAGGTAGCACGGAGGCCGAGTTACCGCCGGGTTGCCGAAGCCTAGACAGGAGCAGTAAGGATGCAGAGGTCCGGTTTGAACCACGGACCTTCCGGTCAGTACGTTTGTGACTTATCCAATGAGCTATCTCGAGCCATCTCGCTGACAGGTTTTCCGTCTGCTTTAAAATTCGACCATTCTGGTAAACAACTCACGAATGTGTCTTAAAATACAAATTCTCCAAGCTATACATTCAACGATTTTTCGCCACACATTTTTGAAGCGAGTACTTTGCGATCTTTTACCAGCCATTTTCAAATTATTGAAATCGCAGTTTATTTTGTTATTTTCTTCACCACATTTACTGGTGCCTAAATCAGGTGACGAGGCATTTGTTTGTATTTCATCGGATCTGAAGGGAGTCACATATCCCCTCAGCCAGAAATGTCTCGGTGAGAGGGCTTTAGCCGCAATGATTTGCGGACAACTGTCGGACTCTTACGTGTACCATCAAACGGTTAACAAGCTTAAAGATCAGACACACTTCACTTCGCCGAATACCCATCAGTCCGATGTTTCTTACTGGTGAAACAAAAGTAAAGTGTGTAGGGTGGTGCATCACAGCCTCTTTAGTCCCTTTCAGCATACACAGAAGAAGCATCTCCAACTCAGCGGTGGCTCACTCAGTGCGTCTAACTTAGTGTTTAAGCAATATTAGCACTAATTTAAGTTGCCATTTCAACATGGGATGGATGTAGCTTCGGATGATAACCGCTGATGCAGAGATGGACCAATTTTCTCACGCTGTTATATACTGGACTCTTCTAAGTCATTTATAGTTAAGCGGAAGAGGCACAACCACTCGTTCATCCGTACTTGTCAACCTTTTGTCTGGACCTGTCAACACGAGGCATCTGTATGCACACTACAGGTGCTACCTCGCATCTTATAAAGATGAATTCAGTGCTGTAGATCGGCGTTTTGCTACTGTTAGTGTGAAAACTATGCTTCACCAACTACCTTGGTAATCAAGCTCTCAAAATGCGCACAAAAATATGGGAGTGCTGGAAGCTCTAATCGCAGACTAGACAGGAAGCTACAGAGGTTACAAGCGTCATGACAATCTCCGCTTTTGTGCCCTTGCTAACCTACTGTCAGTCTGGTAAGTGATGCAACTAAAAGGGTGCTCATTTCCCCTTTTTTCCTGTCTACCTACATGGCCTAAGAACTCAGCCTGTATCGCTGTGGCAACAGAAAAATTCAGAATAAACTGGTCATTTGTAGTGTTAAGATATCTTGCATGCGGTCTGGGGAACTTGCCTCAAATATTATCACAATCATCAGCATTAACAGTAATAGCACTGCAGAACACTGGTGCTTGATGCATATTTTTGCAAACCCAAATAAGTCGAAAAATTTAAGTGAAAGTAGTACCTGAGAATATTTGACAAATTGGTTCTGTATTGAGGGTTACTGCCTCTCGGAGTGGTATGTCCAGAGACTCGCAATACAGCTTGGTCACTGTTTAGCGATTTTTGGTGGATTTTCGAGAGATGGCAAACGAACATGTGTACTGATAAGTGTTTGAAACACGAGATTGGTCATCTCGGAAGGTATACAAGGAAGCAAACATTCGACTATCCAGGGTTCCTCGTAAGCCAGAGTTTTGAAACGGTCAAGTGAGATTGGTTGCGTGAGGGTGCACTGCAACTTTTCGCACAAATAGTTTATAGTGTCCCGCACCGGCTCGTCTGGATCAATCTCTGGATTTTGCGCTGCCACCGACACATCAAATGAATCATGAAGCAGCCGCCTAACTTCGACGTTTCGTCTGATCAATCCGTCCGAATCAAGATCCATAATGCGGAACGCCACCTCGGCACGTTCCCCTATAGTACCACGTAATAGCACAGACATTAGGCACACAAAATCGATGGGACTGACTGTCTTCTTGGCTGCGCTATGTTTGGTGCTCTGCATTGAAGCACGGCATAGTCCATCCAGACTGAACGGATTTGTAATGTCGAGGGTTCCGTAGAGAAACGTCTTTAATTCATCCACCGTCATGTCGCGGACTTCACGCCCAGTGATCTCCACACACATGTGCAGCAAAATACTCAGCTCTGTCTTGTTAAAATGGAGCTTTTTTTGTCGTTCTACTTGCTTGATGAGGTTTAATATAGCATTTCGCGTTGTCGCATTGAGATCCTCGCAAATTCCACATCGGCTGATATCTTTCAATCCACAACAGTCTATTGGTTCCTGTGATCTCGGTGTGGATGTCGGCTTTGATTCTAATGAAAAAATTAATTTAACGGACTGAGACCACCAGTAAACTTACTTTCGGGCTTCTTCAGCATGACTGACGGAGAAGATCTGATGGGCGCCTGGTCTTGCTAAAGTTTCTCACTATTGATTTTTGCATTCGAAGAAAATATTGACCTAACCAGTCAGTCACGTGTTGCATGTGTGTTTGGTATTTGGACGTTCAGCTGTTTACTTGAGGCCCGTAACGAAGTCTGGTCAGCCTTATCGTTGCCTTTATTCGGTTTTGAATTAGGTCACATTTCTTCATCTTCAACATGCTCTGGCTGGAAACTAGAATAAGATGACGTTTCCATCACTGTACACCTCAGAAAAATCATGCATACATTTCAGTGGGGAACTCACTGGCTTAAGGGAGCCATCCTTATGTGACCCCATATGCAACAGGATTCTGAGTATCCTATCCAGGCTGTTTGGTGAGGTCTTAGAACTCTCGTTTATCTGCATCATCCAATGCTACCCAAGTTCAGTCACCCGTATTCCCGTTTTTTCTACTAAGATCAGAGTCAGAGCTCACACAGGAGAGCACAAATGCAGTTTGAATTTGATATTTCGAGTACTGCTGCCGTACCTCGGCATGCGTATTTATCCTTCAACATCATTCAAGCACCAAAGTTATCTTAAGTTACTTGTATGTTGTTCAGTAGCATGTCGTCTTACACAATGTTTTCCGCTAAGACAGAAAATTCACCAAAAGACAAACGTGCATCTACCGGATTCTTAATGTGCAAAGTCTAATCCAAATACTCAAAGCACTATAGAGAAGAAAAATCTGCTATACATGAATAATTTAGTGGGATAAGGCCTTAAGTCAATCAGTGTTAGTGAAAATGGGTGGTAAATGGACCACAAAAAAGGTAGAGAAATAATCAAGTAACACCCGTTTGCTGGAATGTGCATGTCTCCAGTCGCAAGTGCAAATAAACGGCCATGAAGATGATACATGCTGATAGACTTGCCTCCTATACAAGTCAGTATGATTCCTAGATCGGTTTTAGGTAGTTTGGGGGAGTTGTGGGATTCACGTTCACATCATTCTCTTTTGGATGCTCTTCCTCCTGTTCTGGCACCATTATTCTGGTGAGTTCACACCATAGGGGGAAAGCATCCTACCCTAGTCTTGTTTTAAGTAGAGCTATCAGAAGTTCTTATCCTTGGCCGTACCGGCATTTAAAGCCAGATGTGAACATGAAATTGAATTCTACATATCCCGCAACCACCTACAACTATTCGAAAATTGTCCAGTAGGTTTCAAGCCTCCCTGGCACTACCTGACCGAGAAGTTATGACAGGCGGAGCAGTCGATCCACACAGCCACGGCACTTATTGGGTACTCGTTCGGGGCGTCGGGCAAACCAATACCATGCTCGGTCGTGGACCCCTTCGCCTGTTCAGTCGTGATAATTCATATGCGTCCGGCGTCCAGTGGAGGTTCGTGAACAGATGGTATACCAGATAGAGGGGGGGCTAGTTGACCGTTGATGTGGTTTTTCCTGATAAGAGCACTGAGATGTGAAACCCTTTTTTGTGGGTAGTGTGGAGATGTTAGAAGCAATCTTTCTTTATTTCGACCCACTCTGTAACTGACAGACAAACGTACAATCAAGCTAGCATGCAGGTTTTCGGTATTCGTCACGCAATGACTTTTTACACCGTTTACACTCTTTACACAAATCGTTTGGACGTGAATTTTGTGAAACCTTCTGAAAAGCTAATCTTCATTAAGGAGATAATTTTTTATTTTCATAAAGTGTCTGCCCCTAGGAAGGTCAACCATCAAACCAACGAGGGCTTAAATTTTAGTGGCCCTCCGGGCAAACATCCCCATCGCGAACAGCTTGAATTAAAGAGCGCGGTCCTTATTGCCTCTATTGAACGAGACCACTCTCCATTGGTCGTGAGTTACAGCGCTGTACCGAAGGTAGTAGAGTAGGGCTACAATTGTCTAACGCACACCACACTACGAAATCACCTTATAAGGCCTATCTTTATGTGGCACGAAAACTGTTGCCAGGGTGAAAGTTAGGGAGGGTTCATAAGGAGCCATCGTTTCACAACAGCCAAAAAATTTCAGCCAAATCGCATAGAACTTGTGGATGACCTTGTTTTAAATATTCTAACTGCGCTGTGGAGCCAGAGCCTCCACTTCCCGATCCATAAAGCGAATATCAGTTATCTATTCCCTCTTAGGTGCAACTAACTTGCAGGAGAGATTACTCTCCGTTAGTTCCTTTGAAAAGGTTTCTTAAGGGCCTTACAACGGATCATTTCTGAACGGTGGTATTAAGTTGTCTTTTCACAGCAAGAAGAGTTAGTTAAGTTCCTCTCCACGAAACCACCTGTGGGGATTCACCAAAGGTGGTCTGTTTTCGTTTCTGTTCATTTCGAAGAACTTACAAGGGAACAGCCAGGAGCGGTCTCACCTGAAAGATCGTGCTTACCGAGGAGGAAATTTGCAGTTGTACGCCATACAGAAGAAACCGTATTATGAGACTCAACCACCCAGAGGGTACAGTGATGTTTTCCTACCAGTATTCAGCATTCTAAGTGGTGTAAAATCACATAATTTCAGTTTACTAGTTTGAGTTCCTTGCTTCCTTATGGGATTTTGCGTCTACGGGATATAGAGGGTTGTTGTTATTGGGAGATTGATAGCTGGTCTTTCAAGATGTATCACCTTCAAGGCCCATCTCAATGGGCTGCATAAAGTGACGCCAATACGGGGGCAGTGTGGTATTTCTTTGGAGGAGGGGGAAGACTGTCGTAAATATCTTCAATCATCTGGCAGATATTTCCCATCAAAATAAGGATTTGAACTGTCACAACCAGAACCTCAAGCAGACGCTATTGGTTTGAGAGTATCCTTACCGAATTCAGTGGGAATGTGGTCATTGTGTGTCACATTGATTGGGAAGGGACACAACGTTTTGAGGCAGAGATTTTATTGCTTATTGTTTTTGGTCAACTCAAATAATCTTCATCAGGGTAAAATACTCAAAATCATATAGACAATGAGAGAGCCCAGTGTGTGCCAACATTGAAGCAACGAGCAATATATGCGCTACTCCATCAACCAGGTTGATATTTGGGTGTATGAAGCTTGGCGTAGATACCTGCTCCTGTTTATGTTTTTTTGCATAAACGTGCACATATGTGACTTGGATTCGTTCTCTCCTGATGATCACCGAAACGTTGAGCAATGAAAATTCCGCTCGAAAATTGTTTCATCCAAATACTACACCAGTCAGGAAGCGTTACTGCTTTATCATGCAAGAAGCTGTTCACATAGACCTTCGTCTATTGCTGTTGATCTGTGTTTCATAGTGTTTAAGTGGGTGTAAGGAAACAGTTCATTGCCAACAGATTTCTGCTAGTAAAAAAACACTAGTTTGCCAATGGGTGCTTGCGTGTACGCAGTCATATTCCCCAAGGTGACTGATAATTTGTTTGCCCTTGATTTGCTTTGATAACCTTTAATATTTTGGTCGAAACTAGTGGGCCCAAACTGGTTGCGCTGCACTGCTGACATCAAATCCGCTCTGTCTGATAATAAGCGACGTCCATGTTGTCTTCGTCTGGCTGTATTAGACCAGCCAGACACATTGGCTGATGTGTAGTCAGACTCTCATCTTAAGAGGAGCTCTTTCGAAAGACTTCCTCG
Organism: Clonorchis sinensis; assembly: GCA_003604175.2. Lineage (NCBI taxonomy): Eukaryota > Metazoa > Platyhelminthes > Trematoda > Opisthorchiida > Opisthorchiidae > Clonorchis > Clonorchis sinensis. The sequence continues at coordinate 194,193,818 of CM030369.1, read as the reverse complement.
CTTCTTTCTCACAACACACCCATCTTTACCTGTGGATCTGAAACTATCCAAAATTTCAAATACTCATTTCAGAATGATTAAGCTATATGCAAAAATTAGGTAGGTGCCGAAAATAGGTGGAACTACGTCATCAGTAAAATATGCAATACGCCTTTTTGTCCTTTGCGGACAACTAGTACCAGCTGATGCGTGTGATATTCGGTGTAACATTTTAGAACGGTGTGCTGAACTATTCGTACGGGTGGTCGCTATCCGGATGAGTCACGTCCCACAATGTGTCGTTCAGAAAGAATTAATGTGTGGTCTCATATCCTATAATAATCCTGTTTCTACTATCCAATAGCACTACCTGGCACATTATTGTAGAACGTTTCAAAACGCGAAGCTTGTATCCTGTTTTTCTCAGCGGATTTGATCATTGTTGGGATTAGGAAATGGTCGCTCAAAAGGTGTTGATTCTAGGTCAGATCTCACAGTGAAGTGGTCTCATTTGGGTCAATGGTCCCTACTTTGAATAGCTTATTGAGGGACTGCTCTGGGTTGATCAAAATAGGTGCTTTATTTTTGGTACATGGCACTTGGAATTAGTGCTAATTAAGCTTGCTGAGATCCACACACAGAACTTAACGGACATGGATAAACAAGCCAAGTTTGTTAGATACCATATCACGAGTTTAATTTTTGGCCGGGATTTCGACTGAATTAGACTGAATGGCCACTGGTAGCCTGATTCCGATTGCTGAGCAATGCTCTCAAGGTAAGTTCACACCCCAGGCCCCAGCTTGTAACTTATCATGGTGATAACGAAACTGTTATAGGGTGGTGAGAAAGACTAGAGTACAGGCCACAAAATGCAATTTTAAAGAACATTTCATGCTTAAAACACGATGACCAAAGCAAACCCTTTCACAGTAGATACCTCCTTGTGGTGGCCACTGATATTCGTAGATAAAGTCCCCTTCGATCTTGTAAAAGTCTCTGCCAAAGAGATGTTGCCTCGATTTCCAATTTTTTTATACTATTCCTGTACATTAGCCTCCATCTAACGGGCATCTTGAATCTTAGTCTTGCCCGATGAATCTGTTTATATTCCGTGGGAAGCATCAACCGAAGTAAGACAGAATTTAAAAGATTGCTGATGCATGGGTTCTTATTTATAGTCATATGACGGCAATTCAAAACAGAAAACATATTATAGCCGGAGAGCTCATGTACCGGAGAGGGATGGCTTTTGAAGGGGACCACTATCCTTGAGACTATAGCAAATAATATATTTGTGATTGACTAAACTGCAGATCAATCCAACGAAGATGTTTTTTCTCGGAACACTGACTACTTTTTTTTGGTCGTAACTGTCAGATTTCCACTCATAACCTTACAACGGTCCCGAAAAATTCCCCGATCATTTTTGATTCTGGCTTTGTTTGGGACCACATTTCTAAATAAGCAACAAACTATAGTGGGAAACAGCTTAAGTGCTCTCCAATCATTTTATTTAAAGCTGGAGCACTATACTACTTTGTATGAACGATATTTTGGAAAGTCATGCCAACGTTGATCTCTTCCTACTAGTTATCCAAAGTCGACTGGCACCACCTGACAGACAAACTACAAGTACTGTTACAAAGCCAATTACTCTGAACCGACAAAACCTAGGGTTCATATGGGCTTGGGAATACAAACGTGAAGGTGTGAAGGAAATGGAAGCAGACCATGAGTAGCCATTTCTTTGTCAATGTCTTGTCAGAAGATTACTGATTAAGGGATTCTCAAGATGTGCATCAAGATAGTCATCCAGGAGAGCTTTTGAGTTTTTTCGAGTTAGTTACAAAGTCATTTTTAGCCTTAGGACCATACCAAGTCTTTGTTAATCACACACAGATTGCTTGACTTGCGCTTAAGTGTTGTTCGGTTTTTACAACGAGTGCTTGCTTACTTGGTTAACTTCATCTCTCTCTAGCGCCACACCAAGATGGCCCCTCAGATTTACTGAATGACGGCTTCCTATGTATAGTGGTGGGCGTATTTGTGGACCAAATTTTAGTTGCGCTTGCATAACTCGTAAACAGCCTTTGAACAAAAGTATCGGATATGAAGTGCATCGGAGTCGACGGCACTGGAGACAGGAAACTCTGAAAAGTGGAGGCTGAAGCGCCTTATTGAGGTCCAATTAGTGGCACCCCTATGGATGCGCGTCGTACACCGCTGATTTAAGAATGAAAGGAAATCAGCTTTACAGTTTCCACTTCATGTCTGTCACTCCTACTTTACTCCCGGAAACGATCATTTTTGGCCGAGTTTTTCCAACTCTCCTCGTTTACCTACTGATTTGGTCTACTGATGTTTGAAACTCATGCGATAAACCAACCATTTTCTAATTTTAGAAGAAAGAATTCATCTGTCGCTACCTGATCAGCGAGGATACCAAAAATAAAGTGCTGATAAAAAGGGTAAGCTTGCACTGGTGTTCTTTATAATCCACAGTCCAAAGGTACGTCTATGGATAAATACAGCGGAAAGTACGAAACCTACTACTTTCCACGGGCATTCGGTCTTAACGTGAGTTGCAGTTCCTGAGCCCTGAAAAGAGGCAAAAGACTATATCAGTTGACTTAATTAAAATTTTGACTGTAGAGTTCAGGAGTGAAAAATCGCCTTACCATCGATGCATGGCCAGCACATGCGGGAAGCCGCTCCAGGGCAACTAATCAGATCTACGTTTCTCCTGAAGGGCACTTGATTCACCAGTCAGCAGAGAAGTCTAGTAAGTCATCTGGTGATTGAACCGTTTCCAAAATTATGTGCAGTTTTGTGAATTTCTGGATTTTAGTTTCGATTAAAATTTTTTATTTGGGGTTCAAAGTTTGAGAGTCCTCGTAATACCAGAGTTTCGCAGCTGTTTCTATTCACTTCACCTTCCGCACTTCACAGAACTACCTCCAGTAAAGAAGCCAAGGTTTCTCGAAATCCTCGAAGCACGTGTCAACAAAGAAAAGGCCAAATTTCATGTGCCCGACAGTGGGCCGAGCCCCTTGCGCCTGCAAGTTTGTGGCTGGATTTCCAACCTCATGTCCATCACGTCATATAGATTTATCGTGAAATCTTCACGATTTTTATCCAGACTTGTGTATACTACGGTCCTCTGTTGGCCAGAATCAAGGCAGAATATGAGTCATATTTGGATCACGTGCAGGACCAGCTGAAAATGTTACAGCCGATTCGGGTATAGTCTTCCCCCGGTTGGGTACCAAGAATCTAATCGCGTTTGTAGGAGCTTTTGTGGACCGTCTCACAAGAGTGTGAAAACCGTGTGAGTAATATGAGACGCCGAGAAAACAGAGGTAAGTGAAATCTCGCATTCCGCTTTCGTTAGATGATCGGGATAGCAGATAGTGTTTCTCAGTTTTGTTACTTGCAGCGAATGGTGAATACTAATACTGATGAAATCTGAATATTCTTACAATAATATTTACTGTTATGATACATCGTAGCGTTGCTCATTTGAGGCACCTTCAGAGGCTTTCAAAATGTTTCCGCAACATGGACTGGTTCCGTTGGATCTTGATCAAAAGAACCCCGTCGCATTTTCCCTGCAGTGTACTAATGAAAATTAAGTTGGATCGGCCAACAAGTTTATCAATGATGAGATGAAATTTTCCACTTTTTTTTAAAGTGAATGCTCCATCTATTGAATTGTTCCATACCTTAGTCTCACACACCTTGTTGCAGCATGGTGAACCGTTATAGTGCTATCAGTCCCGTCGTCTGGATCATTCAACTTAGTGTTGTTTTCGTTGAACCGAATTTAGAAAAGGAAGTACATATGATGATCATTGAACAGCTAGTAAACACGGGGTTAGAGCGATTAGTCTCAAAATATCCCTTAGCTGCATCAGTTTCAACTGCCATTGGGAAGGTAAAACATTCCGGCGTATGGTGCTATGTCCGCATCCGAGGACAAATTATCAGTTTTGTTCAGCCACACTACGACCGGGACTTCAGAATGTGGCGGTTTAGTGGACTAACTACGCCTCCAACATATGCTGCTGAAAAAAGGAGTCAACTAATAGATCTAACCCGATTACCCGTAGCTTCCTCGCTTTGGAAGTATGCGATCCAATTTAATCAAATATAAAGTACCGTGCTAGGATCGAAGTGCCTGATTTAGACTGGTTCACCTCTAATACGGGAAGAAACCGCCTAATATGAAAACCTTATGTGTTTTGTCGTCTCTCTGCTTGCAAAAAATTGTCCGTAAAGCTGTAATATTTCTCAAATGGTGACAGCTAGTCTTAGTAACAAGCAACACCCCGCTACCCTTTGCTATCCGCATTGCTGACGAACTCGTTTCCAAGTCTAACCCATGTTTGAGTTTCCAAAAACTATTATGCCAAATTAGATTGGCGAAAATTAAACGTGATAAAATCAGGCTTATATGATCAACCAGGATGTTTTGCTTCTAAGTACGGGCCCACAGTCTCACTACTTGCTTCTTTTAATTACTTTAAAGCACCACAAGTATCGTTGTTGTCGTCACTGTTACTCATGACCATCACTGGTTGTGTTTTTAGTCGAAATGCAACTGATTTATCCATCTTATTCGGAAACCGCTTACAGAGAAACGACGACGATGTCGGACAATGTATGTGACAGATCAAATTTTATAAAATCCAACTATTGTGCGATTGTGCTTTTATTCTCGTTGAATGAATGTAGGCGCCTGCATTAGAAACTGTGATTTACTTATTCTGCCCTCAGATAGCTGATTTAGGCGTGTCAGATATGACTACTAAAATAAAGATTACCTTTGAGAACCAGAACGCGATGAAATCTTTGATTTCACCCACCGTTTTCTTGCTTCGATTCATTAACACAGTTGACTTTCATGTTGTATGAGACTCCTGTGTTTGACCCTCTTAAAGAAAGAAGATACCCGAGCTGTTCGATAACTGGTAGGCTTATGCTATTACCCACTATCACTTGTCATGTGGCACAATAAAGCACTATTGGATACTGCCACTAGATTTTCAATTTAGCAAGCCAACATTTGAAAGGGTTCTTCCCAGTGAGGCAGCAGCCAAAGGAGTTTTATACTGAAGGGGCACCGCTGATGGAGCGATATTTTTCATTAGCTGCTTGCGTTCGAAGAAACAGAACTACCAGGAAGGAAGCTGTTAGTTCGCACATAGATTTATTGTCAGGCTTTTGGATATCCCTGAGGTAGAAACCCGCAATAGAAATAACCCCACTCGATTGCTTCAAGAAACTGACCAGCCACCTTGAGATCAGCAGTACGTCCTTGATACACCTTAAATACGAGGATTATATATGTTTTCAGAGATATATTTTCGTTTGAATACGCTTACACATAAGTAGGAATAGCAGTATCGATATTGAATATTGTTCTTCAATGTCACCAGAATTCCGCTTGTAAAGACTGTTTAAATTAAAGAATCACCAAAACGGGCAGACGGAGATTACTCCTTTCTGACCGCTTGTATCGGCTATATATTTGCTTCCATTCTCTGCATTGTGTTACAGATATACGAAAATTGAAAATGGAAAAGAAGGCACTTTTATCCCAAATTGCGCATCTGCACGAAGACGGAAAGTCCCTGACTTGCGAGGTGGGTCCAAATGCTTTTTTTGCTTCTTCATTTACTACGTCAAGTGGTTTGAAAGTTAGTTAGGATTCATGCGGTAATGTTAAGTTCGGCGACTGCATGAATTACCACAGAAATCAGGTTGTTGCATAACAAGCAAAGTTTTTCCAAAGACGTATGTGGCAGATTGGTGGTGCGCAAAAACAATACATTACGGGGTATTCTTTCCTTCTCCAGGTTTAACCACTTGGTACTTGAAGAGAAGGATTTTGTCCCTACGTAGACACTAAACGCTTTCTCGCAAAGCAGATATTAGCATGGTTATTCTGTCCAATGAAGTAGTGGTGAAGTTTTTTGCGCTTTGTTTTTCTTTTGAAGTATTTGACAGCAGTTTCATGCACGAAACACGTCATCCTTCTTCGCAATCCACTTCCGCGGTATTATTGGGTTCTCCCATGAATTCAGTGTGATTAACCATATAGATGGGATAGGATTAGGGAAAGCCCCAAAATACTCCATTCTATATTAACCAAGCTTATCAAGTTCATGTTCCACTGAAGCTGGCAGAAAATTACACGAGGTTGTTAGTTTTGATGTTTCCAAAACCGGGGTGATGTAGGCACCGGAACATTTAGCTTTGGGGCAGACACACTGTGGAACAAACGAACTGTATAACCACTAGCCCGATGGCACGTGATAGGGTTTATTCTCCTCTTGATGGATTAGCTCTTTGAAGAAGCATTTTGGAAATCTTCGAATGCGTTTCCTTGGAAAGAAAGTATTTTTTGACATTGGATTAGTTTTGAAATTCCGACGTTGTCATGGTAATTTCCAAGACCGAAAATCAGTGTACTCCATGGAGTACAAATCTACGCAAAAACGGTTGATCGGCTGGAGCAGGTGTGTAAGGTTTCGAATAACCAGAGTAATGGAAAACCATGTAGGTTAAATAACCGTTAATATGTTGATATATGACCGTAATAATATCACCGTAAATTGATATATTGGCGCACACTGAAATTATCCTATGTTCATTTGGCGGTTCCGTGCTAGCTCGCACGAGTAAAACTGCTGGTGCGTGAGTTTGAGAGATTCGTGAATGTTGTTCCGAGGTAAATCAGGATATTTTCTGTAGAAAGTACTGTGAAGTGTAGAAGTTAAATTTAATCTAGAAAATGTTGAAGTTGCCGTTTATTTGCCTTTCTACCAGGTCGAACATCTGACTGAAGAATTGGAGAAAAAAGCGGACGAGTGGCGAACTGAGTCAGATGGTCGGAAGCTTTTGGTCTCTGAAGTAAACGAACTGACATCTCGTCTAAAAGAAATGGAAAGCTTGGCAAGAGCAGAAGTCATTGATGACTCGGAAGATCCTGTCAAATTGCGCTTGGCACTCGAGTGAGTGATAGTGGACTGCTTAGACATGACAGCCAATTTCATCATGGGGGTGTGAGTGGGAGAATTAAAATGTAAATTTGTTCCATCTCGATGTGCACACTCACGCGGCCCACAACTCTTATGATTTATGATGTTTTGTTGCATAAACCGCTATGACATTGTCATTTCATTTAACCTAATTTGTGGATACCAGTGTTCTTCGCTTGAAAAAACTGAACAGCAAAAATCAAGCTAGTATGAAGTGAGACGTTTTCGAAGTTTCACTACAGGATTTTTATTCTGAAAACTTATGGGTATTAGCGAACTAAACTGATTTGCATGCTAATTTAGTTTCATTGAGAGACACAACTGAATCTCAAATGAATCGCTCCTTACTATAAAACTGCTTTACAAGTGAGTGTAGGTGGCCTACTTCACACAATTTGGGTTCAACTAGAACACAAGTATCACGGAAACTCAAGGACTGCGCCTACCTATTGAGCTTCACGAAGGGCGAAACCTCTCGTAGGTTGTCGAAAGATTTTCACCAGCATTGTGAGTGGTGTTCCTTTAAGAAACACACACATTCTAGTTGGCTGATTAATCTTTACTGAAAATCAACATCAGTGCACTTCTCACAGATCTTTATGAGGAATCAAGCCCGCACGCCTCTGGACCTTCTGGCAGGACATGCAGCTAGAAGTATCGCCGTCATAAGAATCGGAGATGAAAACACTGGACACGATGCTCAAACTATAATTAGCTAAGATATATCTTCGCTCATCCTTCAACAAGGAATTTCCTATCGCGTAATGTGTTGCTGACAGCTTCTCAGGTGACAACCCATAATCATCGGTATTAAGCTGACGATGCACACTATATTTCATTGTCATGCCTAATTGTGACAGTACTAGGGATGAGAGGGTAAATAGCGTTAGCTCAGAACAAGCCGTCCTAGTTTTCTACAGCACCAAATACAGGCGAAATCTGTTTTTTTTCCTTCATCTTAATAAGCTATGTTGCATTCAAACCTAACGTGCACTGGAACAATAGTTTGGATAAGCACATTTTTTTGCAAACAGAGCTGGCTATGATGAACATCTAAATTGAGTAAGAAATCGATTCCTTTGTTCTCATGGCAATACCGGTAGATGAAAATAAAAATTGACACAACATGCTCAACTGTAGGTCTAAAAAACATATCGCGAGCACCATTTGGTAGATTGCAAAACAGTCATACGTCACATGCTCTCATCATCATCATCATCATCATCATCATCATCATCACCATCATCATCATCATCATCATCGACAGCATGACATCAGTGTTCAACACCGATGCTTCACTGCCGTACAACCATGATTTATTTGAAAGCCTTATTGTGAAGAAAAGAATAAATATGGACGGAGAAGGGACTTAGTGCTGCCGTGGCAAACATGAACACGTCTCGTGATATTTCTGAGAGGGCTGAGGTATAATGAAACAAATCACGGTCAGTACTCAGTGGAGCAGTTCGTCCAATTCAAATCGTTTGAACATAAAACCTACTCAGGCGTTAATGATATGACTTTGTGTAGAAAATTTTATAATAAATTTTAGCAGTAGGTTATTTCTCAGAAAAGTTGTAGTTGGTTTGTTTTACATGCGTCTCGTCTTGTCTAACGGCGAAATCAGTACTCGCTAGGAACGACATGCGTCAAATGCGACCCTGTAATAAAGTGACGAACCAGTGAGAGAAGGGTGCAGTCTTCTTTACTAAATCTGTGAGAGAATCAGTAAAAGTCACTTTTCAATACGTCACATGAATCCACACCTTATTACTAACCTTTGGAGACAGAAAATCCTGTTAAATTTTTCATCTGCCCCGGGATAGTCTAGACTGAGTAGTTAATTGACCCTTATCACATACCAAGCATATGCGTTGCTTTGGTCGCTCACTTTTAGGAAGCCTTGTAGGATTTACTAAAAGTTCGCTAAGGCTTTCTATGATGCGGGTTCGTTGATCTTCGATGATCGTCAAGTTAGGAAACCTGCTGTTTCCTCTGTCATATCAGTGGCGTTGGGCCACTTGTCTTCCGGATTCTATATCATGTCAACAATGGATTGCCATAATAAGGTTGGGCTTTCACCGTTAAATGAGCCAATTCATCTATATGAATAGGGCTCTTGTGGCAAGATTCCACAGTGCGATTTTAATTCCGTTCACACTAAATAAAGCTATGGTGAAAGGACACAAATCGTTGTGTCGCAGACCCACAAGGAAGCATTTTTTCCTGGCATTTTCCCTTAAAACTGTAGTTGTAAAAGACCCGTGTGACTCGTTTGGTTTTAATTCCCGAAGCACGCTACCTATATTTTGAATTTGATGAGGAGACTTAAGACTTCAGTTGCAGATCGCAGTGATCTGTTGTCTTTCACTCCAATGCGGCGGCGTGCGGGTTGCGGTCAGCGCAAGTAACAGGATACTCGGGTTCTTTACAGGCATGTGTTGTGTAGCAAAGGGAGTGAGCACAGTAAACAAAGTGCGAAGATTTAGGGGTTGTTTGGGATACTATTTTGAATAACGTATTTGGTGAATTTGGACGGGGATGGTCCTATGCGCTGAATAAATTTACCCCGGATATTACTTTCTTGATTGTTGACCAGTTGGCTGTTGATTTGTTTGCTGAGCTTAAAGATTCATCGGAAAACGCTCCGTCTCCAAACAAGGAGAAGCTATCGGTGGGCGGACTGCGAAGCAATCAACATCCACTTGATCAGCAACCAATAATACACTCGGATAAGCAATATTTTAACACATTACCATACACAACCCTGATAACACCACACAAATTTGCGAGGCGTTAGTTGGAGGGTCGTAGTGAAAAACATGTTGTGTACGTCCATTCTCATACCAAATTCGTCAATTATCTTCAGTCGCTATAATGAGTATGGATGGTTTGTGCGTCCACTTCATCCCTAACCATATATAGGGAGATTTTCAGATGTACACAATATGGATAGTTCTAAAAACTGCATCGAAGTAAAATTCATCAGTGGGTGTTAAACCAAAGGAAGCGAGAGACACAATAATCGTTATGAAAGATGTCCTTTTGGGGCAACTAATCTTTTCCTAACATTGGTTATTGTTTAACTAAAAGTTCGGCCCATAACGGAATCAATGGGCAGTAACAAACCCTTGTTTTTTAGCCACCATTAAGTTGTATGCGGAATTTATAAACAGACATTGTCTCTAGGCGAGTGTACTGTCGGAAAACTCACTGAACTACGAGACAGTACTTGAGGCGGGTGATCACTGACCAGCATTCGTCGCGTGTCTGGGAAAGAGGAATTTATCAAGTGAACCAATTTTCTCTGAGTACATGATTTTATGATATGTGGGTAGCTTTGAGCAATTTGCCATACATAGATCCATAAACTATCGACTACTCCGTCATGCTTACGAAAAGGTTCAACCTCTTTCTTTTCAGCGAAAGACCAACGATTCTGCAACATCAATATCATTCCCCCGATTTAACAAATAATGAGTTTTTCTTGCACTAGCCAACTATTGCCTATCGCGTATTCATCTTCAGTTATCGGTGTCATAGCGCTTTGCAACTAATGTGAACTACTTCCTTCAGGATAATCCAAACATTTTACCAGTCTCAGTGACAAACAAAAAAGACCCTCAAAAAATTTTCCCTTCGAATTCTTTCTTTTAATTAGGGGTTTCTTAAAACAAGGAAATATATACACAACACGAGCAAGCAGAAAATGCCAGAAAGTCTTTTCCTACAAGAGTTTTTCAAGATGAGACTCCTTGCAAGGAGAGACTATCGTATTAGACTATCAGAGAACTAAAAGCAGCATTGGACTGGAATTTTAGAAAAATTAGCCTATAACATTCAGACTAAATGCTGTACGTACCAATCGCCAAGCTGTCCACGGTTGTTTTGTTTTTCAGTCAAGCGCATAAAGCAATCAACCGTCTACAGACACAAGTGATACAGTATGAGGCACAATACGAGGCCCAGGTGCCACGAGTGAAATACGAAGAGGTTCGTCAGAAGCTGGACTCGCAAGTGGAGGAAACGACTCGGTTGAGGGAGGAGCTCGAGAGCACACAAAGCCGATATGAGTGGGTGAAAGTTTTTCACTAAGATTTTCAAGTTCATCACTTATTCATAGGTTAATCAATTGTGGAAATACTGGTTTCGTAAGGCTATTTGTCAAAATATTGAGTGTTATCGTTCAGCTGCCGCACCCTTTCGGTGCCAAACTGCCGTGCCACCAGAAGGAAGCACGATGGCTGGGATACTGCCAGGTTGCCCACGCCCAGACAGGGAAAGTCGAGAGACAGAGGTCGAGTTCGGCCACGGACTTTCCGATCGGTAAATTCGCGCTCTAACCATTGAACCATCTTGAGTGATATATATACACGCTTCAAAGCACGCGTGTATGAGCATGCAGCTGTCGGTGTTGCGGCTCGGTCAATCCGACCAGGGGCGTGATTTCAACATGGCACCGTGGGCCACACTGAACGATATGATGAATAAAAGCTTGAGAACGGCAGCTGACTGCCCACATGGAGGTGCTCCAAACGGTATATTTTATGAGCACCAGAATTGCGATACAATTGGTGTACTGAGCTGTTCATAGTGAGTGAACACAGCTTAGTCTGTCGTAATAACTCACTGAATGTGGCATAAGTACTGAGAAACCTCAAGTAATCAATGGATTTATAAGAGGCAAAAGCACGGGTTATCAACCCCTGTATCAGTTTTAAGTGCATGACTGACGCGGTTGAAAATAAGCTCAAGAATACAGTTCTGTTCATCAGAACCATTTCACCAAGCCTCTCGTTATCATTGACAAAGTACAAATACGAAGGAAAACGTGCCAACAACAAGCAAAACATTCTAAGCAGCATATGATCTAATTCATGCGAGCTTTTGAGCCGCTCAAAATGTCCCCATCTTCGCGCATTAGAATTGCTGTAAAATGAAACTACTATGCTGTTGTCTTTGCATGCATCATGCAGTGAAAGTTATCTTCGGTCTACGTTGCTCTCTATGACTTTACTCACGTCAAACCTCAGCAGTAATAATCTAATGGGTCACGTATATGTGAGAACGGGCTTGCGACGCTAGGTAAACTGGTGAAAGAAATACCACTTATTTTTCCCGTGACCTGTCGCGAGGACCAACTAAATTTTTACTGTAGATAGCGAAGTGTGATGCCAATTTTGTGGAACCTGTCTAAGCTTTAGATCAATATACGGACTGCCACGTAGAATGTCTAGAGAACGTTCAGATATGCTTTAACCTGTCTATGCAATCAAAAGTTACGAAGCACTTAAAAAATGAATTCGAGGTTGGAGATATGTGTTTTTCGGTGTTTTCAAACTAGCGTATACCTGAAGTGTGTAGTGTGGGCGTGCGACTTCAGAAACCACATAATCGTTTCCGGCAACTTATAGACAGCCACCTAACTTCCAGAATTGCCACCCGTAAACTTGTCAGGGGTATAGGTAGCGTAGTACGGATATCTCCATGATCTTCAGCTAGGGAGTACCGTAGAATCACTCTTCATTACACCAATCTGAAGTTTGTTTTGGACGCTTGTGCTCAGGTTTCCTCTGCTGTTGGTGGGCAGCCATTTACGTGGTAATGAAAATGGTCACCAGGCTAATACGAATATGATTTGGAGGCTATCAACCGACCACTCCTTACCTGTTTTCTAGCACCAGCTGCTGGACCTTAAGTGAAGTACAGTTACACTTTTCGTTAAGCTATTTTGAGTGGAGTTCTTCATCCCCATAATATGCAATCACTGAGTTGGTTTTGTGGCGAATTCTTTCCTGCTGTCTGTCGCAATACGCGTAGTTCTGTAGTTGTATTCATCTGAACACCGTTTAAGTGGTCCACATTTTCTGAAGTTTGCTTTTAGATGTCCCAGTTGATACACTTACTGTTGATACCTTACTGCACTCAAGGTTATCTCCGAGACCGTTGAATGAAACATGCAACGGGCGGTGAAATTGTTTTCTTGCTCAGGTGTGACAAGTCCATCACTCCGTTGTGAGCTAACGATAAAACAGGTCAATTCATGATGAGATATGAATAAAATTCGTTCGTCATCGTCCAACGCTTACATAATGACAGAAAAACTTCATATCACCACAGTTCGGACAACCAATTAACGCACCTCCCTGGTGTTGTTGGATCAAAGATAGCCGACAAAAATTAGTTGAAGTATGTAGTTAACAGCTCGGCGGAAACTAAAGATCGTGTTAGCACGAAATCCAGTTGAATAGATTTATGATCAGCTAATGAACATCAAACGGAACAGTACCACTACTGTGAGTTGCCATCAGCCTCAAAAGTGATGTGTTATACTTAGCACAGTCCGATTCTCATATTAGCGGGGTTTATTTTTATCAGCACTCCAGACAGTTTCCCATAAACTGAATCACCACTTAATATATACCCAAAAAACGGAACTGGAGGTATACTCCCAAAGTGTTCATCATTTTCTGAAGCTTCAGAAGGTAACCCAAGTATAATGTATTCCAATTTATGCAGATTCTTTGTCACCAACTGCCTCTGGCATGAAATCTTATTGTTTCTTTTATTTTAAGATAGATAAGTATGGAAGTAAGTTAATTCAATAAAATGTGCTGTGAAAAATAAATTACTTAGGATTTGTAAAAAAAAATAGTGAATGACTGAAGCCCCGCGCGAATTTTCCATTAAAAGGTCTGCGCATAAACCGTCAAGAGACGGTGGTCCATGCCAAGAAAAAGGAAGGATCACGGAACACTGAAACAAAAGTAAAAGATTAAAAGTCGGTGAGATATGTAAGCTCCCGGCCCAGAGGAGAGGCATAAAAGTGCATCTCGGACAAACTTTCTGTACGAGAACCTCAGTGGTTTATTAAATCCCCAGGAGAGTGATGTACAGGGTGTCTCATAATAGGCGCAAAAAATAATATCCATGTTTAAACTTTAACACTAATTTAAACATTTATCATTCTTACGTGAACATACGCGCATTATGGAGGTTTACTGTAAACAAACTGGCATTACAAAAGATGTTGAAAAAAACCGTCTCTTGCTTTTATAACAAGTTGGAGGCGGTATGAGATATGAGACAGCATGTTTAACTCCTTCAAGCGTCACTCGTGCACACTCCTCTTCAATTCTTGCCCTTAACTACACCAAATTCTTCGGTTTATTTTCATGATATACGCGAGCCTTGATCATTCCCCAAAACCAATAATCCAGAGGTGTGAGATTGGGTGAGCTTGCGGGCCAAAAGTTTGGAAATCCTCGAGCAATGACTCTCTCATCAGAAAGTTGCTCTCGGAGGTAAGTTCTGACTTGGTTTGAGTAGTGGGGTGGAGCGCCATCTTGTTGAAAGACGGTTGATGACTTCTTGTGCTTCTTGGGTTGCGGGATAACATGCGTCTGCAGCATATGGAGTATTGTCGCCGGAAACCGTAGCATCAAAAAAATGGACGCGGGAGACACTTTGAGGAGAATCCCATCCACACACACAGATGAGGGAAATGGAGATTATGGGTGAGGTACTCGTGAGGAGCTTCACGGGACCGTATCACGCAATTGTGCTTGTTGATTATGCCATCCACAGAAAAATTTGCTTGATCGCTCCATAAAATGTTGGGAACGATTTCCTCATTGTCCAGCAGCCAGTTAGCGAACGTGAAACGTTGCCCCTTGACTTCTTCCGTGGTGTTTTGTAATAAAGTGAATAAAGTTTGTCCTCACAAGATATTAATTCTCATAGAACAAGTGCAATAATAGGTGGTCATCAATTCAACGCACTGTCCTTAGTGAATGACTGCGCTAATATCGGAATCTTAGATACGTCGAGTATTAGTTCCTCATAGCTCCGCCCAACTATGAATGTGGTTTCGTTCGGGAGGATCAGCATATATATATATATATAAGTGGACTCAAATTTCGCAATCAATCGTGTAATGGTCGACACGGTGAAAGGATCTTTGATGAGACCATCTTTGGTTTTGTAATCATGAAGTGCAGCGATGGCGCATTCACCAAGGGAATAATAGAGTTTCACAATTTCAATGCGCGTACTGACATTTATCGTAAACAGAAAAAATAAAACACTTGCACACAAATTCTCTTTTATGTGGCTACTAAAATGAAAAATTTTGTTATCCTTTCTCTAATTGGCTACGTTTACTTACCCAATCAAATTTTGCGTCTATTATGAGACATCCTGTAATTAGGGAAATATCGGACCTCCCATTAGATAGAAAAGCATAGGATGTAAAACCTCGTTGGTCTACGCTCACTGATGGTGATCAGCTAAGGGCTGGCCGGCGGAAATTAAGATTTCCCTCAAACTGAATCGTTTAAGTAGATCAATGGTCAGAATCTTAAATATCTGTTTAACTACTATCCCACCTTAATTTTGTCGCTTAACGAACTCTGGTCATATTTGAAAGATGAAAAACCTTCTACAAAAAAGGTACCAGAATCAGCAAACTTGAGAGCTTTAAAACAGCACTTGGGTACTGAAATTCGTTTTACGTACAATACGTGCAAAATAGTTTTTTAGATAGGAAAAAAGCCTGATTAAAATTGAGGCTGTACGCGGAAGCGATGATCCTCGAAGAAACGAGGTTTGGCACATTCCATTCCAACGTATTAGCAGTATCATGCGGTAAAATACTAGACCTTTGCTTCGCAAGTCAGCTCAGCCTAAATTATCCATTTAAACAATATCTGCACCAGAGATCTATTTTAGGGTATTTCCAGATCAACTGCTCTCGTCTATTTGTTTATCAAGATAGTCAAAGATACTCAGTATTCTTATTAATCATAGTCAATATTTAAAAAACATACGGTCATCAGCTTTCACTAATCGTCACACATGATTCAAACCTTCATCATTCTATGACTACTGAAATTTTACACAATTAGAGATGTTTTCCATCAAGAATAATTAATTCTCACCTTTGAACTTATCCAACAGTTTGCACCAATGATACGATATGTGCAGGACTGTAACTTATTATACGTCAGACTTTCCCGATCGTTTCAGGTAATCGATCCCTTAAAACCATAAGAACAAAAAAAGTGATATAATCACAAACTCGGTACAGGATCCCAAAATAACGTGAGCTTGCTTTTATGCCTGAAGTCGCTCGCAGGACCTCCGGGTAGGACCAACTTGACTAATCAAACCGCAACAAAAGCTCATCCCCATCGAAGTGAAGCATATCTCCGTTTCCCAGGAAACGCCGTTATAAGTAACACTTATGACAACTAAGTCTCACTGGTAGAATCACGGTAAACAAACCCAATGTAATTTTCTGGTGAATAGTACCGTTCTCAGCCTTACTCAGAAAGAATAATTATTCAGTTACTCTGTTCAGTTTGAGATATTAGTCCTTTAGACGAAGTCAGTCTATTCTAGAGAACCAAAAAGCACCACAGAATTGTTTCATCCTTATCGTGAATTATCAGCAGTGCGCATCTCACGAATGTCCAGGGGGATACGAAACCTCGACCTATCGGAATTCAGCACATAGTGAGACGGTTGGTCAGTAGACACCTTTCAATGGCCTGATTGATCTTCCTTTAATGGACGTGGCTTATGCATAATCTTCAGAATGAAGCGACTTTAATAAAAGTTCGCTCGTACATATCCGAGACATACACAATGCTGACTAAGATCGCCATGTAGAGAGACTGCTTATGCAGCGTTCGTTCTACAGATCCGCTTAATACCATGAAAGTTGAATTTTCTCAGAATATAACATTAATTAACATAGGTTGTCCAATTCAATGTTTCGCCGAAGATATTATGCTGACTAAAATGTCCTAATGAAACCCTGACGAAGTTCTACATTTGGTGTGGAACTTATATCAAGGTGCATCACTCATTGTTCGACCGTTACGAATGATCAAATGTGCAGCACATTTGCAACCGATAACATGTGGGGACGAAATTTGTACCCTAACCGGAACCCAACAGCTGTTGCGGCAATTCAGAGGTTGCCAAACAGATTTTTCTGTCGATTTTTTGAGTTAACATTGATGAGTACATGAGAGGGCCGTTTATGTTGTCCGTCGCATCCCTTCAGTAGTTTGGCGCTTTTGCAATCAGGCAGAAGAACGCACTTTGAGCTAACGAGCGGATTCATCAAAGTAACCTAACATCCGTCCTTTCACCATGTGTATTGCAATCTCTTCGTTTACACCATTTACGGACGATCACATGAATTGTGTATCGATGAGTTGGTTAATGTGTATGAGGCTGCAGTTAGAAAGAAGTCAGTAAAACTAGTTCCACCAGTGAAATAATTCGCGCAGTGTAGCTGGTACGAAATTTGATTGACGAGACAGTGTAGACATCATTCGGTCTGAGTGTATACATCCTCGATGCTGTTTATGAGTGCCCGTTTTCCGAGCTTCCTTGTTTATTTACTTACATCGATGATTGATGAGCTCACCTTCAGTGAAAAAGAAGGTATGTTTTCACTCTGGTATTCCAGTGCAAAATTGATTCGAACCATTTTAACGCAGAGAGCAAGTGAAGTAGACTTAGACAATGGCCACCGCATTTGCCCGATCTTTCCCCAACTAGCTGATTGGCCTTCAGTTGGATTGATAAGGCTTATAGGACATGAAAAACCCTCCCTGACTATGCTAACATGTTCCGTCGGACTACAGAGAGCATTTGCAACAACATTAGAAAATTGACCATCGCATAGCAACGAAACGTTAGACAACTAATCGACTAGGGGTTGCATCAGTGTTGTGTCCTGTCAGTGAAATTCGTCTATACCCTGAAGAGCACGCCAACGTATCATGTTACTACCTCTTTACTTACATTTATTTCATAATTTTCGTATTTGGAATATTTGGAATAAATCTCCCTCCGCTTTTTATCATTCGAAATGTTGTATTTTTCCAGTTCTCTTCGTTGCCTTTCAATCGAGATGATTTAGATGATTTTCCTGGCGATTTAGTTTTTATTTTACGTGCATCGGTTCATCTGGAAGTCTTATATGGCTGTTTATTTCATGATGAAACCCTTCGCAGCGCCCCTCCGTCAGTTGTAACACCTTTTAGGGATTCTTTGTGATTCAGTATCTAGTCACTGGATAACGATAAATACACTCATTTGCAAATCAATTTGGTTTAGCGGTGGACTCACCTGGAACCCAGCTGAATCTCTTGTTTGTGATGTTTCCAGGCAAATGAGTGTATTTATCGTTATCCAGTGACTAGATACTGAATCACAAAGAATCCCTAAAAGGTGTTACAACTGACGGAGGGGCGCTGCGAAGGGTTTCATCATGAAATAAACAGCCATATAAGACTTCCAGATGAACCGATGCACGTAAAATAAAAACTAAATCGCCAGGAAAATCATCTAAATCATCTCGATTGAAAGGCAACGAAGAGAACTGGAAAAATACAACATTTCGAATGATAAAAAGCGGAGGGAGATTTATTCCAAATATTCCAAATACGAAAATTATGAAATAAATGTAAGTAAAGAGGTAGTAACATGATACGTTGGCGTGCTCTTCAGGGTATAGACGAATTTCACTGACAGGACACGGATGGTTTATCCCTCGGTTGCATTGTGGCTCACTGTGCTTCAAACTGTTCGCCTTTGTGGGTTTCACCTCTTCATCCTTGCTGACAGACCACCAGTGATAAGTCTTTTTATCGCTGGACGTTATTTGTTTGCTGGGTTATCTGGTTTCTTGAAAATATATTCCACAAAATACTCGCCATCCGTGCATAAAATACATCAGTGTGTTTCCGCTTACAAATACCGGTGTTAGGTAATTTGATAGTCTGGCCTACTTGATACAACTAATTTTTGATGGAATCTGCTAAATTCAACCTATAACTTGGCTTTTGCTGTCCATTCACATCAACATATGCAGTCTGACCTTGAGACTGAACTACATACGCACTGTAGAATATTGAAGGCATTCGTGTGCAATCCGCTGCTTTCGTTTAGGTACTTACGGCTGGGTGGACAATGTAAGCAATAGATCACTTGAAAGTAGAAAAAACCTGGAATCGTTGAAATGAGCCCACTTGTACTGAGGAGCCAGTTGGCCTTCCAGAAAAAAATGGTGGGTAAGCACGATATGATAACCTTTCTCAGCAGATACCTCTCCTTGGACCCGGAAAATCTGCCAGCTTTTCCGATATGATCAAACTAAGGTTAGCCACAACACCATTGCTATCTAAAAAATTATGAGGGAACGGAGAATAAACAGGCTTTCGTAGTATGTCCTCAGGTACCAGCACCATGTTCGTCAACGCAACTATTTACAATTTCGCCTTGGGTTATCAAAGCTTAACTGCGATGTCTCATGCTCGATATCTTACGATTTCCTACTTTTCTCTGCTTACTCCCCCCCCCCAAAAAAAATCCTTGGTTCACAGTCTACTGCAGGAGCACTGTGTTACACTCAACACCTACCGAGACCTCTATTACATTCAAGTAACCTATGCGACTCGAGTCCTTGGATCAAAGTATGTTTCAGTCATATTTGAAATCACTTTCCATTTGCCCATGTTATCGCCATCGTCGTCGTACTTACCGAAATAAATTAAATCATGTCTAGTTATGGTACCTCATAGGGTTCCTCAGTGGCGTTCGTCGGCTTTCTACTAGAAGCTGACACTCCTTCATTTAACTGTTTGATTGCCTCGTTTGGGGGTTTTAAATGACATGCCTTAATAAGATTTACATTCTGGTCCACAACACTTGGAATGTCAACAAAGTAGGGAACAAAGCCCGTATTCTGAGATTGGTCCTCATTGCTAATCGATTGTTTGTACGATATTCAAAGGCAAACGTGTGTACAATTAGATGAAGAAGGGGCAAATAAGAGCACAAGTATCAAATGAATTAGGTCATTTACAAACAACTGTGTGGAATATAATTTCTCAAGGGCCATTTTAAGTTCAAATTTCGCAAAAGTCGTCTTTGGACGCAGGGTTGTGTATCCCCTAGTCCGATTTCCTCTGCAATCGATGAAAGGCTGAGTCTCACCAGTCTTGATTGATTCGTGAGCACTCAGTGTGTCAGTTGGAAGACGTGCTCCTTGTCTATGACATGATCAATTTCGGCCAGATGTGACGCACTTGCACACAAGTAAGATTTCTTCTGACTACCAACCGAGGAAACCCGATATTTAATATTCTCTGTGACATACTCTGCTGCACCGTCAACTTACGATGCACCGGATGATCATACGAATGACGACATTTAGAAGGTGGTGGTTGAACATAGATCAGTGGTCATATACACCATAGCGTTATGCTAGCCTTTGTATACCTAGTTCAACTATCCTGTTTCCTCTGAGCGGTGAGTTAATATAGGCTTGCTTTTTCACAACAGACCGCTGTTTAATTCTCAGCTACGTAGACAGGATAGTTTTTATTACGAAACTTTCGACGTGAATACGTGTTTTAAATATTCCCTTGTAAGCAGTTAGCAGAATACGCCTTTGTTGCTTTCTCTTTCAAATATTACGGAATTTCTCTTTTGTTGCAATCGGACAATGCTATCAAAAGCGACATAACGTCACTTGGTCGACACTGCGCTTGTAATTCTTCTAACTCCCCGCAAGTGTTTGCTAACGAAATCATATTGTCCAAATGACGGGACCTGATATTTCTGTATTGTAAGGTCGGCAAGTCAAAACTGGTTGTGGTAGCAGGTGACCTTCACAAATCGCTGCCAGTTCCGAAGGGTAAGGTAATGTTAAGGCAAACCACAAAGTCATATATTCCACAGAGCCAGTTATAAGAGCTCCGGTTGGAGACTATATTTTGGCCCCAAGTTTCAACACGGTCGTTTCAGTGTTAAGGCTGCGATCATTTCAACTTTTGACCAACAATGGCAGTAGGATCGGCTGTTTGTGTTCATCGCAAGTCGAAGTAATTATTGCGTATCTTTAGGTAGCCAGTGACGATCGAATTTGAACATATGATGACTGAGAACAAGGTTTTGAAGTGCCAGTTGAGGACCGGGGACTAATCAAGGTGGCTGCCACTTAAAAGCACGACTATAGCACATATATTCAAAACATTGATCAAGAAGAATCGTGAGTAATCATTAGTGAAGTGAGCAGAACTGCATGTGTGCTAAATTAAGCAGGGTGAAATTCACCTTTTGTTGGTGTCAGACATTTCTATAAGAACGTTGCAGACATAGTGATGTAGTACGTATATGATCACTCTGAACAATATAAGACTTTTCGCAGACCGGTTCAAGATGACGATTGTAGTCGCGAAACCTGATGGTGAGACGGATCATCACTGTAACCAATATTAGCAACTTCAGCAGTAGCGGCTCGACAAAGACAGCGATAACGGTATCAAGAATAAAGCGTGCCCAGTTTCGTGGGGAAAATGAGCTATTCCAGTTTGACAGGAAACGCTGTCCTACATTTCACTCAAGTAACCACAACAGCTTACCCTGCCATGTGTTCGGACTATATATGCTGACTAATCCTGTTTAATCCCGTTTCGCGTCCCAAGCATCTTCCACGAGAGATTGTCTCAGGTACCTAACTCGTTGACTTTGTACTTGTACTGCAACTGAGCTGAGTGGCAAGTCGTCAGTTTTGAGAGGATGACGGGATAAATGCAAGATAAGAACGCTATATTACCATCTACAAAGTTTGTGGGGGAAGGTAACTTGATATAATGAACCATCTCGTCACTGGATTTATTGAAATGTTAACTAACAAAAGCTATCATTTCAATCAACATAATCTAATCAGGTTCTTGTGTTATTCGAGTAGACAGGAGTGGCTTCTTACAGACCACTAAGGTGCATTCAGAAGATCGAATTGAGAGGAGTTTTCAGTACGTTCCGCTCGATTCATCCTTTCTGGGACGTCCCGTGGAGTGAAAAAATGGAGGAAATTCACGTAATTTACTTATTTCAAACCCATTGTATCTTTTTGTCACGATCGTACTTGTATCTGGGATATTAGCTTAGCCTTACACAGTAAAACTACACAACCGTTATTCTCATATATATTGAGCCTTTAGACTGGATGAGTAATGGGGCATCGGAAATTCCAACTGCATACCCAAATACGTCGTGCAGACGCGCTGGAAGAGTCTTATGGTTACCAGCACACGGGGGGGGTATCCACTGAATCACCACTCTCCGGGGCCTAATTGTTAGTCAGTCCAGGCAGGTGCATTATCTGTAGCAGGTTTTTTGCATCACAACACGAACCGAGGATTTGCTTATTGTTTTCCCTCTGGATGGTTTGAAATGACCCGTTCCCAATGTAATAAACCAAAATTACAATCACGTCATTTTCGTTCAAGTGTGTTGTAAATTTGTCGCTAACAACTTTTCTCTTGGGTCCTGTTTCTGGCATTTTAGGGGAACTTGCCTCTCATGGCTTCCAAAAGCCTTCACAGAACACCGTAAACGGCGAAATATCACTTTTTCCCATTTTGACCCATGCCTTGTCCACCTTTTGAGTTTTTTTTAGGTCTCCTTTCACCATAGTCTAATAATATAATGTCTAAGATGTTGAAAATGGGTTTGAGTGTTGGCTTTATACGGAACGTGGTACGTTTTCCGTCATCTCATAGATGAGAACATCTTTTCAGAATGCATCACCCATAGTTCCTGTGTGCAATTCAATTGCAATGCCGATATTAATCATGCAACCTTATTCTCCGTCTTGCCATAGGGATACAGTATATTCCACAGAAATTATAACTGACACATTTGTTCTTTTCTCAGTGGGAAGTTTCCAGTAGAGGTAAGAAATGGGCTAGTGTCGACTGTAGAGTAAGAAGACAAAAGATGTAGGGCTTGATGCTCTTCATCGATTAGGCCGTTGGCTTGCCTCAGAAAGAAACTTATTCCGCATCATTTCTTGATTGTAGAGGTGAACCGCTTCAAAAGTTGGACTTCGTCACTTCGATGTTGAACAAATGGCGACGTCTGGCAGCCGACAAACCATGGGCCGATGTTCAGCGTCTAGTGGCTGATGAGATGACACGGCTTGAGTCGGGTCAACTGCCAATTTCAGTTCGTGCATCCAGAGCACCGAGACACAGGACGACCGTGGCGGATGGGTTAGGTGTGCGTGAGTCCATCCACAAGGCAGAGGGCAGCTGATTGAGTTGTGAAAACAGGACTGCGGCTTTTTTTTCGAACCACTCCTACAGCAGAAGGCGAACAACTGATGAAATGACGGATTGTCATTCAACCTACTAGTTGGACCTGTCCTACTGTCTGCTCGATCGAATTTTAGTTTAGGTTGATATAGGTTCAACAAACACCCCCTACATCAGCAAAACAGCACAAAATCTCACCGACGCAAATGCGTCCGTGTGCTGGCCAGCAAACCACAAAATACATAAGTGGTCTCCAACTTTGTTTCTTTTCCTGCTCACATTCCTGGTCCAGTGTAGATTAACGATCACTGCAAATGAAATGTTCAACCGTAAGTGGGCGAAATTGTGTTTTACTTCTGCGCCAATCCCAACTAACTCAAAATAGATGCTGATGGACAAGTCACTCAGTGTTGTGGTAGATTTAAGTTAACTTGAGATTCAAACGAACTGACCACATTTTTCTGAGTGGTACGACCTACTGCTAAACTGATTTCGGTTCCTCTAACTGGTTACTTTTAGCTGATCTCGTAAAATTCTTTTTCTTACTTTTATACGATTAACTCCCATCCTTTTGGATGTATTTGCTTGGCAATCAGACCGTCGATTCCGCGAACCAGATTACCGTATGTTATTCATACACAGACCATCGTTCTACACTGCACGTGAGAAGCAACCGGAGGATAGCAATACACTACAGTCTTAGACATCGACTCGCATTACTTTATACATGGGAATAAATGGGGTCGCTTACACAGTCAAGACGTCAATCTGAATGCAAGTCTGAATGGCTGAACGACTGAGCGATCTTTATTAGCATCACTGACCCCTGTTGTGTCGCGTCACCTACTGCCATGTCCCATCCCCGAAGTTGGACGAGGAGCACCAAACTTTCATTGGAACGGTAAAGTTCATGGATTAGTGCACATTCTGAACCCATCATAGCAAGCACCTTCGAACGGTCTTGCCAACGGTCACTTAAGGGGAAGTTTAGAGTATTAGTGTGATACATTCAACTTAATTACACACCTCATTGGTAGCTACTCGAAGAAACGGCCAAAAAGCGAACAGTGGACAAACTACCAAAGAGGAATGGCTTTCGGCTGGAGCAGTGTAAATCCAAGTAAATTGTTTAGACATATTGCTCTTAATAGCTGCCCTCATTGCAGATCCCACACGTTTTGTTGCATGACACTGTCATCATAGGTCGGCGTACTTCATTTATTTCGCAAATGTACCAGGTACTCTCTACACAAAGAGATGCTTGCAAGATATACCAAATTGTCTCTCTGACGTGGCTTGTATCCAGTTGAGAAAGGTGAGAGAGGCATCTCTCAATTATTCAGCTCTAAATCTGCGAAAAATCGGTCTTCTTTTTTCAGCGATAGAGCACAGAATGTGACGAAATTCGTGAAATCAAATACAGTGTGTCACCAAAAATTTAAGAGCCATGAATTTGTTGAATTGGGACATATAGGTGCATTTAGAAGATTCTTTTTCATGCTCGTCGTCGGGCTCCGCCTGAATCGAATGGGTAACTGTCCTACTTGCTAGCTAGATCTACGAAGGACAATGAGAGTGTAGTGCGGGGGTATGCCAATTCAACTACATTGTTTATTTTACTGTCTGGCTTCTGTGGTTTTGATAAAAAGTTATGCCAATGTCGAAACCACTTAATTTTTAAACTGTTAGTTTGGTTAAATGGAGTAACATCCTTAAAGGCCAGTCGCGTAACCAAATGATGCAGGGAATAAGGGAAACTTTGGCTGCTTTTGTGTGGTAGAAAACTCGCGTATTAAAATAAATGGCAAAGTATATTGTGATTTTCAAGTTTCTTCGTGAGTGATTATTTAGCCATCAGTGGAACCAGAAGGTGTATCCTGTCCTAAGGAATGAGGGGACATCCGGCAGATATCGAGTGGCCATGGCAGCTGATGCAGCAGGCTCATCTGAGTCGTGTATAAGTCAGGTGGTTGTCACGAAAGCCCATTAGTTGCAGCTACTCTGAGCCCTTAAGCATGCTATAAATTTACTTTCTTACTTAATGATGATCTGAAGTTTCTGTTTGCCAGTGTTTGCCATCTTATTCACACCGTCGGAATATAATGCCAATATGACAATTTTCCATTGAATCGTTTGGTTACATCTACAGCTTTGAGTGCACAAGGACTATTGTTCTAGTGAGGCCAAACTCCTATGCCCTGATAAGACAGTCCGATCCCAACCTAATCCCTGAACCCAGCTCCAAGCCCATTTGAAAGATTTGTCCGAAATTAATTGCCCCCTGATTCCCACACGAGCGGCAGGTGAAACCTGTTGCTAGTTTTCGCTGCGTATGAGTTAACCGAAATGTTCTCCGTATATGGTCAAAATCTTGGGTTCCCGAACCTCCATTTGTTGTTGTTGTTGTTGTTGTGCATACGTTGTTGATGTTGTAACTACCAGTCTAATCTACAAATGTGGCCTGTCATTCCGGTGTGAGCAGGCTACTGAGTCAACGAAGCTGGGCAATCTTGAATATGGCATGCACGCTGGGGTGAACATAGCTGTGAGAGAGCGACAATTCTGTGTGAACGAGTTCTAAAATTTAATCCCTCGAGAGTATCTGACTAGGCGTATAAAACTTGTATGTAAGTCCGACTTTTTGGCATAGCGGTCTGGCCAATAATCACAATTAGGTGGGATAAAGTGACGGTGGGAGCTGCAGGGCAGTTTACGCAAAACACCCTGGCGCATATTGGGGGAGGACTGCAGTTCTTCACTGTTAACACAGTTACAATTATCAGAGATAAATAGTGGGCTGCTATCATGGTACCAGCCAAAAATCTAAACTAATCGATGTGCACAGGCATAGGACCTCGAAGTTTACGGGTCAAAGAAGCTGAATCAACCGGTGTTGACAGTATCAGTTTGGAGAGGTGGTGCAAAGGTAATCCGAATATCAACAAGATTATAGTGACAAGACTAGTATCAATTAAGCATAATTCCTTTCCTACGACAACATCTGTCATCCACGTACAATCAGTTTGTAAGTCCATACGTTTCAGCGAACATGGTCACACTGGTAGGTATGCTTTCATAGTCCCGCTCCAGATGGGCTAGTCCACAAAAAGAGCAGAGTCTCTCAAATCTTACAGCCACTCCTTTTCTTGCCATTGATTAGAGCGTGCATAAGAAGTCAAGTCATATAGCAGAGCCACAGTTTGTGGTACCCACGTACGATAAGCTTTTAACCGTGTTTCGAAAAATGCATAAAAGCTCTCTTGTCTCAACTGTGTCAGCCTCCGTCGGCCAGCACTCTTAGGCCAAGCGGTCGGGTGAATAATGCGAACGTGTGTAAGAGTAGCATGCGAAATTTGCACTGCATGAAAGACCTACTGAAAATTTCAGTATACCATAGAAAGACCATACTATTCTAGTGGGGGATGGCGAATGTCACAATTAGAGTTGTCTTGTAAAGCTTCGGTCAGGCTGAAAAAGGACCACTGGCATGAATGCGCAGCACGGTAAGAATGGAAAATATCAGTGTGTTCACAGGGTGGTTGTGGACACATAAGGCGAAGCGTTGTGGTATCTAGTTAGCTTGCTTTTGCTTAAACTACCAGCCCGGGTTTCCGGTTTCAGTCTCAATAGGCACAAGCCGCAGCAACCTCACTTTTACTTCCATTCTGACTTCAGAGTTTGAAACCCCACCAATGGAGCCCAACTCTAAAATATTTACCTAAAAGAAATGAACAGTACTCAAAATCATGCGGATGATGGGGTGGATAAACCGGTGATATGTTACAGTCCCATTCTGCCGTGCACACACTGGCGACCAAATCTTGTCTGACTGTGGCCACCTTCGAACCGTAGAAAATAAGAAACTAATAACCCCTCCAAACCATAGTTCTGGTGGTTTAAAATATATAAACTTGAGGGCTACTGGGATTTCGGTCAAGAACCACTTAAACAGTGAAATGCACGTCGCATGATCTTCCAGTTGCACGTTCAGTTACATGTTCATGAAGTATGTCCATGCGGGATGTCGTGCACGCGCCAAAGTGGTCATCACCTGAAGGCAGAATTAGCATACAATTGATGTACACGGTTTACGGATAATTATGAAAACCAAGAGGGCTGAACATTGGCAACAGGCTTTGCACTGAATTTTCTTTTGGGAGATGAGGTCATGAGAAACTGCAACACAAACCGAAATCGCGACTAATGAAGGTGGGTTCCAGTCGGTGACTGGGCATGTGCGCAATCTCGCTCCCCGAATGACGTCGGAGGTGCAAATAGCCAATTTCGCTTAACAGATGAAAGGGGGCACGGTTAACTGGTAACGCGAAATGTTTAAACTTTAACAAAAGCCTGTCGCATCAGCTGTCCATAGGGTCTACATTTTAGTTTGGTCTGGTACACACATACCTTCCAAAACATCACATTACGTGCACAGATTGTGTGATCTGCTTCACAGTTGAATTGACAACTACTTAAGGCCACATGAGATATGGCCAGTGTCACAACTTCAGAGCTATCGACCGTGATTTGCAAGTACTAATGACTTAAGCTCCAAATATGAACGAATTAATGGTTCATTCGAACCAGTTGCAAAAGCGCAGGCAGTTCTTCGTTGTTGTTAGAAGGAGAATGCCAGAATAAACAGCAGAAAAAGTGCAACGCCAGTTGATTCACCAGCACTTTTCGTGGACAAGTTTCCAGGCAATCTGTGAGGATAAGTTGTCAAGATAGCAAACGAGTTACTGCAGATTTTACATAACAGTCTGCGACGGTATTTGTTGAGGACCGTGTGTAACCTACGAATACAAAACTAGCCACTTGATTTTCTTTTTCTGGTGAAGCGCCTCCTGCAAGTGCTCTGAAGTCTTCCGTGTTTAGAACACAATAACGTACTGAGGCCGATGTAGCTATTATGTTGTATCCCATCATAAACTGGCTTTAAAAGGACAAGTTTTGGTTCACTGGTGCCGTCTGAACGATCCGTACGACTTGATTTCTTGTTAGCATAGTATCGGGAATGGGGAGTATTCACAATATCCAAAGCCATGAACGAAAATATTTTATGTTTCCACATTACAACTCTGCAGTAGATAGAGGCCAGTTGTTAAAAGTACAACTGTTTCCTAAATCATTACTCGTGGCGGTCAATATTTTCCTCTTCATCCCGGGAACAGAGCGGGGAAATGACATTTTAACACGGCAACTCACTGATCCATGCTGCCTGATTAAGGGTTACTACCTAGTCCGTCTTTTCCTCATAGTGATACAGTCATAAATCCATTTGAAAAGTGTGGCGCATGCGGCTAGGTCTAAACGCGACTGAAGTAGAACCTGTAAATGGACTTAGGAAACGAATGGCGGGTGTAGGTTGAATTTTGAGGATGTAATCTGTGAATACTTTGTTACGAAGCAGATAAAAATGGTGCATGAAGAACACGGACTACTCTGAGATGTTTTGATATTTCATGTATTTTGAGTGGACATAATAAACATCACAAACGGGAGGTTCAGCTGGGTTCCAGGTGAGTCTCTCACAAAAACCAAATTGATGTGCAAATGAGTGTATTTATCGAGATCATATTTCTGTTTCTGTAGTTTAATGATAACAAGGTGATAAGTATCTTTTGTCTGCTGCACATTATTACAGGAATTTCACTCCGTAAGCCAGCAAATACTTCACCCGCCCATGATATACGTGATGTAGTTTATCAGTTCGCACGCGTTTGCAGTGACGTATACACTGTAGACAGATTGAGCGTCTAAACCCAACGCAGAATAGTTAATTTAATTAACGCCACAGCCAAATCCCGTTGGTAAGACTTCAAGCTCAACTGTACAGGCATCAATTGCTAAGTACATCCTTGAAACCAGGCATCGCACTGACCATGCAAATTGCCTCCAAGTCTGGTTGCAGTTCCTTCAGTAGTTTTTCACGCATTTTCAGTAAGGTCCTCGGTCTGGGATCTACCCAAGGAAGTTCTCTGAGGGGTTAGTAACTAGAATAAAACCGTTTAAGGAATAAGTATTCTCGTTGTTAAGCACAAGTGTGGTGGTATAGTCAAATCAGTATTGGAGGCCGCGGCTGGGATACCGAACAATTTCATTGGGCTGGAATGTAGGTGCACAGGCCACTGAAAAGTGAGATTGTTTGATTACTGAACCAGCCAAAGGATAAAAAGAAGATAGATCCTGTCTGAGATACCCGAAGGCTGTTCAGGACATCCGTGGGTCGGTTTGGGAACATACTGTGCAAGGATATGGATGTAAGAACGTGCTCAGTTTGATGAAACACCACTCTCTCGGAAGTCTCCGTGGGTCACAAGAATGACCATTCTTTATTGGATTCCTGTTCCCGGTTTTTGCGGCAGTGAGCAAGGTCTGGTTTAATAGGCGCAATATAAATACTCTGGGTGGTGCAGGAGGTACACTCCGCATTTGAAGATACATTGGTTCCACTGGTGTCCCTTATTGTCCCGTAGTTGCACACAGACGAAATTGTCTGTTGAAGCGCGTCATCAAACCGGAAAGGTAGTGGATTTCATTGATATTGGCTGCTAATCGACCACAAATGTTGCTCAATGTGTGCAGAAACGAGACCAGACTGTTAATTAAATTGACTGCTTACAAATAACGCCATTTGTCTGGTGGTTTCACACATGCTCAGTGGGATTTTTAATGCAGTGAAAACCCGTACTGTTCATACGGTCATCCAATAACAATAACTACTACAGTTCCAATAATTTTGGGTCTACCATATAAAATATGGGTCACAAAACCAGCAAACCAGCACCTTTTGTATCTTAATTTTCCTACAAACTCATTGATGGTTCGTAAGGTTGCCTTGCCGCCTAAGATGACACCCAGTCCCTCCCTCCCTCCCTGTTCAACCTTACCATCGATATCACCATGGAATGCTTCTTTCAATGGATCAATGCTCTTGGTATTGATCTAATGATTAGAGAAAGAATAATGACTTGGATTATGCGACCGATGTTGTCTTTTCGGTTGATAAAAATCGGTTTACAGTTTACTCTAGATAGAACTTCAGGCAGTGAAAGTGTTATGTCTGCTGATTCGCCAACCTGTTCTATCTGACTGCTGACCCGCTCCAGTGCCTAATGCCGGAAAAAAGACTCACAGAAGGGAACACAACAACTATATTCCGAACAAGCGAGTGCGAGAGCGTGAGTGCGTGCGAGTCCGAGAATACAACTGTCTCAAGCTATTTATTGGAGGGACACTGTCTAACTTGGTCCAATGCTGACGCACGCGGTCTGGCATTGGTACAAGGCTGCGACGCGCTGCATATTGCGGGGGCGTTGTCTGACCTTGATCAACGCTGACTCGCGCTGCCTGGGTTTGATACAAGGCTGTGAAGCGCTGTATATTGAGAGCGCGTTGTCTGTCTGGTCAACATCTAGCAGAGCTGAGGGTCTCAGTAGATTTCGGGCATTCAAGTGGTTGCTTTCAGGAGTCTGACCTTCCTGATGGAAAGTTTGTCCCCTGATGACTGAATCGGACCAAGCCCGTCAACTGTTCTTTGAAAAAACACTTACTGCTGATTCAAATTTTTGCCTGGAAGCGTCACGAACACTGAAGCGATTCTTGATTCAGAAGACGACCAGCAGTACTGTTCTACTTCTCCTATCTTGCTTGCTTTCCCAGTGTGTATTTGAGACCCTACACCAAAACATGTTTGGAGGTCGTCTATGGCCGGTTTGGAGTGGGAAGAACAAAATCTATACTGTGACTGTCAAACACTAACCAGCAAGGTTCTATTACACGACAGTTCGAATTCTGTTTAAACATTTCGACCGTCTGCATTTTATTCGTGTCAAATTATTATATGCGTCTTAAAATCTACTAGCTTTGTCCCGTATTTGGTATGTCAGAGATTGAAAAGCTTTCTAGCTCCCTGTCTGACTGCCCTTGCCTCTAAGCGACCGAGGTTAACTAATTTAAGTATACTAACGCCTGGATGACTCACTTACTGTTTTAAAAATACGGATGCTCCTACTTTCATAAAAATATTTGAACCCCCCTGGTCGTTTAAACTTTTAAGCATGTTAACCAAGAGTGGTGCTGTAAAAAGAAGTCGCGCGTGCAAATTATGGTGTACGAGGCACTATGGAGAAGAACTATCGTTTAATTCAGCTGGCTGTTTCAATCCAATATTATTTTATTCATATTCACACCGTTTTCGTTTGAACGGTCGTTCTCTTGTTCTGGCGTAATTATTCCGGTGAGTTTACACCAAAGGGAAGCACTGGACTCGAGTTTCGCTCTTACTAGAGCTCATCAGCAGTGCATATCCAGTGGCCGTGCCGGGATTTGAACCCCGGACATCTGACATGCGAGGCGAGCGTGTTACCACTACTCCACTGTCTAAGTGTAATTCGTTGTGCAAATTCACCAAACTGGTTAAGGTTAACGAAACATGTAATTCTGACCAAAAATCTAACCACACATAAACAGAAGAATCGTGAACTAGACTTAGTCCTTCAACCTCTGTCTTGTAGAACTGGATTCATTCCTTGTCATTTTTATGTTAGCATTACCGAGGTGCTCTTTTCTGTCACGCATGCCGCTGTTATGGGTCCAAAGACCTGAAAATGGGTTTGCTTAGTTTCCAATGGCCAAGGCATTATTTTCGCGTGGCTATTTAACGATGATTTATTCGTCTTTCCCACTAACATTGCTGTCAAATTTGCTGGTGAATAGCTTAATCGTCGTACGAACTGTTATTAGATATTCTCCCCACCTCCAATATATATAGTGGAATCCGATTCAAATCCTGATGTTGCAAGAGGAAACGCATCAAGAAAGTAATTGAGTACATCTGTATCTGATAACAGGTAAATTGGAAACTCGTTTGCCGTCGGTGAGAGTAGTATATCACAGATAAGAGAAGTAGGGCTTGCAGACGCATGGAAACTTGAGAATTTGGCAGACGGGAGCAAGAATATTGTGATTAGATTTTTATTCGAACCAAATTTTCGAGTTCAAAAATGTACCGATCGTCTTTCAGTGCTTCGTTCAAGGGGACCTCATTTCTCATGAAGTTCGCCAATTGAAATACGTATTCACTGTTTGAACCGCAAACACCGTGAGCGCGAGCGATTTCCGAAGCCTACAATGGGAGGGAAATCGGTGTGGATGATTATATATGCTTAGTGTAAAAGGCAGACTGTATTTTTAGGTCGCTTGAAATCAATCGCATTCAAGGTTTTCCCCACAGATTCATCTAGTGTCACCAGTGGTGAATGGCACAGACTCATTTAAGGGACTCATTTCGAAAACAAACTAACAAAAACCCAGTTGTACACAAATCTATTTCCCCATACCATTAGGTCCAGTCCGAAATAATGATTCAGCTGTCTTTTTCCACCCATCAGTCTCATTTTTTGGTTCCAAAGCGGTGGAACAGCTACACCCAACCAGTCAGACCACACAGGATGGCATGTGTATCTTTGTACCCACAACCAAACTTCCGCGCAGTGTTACAGCTTTTAGTTTTTTATACGTCTCGAACGTGTATGTTTCTAATAATGAAATGCTGTGGAAACGGGTGGAAATTTGAGTGCTGCGCCACAAAAAATACCATTTGCAAACTTCACCAACTAATAACGGCATCTACCTAATCCTGTAACCGTCTTTTGTGATGAGTAGTTGCAACTCATCAACAAAAATAACATGAGGTCAAGTGGTCTAAGCAAGGACGATATCTTTCAGTACTAAAGCAGTTCTTTGGTAATGAACATGCTGACCAAGAAAATGCGCATGTTCAACCATAAAGATGAAGGAAACGGAAAGCACACTAAACCTGATCACTACTTGTCGTGCTGCGCTGTCAGCTAGACAGCAGTGACTGCGAAAATAAGGATTAGGTGTCACTGAAGACCGACAGATAGTTCCAACTAACCTGGACATCAATTGGTGCTTTCCCCAAGTACAGTGCCACATTTGGGGCTGAAAATCCTTCGTTCGATGTATTGTCCGAACTCCAGTCCTGCAGATGTACGCAAACCCATGCTTCCAGCGGAGCGTTTGAGAAGCATTTGCTTGGTTCCGGATGGAACTGTACCTTTGTAAACTGATAACCACCGTTGATAACTTCTCGATGATTCAAGTGTTCAAAAGCGATGTCAATGTTTTCTGAACCAGTTACTTCATAGGCACACCCCCATACACGGGTATTAGGATTTGCTGAAGGAATCAGGGTTGCCACTCTACCCGGCTGTGAAACAAATGGAAAAGTGGGACATAAACATTGGAACAAGGAAAAGTAGTTTCCACAAGAGGAAATCATAACGGTGCACAAATTTCAAGGTACATTTCACAGTCCTTGTGATAAGGCTACTGTGAAAAATCAACATTTTGCCCTTACGAGCAATTGATTAAATCGCTATGGTTAAATGTCAGCTGATGACCAAGAAATTCATTCAATAGTTTCGCGTGACCATCTGTTTAACATCAGTCAGGCAAGGTGATCTCTCGTCCATTTTATGGTCATTTTGAATTTCGATACTACGGTTTCCAACGTAATAATTAGTACAGTAGGGATTTGAAAAGGCAGTTCCTTTCAGAAAACAGTGGCTCCCTGCCCCTAAAAAAGGAGATACATATAAAAACTCTCCAATTCTATCAATAAAAAAATGGGAAAATTACCCTGAGATCTGATGAAAGGAAGGGGGTTTCTGAACAAACGCAAAAGGTCTGTTGTCATTTCAAGCGGCCGTTTAGCTTGAGAAGATTGATAAGGGAAGCTTATTTTATCTGCCAAGTCGTCGTACCTGTGGCTAGTTTGAATGAGGGGAATCAAGTTCGGCCAAATAAAGGCTAAAAGAATTAACTCATGACTAACCAATCAAAAGGGTTGATTAGTGTGACTCCTAGTCGCACAATGCGATGTGTGGTGTGAGGAAATGTCCTGAAACGGTTGCAGTCATCGCATCGATCAGCCTAATAACAGACTGTTCAATTAATTAGCGGATTGTCTGTTGCGTCTAAACAGCTGATAATTATAGATTGAGGTAAACACTATCCAACCTGTTCATCCTGGAGGGTAAATCAGTTTAAAATAGTGAAGTCCTGTTACCAGCAGTTCATCGTTACCAGTCGACTCGTCGGCTTTGCCCTTCTATAATTAGGGGGTCACAACTGGAAAAACTTAATCTGTTCAACGTTCTCCGGAGAAAGACAAGTCGGTGGGCAGGGGGAAATGTGACATCGCTGGTTCAGCTTTTTTTCTTGTTCATTGGCATTATTTATATGCTGAGATTTGTAACTAATCAAACGGGAAACATGGTTGAACAGAGAGTTCATATTGTAATATCAAGTAGCGAAAAAGATCGGAACTATCGCTCAGTCTTTTTGCCGCTTATGTGGTTTACCACTTTCCTTGCAGCTGCGGTGATACACCGGAAGAAAAGATGGGCGCCTTTCAGAGCCGATGACCAAGCCCCCTCCAAAGTACGTATAAAGGCTTATGCAAAACCAGTCATCAGGAAGGCAAACAGGTTGTCGAAATCTATCCTCGCCACTTGTCAAACATTTTAACAGCATGTCATTCAGATGACCCCAGTCCTGCTGCACAACCGAAGGAGCCAAACGGGGTAATGCAGTATGGTGTGCACGGAAGCTCTTGACTCAAACGGTCTAGTTACTATGGCAATGATCGCATCCTATGTTTGTCACGTGCATACATGTTGCTCTGTGTTTTTAACTTGCGAATTACCATTTTTGGCATTGGAAACGAAGTTCATTAAAATTAAATGGCCGTGCGTACAAGACAAGTGTAAGTTATATTAATTTATGGTTGCGAAGTTCAGCTTCTAAAGTTTGATCGCCAATACCTTTACCACATTGTGAGCTGTAGTTGACCGAGGGTATTTCGGAACCAATTGTGCGTAAGGATGTCTTTGGTATTGAATCAAAATTATCAGAGCAGCAAATAATTTCGGTCAGATTAATATGGTTGGTACAGGTACTGTGCATTCCCAACGTCCGCCTGAGAAAACCATCCCGGTTCCCATAGCTAAGTTTTGTTACTTAAGGGCTCGTAGCAGGCCATGGCAAGGCTGTGCAAAATGAAGACGCTGTGGGATCTCTGCGCCTTCCTTACTGGAGTCTAGGTCATTCTCATTGGATGTGACATAAGGCTGCGCAGAATATGAACCTAATCAATTCCAGTGTGGGGCATATGGTCCCTTTCTA
Organism: Clonorchis sinensis; assembly: GCA_003604175.2. Lineage (NCBI taxonomy): Eukaryota > Metazoa > Platyhelminthes > Trematoda > Opisthorchiida > Opisthorchiidae > Clonorchis > Clonorchis sinensis. Next base: position 194,158,453 of record CM030369.1, on the reverse strand, counting down.
GACAAGCTAATGTGTGTCCGCATGGTGGGTCCACGTTCGGCAAGGTAGGGAGTGTTGCGTACTTCCAAATGATGATGTCGTATTCCCTTTTTGATGATCACATGCCTTTATTTCATTTTGTTCGATGGTCAAGCGCCATGCTCTCAGCCGTTTTCCATAGGACACAGGGCTTCCTAATCTAAGCTCCCATCCTTCTTTCTAAGCACACTTTCCTACGGCACTCTCTAAGGTTGTGTGATAAATGAGATGTAAAGCGGAGCATACTTTTGAACATCTCATGTTGATAGTCCCTCCTGTAAATGGGATAAAGATCGGTCCACTCAATACTTCTACATCATGATGTAGAGACTGTGCTTGTTAATTTTACCCTAAGCAGTTGTGGTCTTATAAAGCGTATTAAGCCCTAGGTCGCTCAATTTCATTTTCAAACAATGTTGCCGTTTTCGTTCTCCTGTGAGACAGCAAGAGTACAATGACAACCAGTCCAGTGACTGGTAACAATCTCACGATTATTTGTTTTACCACATTGGTATTTGTGGCAAATGAATCATCTGGCCTGCAACCGAGAACAAGCCCTGGTGCAAATAAACTAATCAAAACGTCGGTAGGTGTTAGGTTTCAATACTTAATACCAGTGCGTTGTTTTGGGTGATAATGACTTTCCTGGGCATTTTTCAAACGCAACTAGGTTCAACATTGCGCACAGTCAAACAGTAAGGTAGCTTCCAACGCAACTGCTGTTTGCTCAGTTTTTAATCTCATTCAACTGTGCATGCATCTGGAAGTCGAATGCACTTTTGAACGAAACATGTGGGTCGAAACATCGCAGGCGCGTAGCTGCATGCAACACACACATGCTTCGGGTGACTCGTCCTGATTGATGCCCACGCATGCGCATATGGCCGACAAAAAGAACATTTTCCGTAGCAATTTAATAAGCATTGTGTCCAAACGGTTTCCCTCAGAGAGAGAGAGAGAAATGAGGCAGGCGGAAAATGACATTAGGCTCCGATGCCACCAAATAATAGACATAATTGGCGCCCGTAAGAAGTGTAACTAGTATTTTAGTTTGTTTAGATGGGGAACTTCGGTGGCTTTTTTTCACTTAACGACTGCTCTCATGGCTGGCAATTTGTTGGTTATTTTTCCATCTCGGATTCAATTTACCTAATACAGGGGTTACTTTTCGTATCTGACTTTTTGTTGAGGTGGCATTACCATACACCCTCAGTCCAACCACAATTCAGGATTAACAACCACAGATTTCTTCCACGTCTAAACAGCATATCATATACATGATTGTGAAATCTATCACCTGACTATTGACGGTATGACACCCCGAGAAAAATCCGGATGGATCGAATGGTACGTTCTACTTCTCCAAGCACCTTGTCATTGATGATGTGATCGATGACTTTGAGAAACAACAACATACGTCATTTGGTCTCGTGTGACCGGGGCACTGTATCCGTCACCTAGTACCAAATTTCATCATATCTATGCTCACTCATGCAGGCGAGATGGTCTCAGGTGTGATAGCTGCTAAGTGTAGTCCGGTAGGGGGTCTATTTCCGCACATCACTCTTTATTGTGAATGAAAAATAGAAGTGGAAAGGAAAAGGTAATAACCTTAACTTGCCACACTTACTCCAAGATGCATATACCTCCAGAAGCTCATCCAGACAAATCTGGATAGAAACTGACAAGAACGACAAAGACTTCTGGTGTTAGCCAAACCGCGCTGCTTATAGAACCATGCGCAGCAAGGACTATGCACGCAACATCCCAGAGGATCAACCGTACCGACAGCTCCCGAATTTTCAGTAATCGATCCTACACTCCCCTGCCGAGTTAAAGGATGACCACCAATCTTTTTGTGCCATTCTGAATTAGGCACGGAGAACATCACTCTTTTCAGCAAAAAATGATCCTACATATGCAAAGCATGATCAATGAGCCGTAGCTTTTGATATTGCATGCATATGGAACTACAACTTAGATAACTTCGCCTAGCCCATTTAATTCCGGAGTCTTGTTGTTCTGTTACCTTGACCAACGGAAAGCAAGTCAAACGAATTCTGTTTTGGCCCTTATATCTATGAGAACAAATTGATCATCATAGTAAGTAGGTCATCAACTTCATCAGCATCGGATTTCGAGTGGATGCATATCCAGTACCACTGCGTGCACTCACGGCAAATTTCATGGCTTCTTCATCCTGGTTTGTTTTGACGTTCCGGCTTTGTGGTCATTTGTGAAAAAACACCCGATTAGCTAGGCCCGAGTTTACCGCGGCTTTTGGACGAGCGGTCCTGTGCAGATCGGTGCTGCACGCGCACCCTCAGTGGGTTTAAGATATGGCTCGAGGTTTTCCCTGAATTAGCCATGCTAACTTCGCGAACCCAAGGCTGGACGGTCCGGAGGTACTGTACCGCCAGGCCATTGGTTCACAGACCACGTCAAAACACTGTCATGCAAATGTCTGCGACGTCCTTTATGGGCTTGTAAGCAAACGTGCGTGGACTGAAATCAAGCCCATGCTCCTAATTGGACGAATAATATCGGATTCCTTTCACACACCATGTACTTGTGATTTTAGATAGTTCAAGTGAGAATTGACTTTCGTTCCTCATGTGATACTGACTGAATTTACAGCCAGCGGTAGAACGATCATAGGAGGCCTGCCAAGTTAACTCCACTGATCATGTCGGTAGGCGTACCGAGGCGTAAACTATCTCCATCAGCATCCAGGTGTAGCTCTGCCACGTCCTGTTTTGCTGCAGTTTTCCTTGGACAGTCGAGTGTAGCTTGCATCATAATGTAGACGCATTTCATAATGGATAAAGATTTCACTCATAAATATTATTAAACTCTCGGAGGTTTCTTGGCTACTTGAGTGTAATTTCGGGCTTATGGAGATAAATTCCTCCGTGAGGTTTACAGTAATTGGTAAGCCACTCATTTGGAGAAATACTGCACTTTGTGAGTTTGATGTTAACCTTATGTAATTCGTGCATTTAATGTACCGAGACAAACCTATTAGGAAATCCCGCATTGCGGAGCAAACAATTGAGTTTGCTTCGTTTTACTTGACTTTACATTACCTTACCTTGCTTCACTTCATTTTAATTTACTTTGTCTTTACTTTACGCTAACATTCGCCTGGAAAATGGAGAGTCGGTACAAAACCACTGCTAATCGTTGCTGCATATGGAGCGGGGTCAGTAGCAAGGCTAGAGTACAGATTCGTTGGTGCTCTGTTCCGCAGACTAACGCCGTAGATTCTGTACAATCAACGTCTGTTGCGGTCTTCGTAAAAATGTGCTTTCCTGCCACTTTACCACAAGGATCCGCGATTATGTTCTGTTAGTCGATACAATCAATAATTCTCGCTATTCACACTCGACCACGGCCAGAAAACATGATTATACGGGAGCATCATACGTCTCTGTGTTTATGACCAATCCAAACCGAATGTAGGACTCTTATATAGGACTGGAGTGGGGACAAATATAGTTCCATGATTACATCTGTAAAACTGTCAAATAAGCGTCGGATGTTGTGAATGATGAACCTACAATCGAACACAGTAAGACAAATGTTTCAATAAAGTAGGTTTCGGCGGCATCTCTAAAAATATACTCCAGACGACTGCTTGTCTGGAAAGGTTTAGTCAGACATGTTTATTGAAGCAAGCAAGTTATAATAGTGAAGGCAAGATATAATAAAGAAATCGGGTTCAGTTGAAGACACAAAGAAGCGTTACGAATTTAAATCTATATGATTTGTAGAGATACTATCAACATGAAACTCCTAGTAAAGCAGAATATTAGTGAAAATAAAAAGTTATCACTAAATCATCTTCCAAATAATAATATCCAGGTTGATTACAGACGTACAAAGCACAGAATATGGTAGACGGCAGATATGGATGAGATGGACTGGCTGATTTGTGTGCATTTGGACGTGGATTCAGGAATCACATCGAACATCTGTGGAAGCAATAAACATTCCACCTTCCACCTTCCGTCTTCGAGCCTGGCGCCTTTAGAACTATACAGACAACCAAATAATGAACCTCCGTGCTTAGTAATGAAGCATTTGTTCAGATGATCCTCATTTTACCACCCTTAGTCGCTTGACCAGTAAATCTGCCCGAAAATACTAAGAATTTCGTTAAAAACTGCCCATCGAACAACTCCCAATCAGCAAGAGTTAACTAATACATGGTGAGTAAAATCTGCAGGTTAAATAATATCCACACGGAGCAACCTTTGGCAATGCGCAGATAGAAAATGGCATCTGAATACGAAGCAGGTGCTGAGCAAACCTTGGCCTTCTGTGCCAGTGTATCAAACCTCTCTGCCGACATTCACCCACGGCTGATGACACGACGGAATGTTGATCGATCTTGAAACTAGTAATTGTTACAACTGAGACAATTTTGGTCACCTGAGTGAACACAACTGTTGAGTTATCTGATGTAAATTAATTGACAAATTAAGCATAGGTAACCAAGCAAAAATCCAAATGACGTATGTCTACTCGGCATGTTGTTGTTTCTCAAATTCATCGATCACATCATCAATGACAAGGTGTATGGAGAAGGATAACGTACCATTCACTCCATTCAAACCATCCGGATATTTCTTGATGTGTGATACCATCATCAGTCAGGTGATAGATTTCACAATCATGTATACGATATTCAGTTTAGAAGTCGAAGAAATTTGTGATTGTTAATCCTCAGTTATGGTTGGACTGCGGGTGTATGGTAATACATGCATGTGAATTCAACTAACTAGACCAGCCAGTTTATGTATAGAACCTCGGTAAAATTACTGCAAACAAATTTCGGTGGAGATCTCACGGCATATCATTCAGATGGTCCACTGTTTATTGAATTCCAAGAGTTTCCGGCGCTAACCTAACTTCTCGGCCAATTGGGTTGTTACTCTTACGGTTGCTAGAGGTAGCGACTGTGAACCGAATAATTTTGCATTACCTCATGTTTCGCCTTAAAATAAATCACCTTATGTTGTTTCCAACTAAACTCAATCACAGGCATCGAGCGTGGTAAGTTTCAACTGCCAGTCGGGTGTGCACGTTTGCCATATTTGTTTGCTTGCAATCGGAAACGCAGTCAAAGTGAACAAACCCAGTTGTCGGCTTAATGTCGCGACTATTGACACCACCACCACCACTCCGAATAAGACTCGGCTGTGTAGCCAAATCAGTGGACTGGCCACAAGAAACAAACCCGAGTGAATTCGCTCAATTACTTCATCCCTTACTAACCCTATTTGGAGTCAGTCTGCTCGCCTCCTGATACGCTATTTTCCCCTTCGGTAGGCCGAGCGTGAGCGCACGTGTAAGCACTGTTTTGGTCATAATTCAAGGCATTCACCGATGCGTAATTCACTAAATAAGCCTGTAATCGTTATATTGTGCCACGTAGCTCAGAGGAAGCAAGGGATTTTGACTGAAGTTGGTGAGTAGCTGGAAGTCCAAGCTATAGAAACTGCTGTGGTACAGTGAACTTCATTGCAATTGTTTCTGTATGAAGGGCAGTGTGCCCACAAACTGGTGACTTCACCGTACCAATGTGAACGTCCAAATTAACCTGAAAACTTCACGATATATGGTGACCCCAGAGTGCTGCGAATGCTTAAAATGCATTGCTTTCTCTGAAAAAAGACGACAATCCTTGATTGCATAAATACGAGACTTCCAGAAAATTAGCAGTCAGAGGCAGCAGTGTGTAAGCTGTCAATTAACCAGCAAGTATCAAAAAAAATTTGACGCATAAGGAGAAACAGCCTCTGTGTTGAGGAAACTTTCCCTTCGTTTTGTTGTAGGTGTAATCAGGCATCAACGAAAAACTACTGGCTTTGCCTACGTGTGGACATATCCGCTAAATACTGGTTTTGTGGATTTGTAATACCACTGTCAAACCTATTGAGTATGTAAAAACAAACCCCCCTCCATTCAGAAAAGTTCTGGTGCCAAATTAGTAGTATAGATACGTATGCTGCCCTCTTGGGCAATGGAGCGATATAATTTAAACTGCGGAATGATTGCAAAATGAACGAAATGCGGTGGCGAGATATCACAATTTAAATTCATTCAAACTCGAGAGATTGCACAAGGCTGTTCCCTTCCAAAATGACGTACAATGTTTAACATAATAACTTACCCTCTCCGGAGTACCACGATGAAATACGTTGCCTTGATAGAATCTTCGCTTATATCCCCTAACATAGCCGACTATCCTTTGGCTGTATGGGAAATTAGGCTTCCAGATTAGTGATCCGTAGCCGAACACTACTACGCTGTCACTTTCGCGGTACACCGCGTTTGGTGGCATTTCACACCGGCCACTTACAATGTACTGTGCTTAAGACTAGATTTCTATCCATATCCCTTAAAATACTTTCTCCTTTACCTGTAGGAACCTACGATCAACCAGAATTTCGTCATTGGTTGCGCTGACCAATTAAAGCCCTACTGTTCTTCCACTCTAAATCCATTGGTTGTTTCATTTCTATGTCTGTGTGAGACCACCCACACGACCGAACGGAACAGCCAGACTATGACATCCAGTCATTGGAAAACGAAAAAACGAAGTAGGCGAAGTGATTAGATGTATATGCACTACTTTATGAGTAACTTGATTAATTCAAGCAACGAAATATGATATCCTGGGGTTAGAATGCTCCGGTTTTGTTCGACTATGACAACCTCCTACTTACCCGCACCAATTCAGGTTTCTTGTGTGAATCTGTCGATCCGATCATTCGGCAGAAAGGAATTAATGGAGTTCGCTCGGTTCTCACTGGTATTAAGAAACATCGTTGATTGTTGATGAATATTTAGTGTCCAAGCTGGATGCGGACAATATAAAACTACGAGTCGTAGTTTTACGCAAAAATTCAACTGAAACCATTTACGTCTGGTGTTCCTCTTTAGAGAACAAATGACTATGATTATACTTAGACAGGTTGTGTGGTAATCACAAAGGTTTGCTCAACATCGTCAAAGGGATCAAGTTTCAATCCCCTGCTATTTTAATAACTCAAATGCCTTTATGAAAACGGCCCTCAGACAGGGCAACACCAATCTGCAGTGGGCATCCTTCTTCCAGCAAAATAGGGCTTCGGCTATAGACAATGCTATTTCACTCTGCCGGTATCTATTTGTTGCACAGTAACTCAGTTCGTCATGCTTGCCTACCTCCGGGCAGCTCATAGATTCAGGCAAACTACGACAAAGTGTATGGTACTAAATTATCGGTGTGTCGAAAACCGAGTGATGCACAGGGCAGTACTATGTGAAGCTAAGATGTAGTTTGAGAATCACTGGATTGCAGTGTACACGTGTAGGTTACGAAAAGCGTCATTCTACTCATTGTGGAGTAGCACTAAACCCGTTGGATGCTGCAGTGCTCATCTCTTAGATATTTTACCAACAGGCTGTCGATGAGGACATTAGTCGTAAGTGGTTCATGATACGTTGCGTCACTCAACTTGTTTGTTCCTGTATAAAGAATCTTACCCCCGTTCTTGCTGACACTCTAATAGACCAGCAGGTGGTACAAAACAAGCGGAAACTGTTTGAAAGTTGCAACAACAACATATGCAGGATTTACTGTTGGACCTGCAGCTCAAAGGAGGTCCCCAAAATTAGGACGCCTCTACTTACCTATTGTTTTGAGTGTTCACGGTAATTTCATTATATCTGACATGCGAATAGGCCGTTACACCTTCGAATAGTTCAATTGCCATTGTGTTGGTTTCCTCAAGGCGATTAACTGGATTTTCTACGGAACCCCTCATTTAAATTCTACCACTATTTTTTCATTTTGAGCCGAAAGACTTATTTAGGCAACATATGAATAGGAATGATAGCGCTACCACATTGCATTCTTATGAAATTATTTTTCTCAGGCTTTCGAATGACATGCTTGAAAAACCTGAATAGAGATAGAGCTTGAGTCTTAGTCAGGACTTCGGGGAATTTGGAAAATATGCGTGTAGTTTGCTTAGGCCTCTTAAGTGCTTTCGGAATCAGGTTATTTGTCTAGCCATCTTGCTGTTTATGGAAGCGATGCTCAGTCAGGCCGCGATTAGATGGAAATGGCTGGTACACTTCCCCCTGAGCTCTATAAGAGTTCAGCTACAGTTTCGATAGCAGCAATAGTCACATAAGGAGTGGGAACGTTGATCTCCTGTTACGCTGTTACGCTGTTACTCCTAGTTCGCTTAGTTGTTGTTGTTGTGCAAAACAAATACGATGAGGCCCAAGTGTTTTGTTTCGAGCGCGGTACATATAGGACAGTATGGTATCACAGGTCGGTCTGCATTACCTCAGAGATAAATTTCGGTCATAAATCCAATGGTCATCCTAGGCACGTGTTTTCTGAGTAAAACGACGACGCGTACTCGTGGGGTCAAAAACGGGTAATTCAATCGCTGGGTCGATAACTTTCTGACCTGTCCTCACAACAGTAACCAGTGTACGTCCCTATCGGTGGAAAGCATGTAGCTCTATTTGACATAGCGGAGACCTCGGTCGCATTGGTCGATTAGCGTGGTTAACAGTGGCTCTGTGAATTAGTTGAATACTCTGCTCTGTGAATTAGGTGAATACTCTGCTCTGTGAACAATAAACCAGTCCCGCCAACTCTCATTGTAATGATAGAATAGCCGTACGACCATATTAGCCTCCAGAATGGATAAGTATGCATAATTAAATCTATCCGTCTGACCATAAGACACATCAGTACGTACACAAAGAATTCTTGGTGAATGTGAAGGGCCTATTGATTTCAGGCCAGAAGATCAAACGTGAGTGTGGGAAGGTCGACTCAGTAGCTTTATAAGACGAAGCTCCGTGTGGGATGATACCACTATGAAAGCTCTTTTCAGTCACAGTAATCGTCACACCAGTAGTGAATAAACGAAAGTAAACAGCAATATTAAAACTTTATTATTCGACTTCTAGTTGGGAGACAAAAAATACGCAACCAGGTCAGCTGGGTCGGGGTGGACATAGATCCTTTGCGAACGTCCAACCGACAAAGCTTTAGGATTAGTCAATAATCTGTGTCTTGCAAGTATTGTAGCTATTTCAAAGACTGAAGAAATATCATTCTGTTGGCCGGACCCTATAAGATTGTTGGTGACAGAACTTAGGAATGATGGTTCCTGTAGTATTTTAAACGATTCAAGGTACACTCGAGACTGTTTCTAACGGCGCCTCAATCCTAACTACAGTTCTTCTTATGGAGGTGTGGTAACCTGTACAGAGCTATTACCCAGCCAAACTACGGAAGAAGGTACGGATGTGGTGTTGATGGCATGGTGTTGGCCGTACTCCGGAACACATACGATACTGTGCAGCGATGAGCTCACCAAAAGAGTCAGTCATGGGGGTGGAGGGTATGTGTAGTCGAAACGACTCATAACAAGTCAAACAGCAACTTAAGCGCACTGGCAATACAAATGTGTCTGTTAGTTTTCTTACCAGTATGAGACTAGCTGTATCGCTGTTTAGGTGGATGTCTCGGAACTTATTCCATCGTGGCTAAAAAATATTTTGTTTAAGGCAAAGATAATTCGGCCTGGTACACGCCTAGTACGACACCACATGGATACTATCACCGCCTCCTACTCACAATTACTCACAAACTTACTCAAAATTACTCATTCTAAAGCTGTCCAGCCTGATAAGAACATGGCTACTCTCGCCGTCCGCAATCATCAGCCAGAGCTTTATATTCAGATTTTTTTTTTCAAACAGTGGTAAAGGTACCACTTGTTAACCGATGGCATTGAACATTCTCCGTGATCCTTACGCAACATTGGGACCTGCGTTGAATCCCTGTGCCAGTCGCTTGACCTTTGTGTCAAGGCTTTTTGTCTTATGTTCTTACTGATTACCAGTATGTCGACGAATTCATTCTAACTCATGTAAATGACCAAGTCTGAAAAAAAAATTATTGGAAAGATACCTTCTCTCAACTGCCCTTCCTAAATCAATATCCTGGGGTATTCAAGTTAATCAAACCTAAATTTATATTTGAGTGAATAGGTTCTAGCTCAGTTATTGTTCAGTAATATGAGAATTTTGCTAAGATTTTATCTCTTCACTTGATTTCATAATCAGTCTAAGTTTGTTGACGTTTCAGTCGCTACGATAGTGCATTACGTAGTACATTACGAACATACATGTATCGCGATGTCTCGAATATCGTAGCGACTGAAACGTCAACAAACTTAGACTGATTATGAAATCAAGTGAAGAGATAAAATCTTAGCAAAATTCTCATATTACTGAACAATAACTGAGCTAGAACCTATTCACTCAAATATAAATTTAGGTTTGATTAACTTGAATACCCCAGGATATTGATTTAGGAAGGGCAGTTGAGAGAAGGTATCTTTCCAATAATTTTTTTTTCAGACTTGGTCATTTACATGAGTTAGAATGAATTCGTCGACATACTGGTAATCAGTAAGAACATAAGACAAAAAGCCTTGACACAAAGGTCAAGCGACTGGCACAGGGATTCAACGCAGGTCCCAATGTTGCGTAAGGATCACGGAGAATGTTCAATGCCATCGGTTAACAACAACCAAGTCACTTTTAAATTCAGACAGAGGTCAGACACTGATCACATGGTGAGGCGTGCACTAGACACGAAAAAGAGTAAACTCAGAAACAGTGGAAGTTTTGACGCACTGTTTATCACACATGAGTGCCGAGGCGGTGGAAATCGCCGAGAATCTTAGTATGAACGGAATAGACTTCGGATCGGCCGAGTGCAGCTCTCAACCATTAACAGGTGTTTGAATCTACAATAGAATTCCCGACCTTACTATATTCGTTGTTGCAGTTATCACTCACACCAACTAACAGTAGTTCTTCGTTCATACATCGCAAAGTTTGGGTGGGAGACCTGGTTGATCTCAACCTTTCTTGAAAAGTCAAACAACCTTGTGACCTAGTCAGTTGGCCTAGTGAAGCTTTCCTTCCAAAAGCGAAACGGTACCCAGCAATATACCCACCTGACTTACAGACTTTTCGAAAGCTCTGCTAACAAACTTTGTATTCTGAACGGCCGAGGGGTTTTGAAACTTTTCTCAGAGGAACGATTCCCGGTCGGTTCTGAGCGTTTTTCAGTTTTTCGGATCACAGGCTTTATTCCTTCTGGCCTAATCACTTATAAGATCTCACTGACTTTGTTGAGCTGTTAGGGTGCAGTCACGAGTAGTGATTTCGCTCATAACTCTCGTGTTCCTCCTAGTCCAGTCATTCGTACCCTTCGAACTAGTTCTAAGCCAAATTTCTTTAGTGCGCCTACAGTCTGTGGGCTAATGAAGAAATTGCCCACTGGAAAATTACAGCCCCTTTTGAAATGGCCAGTCGTTTTGCGCAGTACAACTTGTAATCCGCAAAACACCCAACCAACGGCTGTGATGGAAATGCGAACGCAGAGGTCAAGAGAACTGCTGACTCAGGATCAGAATTCAGTAGGTGGTTCGAACTTTGTGGATTACACTGCATTAACAGAATTGATGAAGAACATGCTGGTGATCTGGTCTTTGCTGCATGTGCTCCAATCAATATTGACAGAACTAAGTAGCCTCGGACAAGAACCCCACATGCACTGACCGGACGGCTTGCCTGATGATCTGGTTGTCCGTTATTTGGTGTTTGCTCATTCGATAGCCAGGCGAATGAATTCAACTGTTGATGGTCAGCTGCTACAAAGACAACATAAGCTTGACGCTGACCTCTCTAAATTTGCAGTCACACTTTCCAGCGTTGTGCACGATATGTTTTAAGCGAGATACTTATCCGCATCACATTCATATTTTGCCGCGAACCGATTACTGAATATGCCACAGTGAATCCATAAGCCACTTTATTGCTGATGTAACCCTACCGGTTGTAGGTCGCACTGCCAACCGGTCCAGAATTACCGTTATACCGACTTTCGCGCCAACGGAAAGTCCGCTTAGCTGAACCGTAGTGAACGAACACGGCCTTCGGCTTTATGGGCTTTTCACCAACTCAAAACAATTGAAGAGCTCTCTACTCCGCCAATCAGCTGCTTCACTTTCGGTCGATATGCCCCCGGTTTATCACTAAATTCTACAATGAGGGCATGAAATACTACCCAGTTAAATAGACTGCCAGAAGCCTTGACGTCAAATGAAACAACAAAACCTGGAGCATGCTACGGAAAGAACAGTTTAAGCGCGACATAGGTCACTGCACACAAAGCAGTGGGCAGTTAATATACACTTCTTTGTGCTGGATTCACATGAGCCCCAAGAGACTGTTACTTGGAAAAGGACGTAAATTATATCTGCTTTGCATGCTCTGTGTGAGGACAGATAATACAGTACTTGATACTCACAGTGGTCTGCTTATTGACAGATAAATCAAAGTACTGTTGCGATACCCAAATGATACCCAATGATATGTTAGGCGTTTCTGGACACAAACTCAAGGTCGCAAGACAGCGTTTACTTGCACGGCCGAGGTGCTATCAACCACACTCAGTCAGTCCACAAGTTGTTTGCAAACAAACATGTCCGAGTACTTCAACTTCCCTAGCCTAGACCACCCGTTCCAACAGCCTGACAAAAACCAACCTCAGAATAAGCACTTTGAAGAACGTTCGGAATTGACTGGGAATTTGCCTTCTCAGAAGTGTTCGGTGAATAACCGGTAGGCGTATAGTTAAACAGAGTCTACCTCTTAACACAAAAACTTCTTTAGGCCAGGTATGTAAGTTACCAGTTTGGCCATGTTTTAAGGCAAAGGGGGAATCATTGGTAGTGCATATATTTGGTCATGCAGGGATTAGAACTCCGGACATCTGACCCACGAGGCGAGCTTATTAACATACTCGACCAGCTTGCGCCGCCACCTTTCGGAAACGAGGCTTAAAATAATGTTGACCAAGTCTGAGTCCTTGATTTTCCGGTTCATGTACTTCATGTGATTCCTCTTGGGTGCCACAGGCAAATCTCGTTGGTCTGTGGGGGGTTGTAAGAGCTATTCAGGGGTTTGGTTGAGATTACGTGAAATATCGGTCGGTTTGGTCTGTGCACTTCAGATCTAAATGATTTCTGTTGATGAATCCTCTTCACTGATAAATTAAGCCGCCATGTGTCAGCTCGAGTGATCTAGAATCGTTATCCACACACTCGCCAATACGACGCTTTCTATCCCATTCACTTGGAGACGCTTGTCGATCTGCGTCGCCTCGATCATCAGTCTGTATGGCGTCAATCGTAGCAACCCCATCAAAACTTCGACATTTTCTAGATCTGCCTTGTATTTCGTGCTTAATGCATGTCCAGTCACTGGTGAGTCTCGAGAACTCTGGGTAGGTGTCTGCGTTTCTCGGTGGCCTGTTAATTTTTCTCTTTTGCTCACCGATATTTTTGAAATTATCTAGCCTTGTGTTTTATGCAGACCTTATTGCAATGGTGGGAGGATTCAAGTCATCCATATAATTGTAAAACTCACTGAACTTGTCCCGCTTAATCACGCCAAAATATCTTGGGCAGGTATGGAAATCCGCCTAAATCCTTCTGTTCTAAATCACCCCAGAAACCGGGTATAGTGGAGGTCTTCTCGAGGAACCTTGTTCTTGAGCCAAAGCCACAGAGTAAAAAAGAAGTTATTGACAGTCATACATGCTTTTATGCGTTCCGCTACTTCATCTACCGTAAGCACTGTCCGCTCTGAATGTGTGATGCTCGCTGATAGCAGTTGCTTAGCTATTTCCGGAAAGTTCCCTTTCAGCACATTTGAATATTACGATATGACCTCAAAATGTAAAAGAAGATCATCTAGTTTCACGCGAAAACTCGCTACTTTGTCGCAAAGTCGTATGCATTCTTAATATAAGTACACGATTTTCCGGTAAGGGGTTTTAGAAAACCTGTCATGAAGATGGCAAGCATATGGGATAGAAAATCTGTTACATCTACTTTCAGTCCCATGGGCACATCTGATTTGTGGATTACTGACAGGTCGTAAGGCTGTGGTTGGATCGTACTTTTAAGGTACAGTCGATACCACTTACCTTGCCCTAGTTACGGCAGCGAAGCATCAGTGTTGAACATTGATGTTATGCTGTGATAATGACCTTGTCCTGAATGATTTATCGCGGGTCACAAATACCCAGTCTACTTCAACTTTATTGTTATTAGTTATAGACGTGATATTCCAATTATGGATGTGTTGGTGAGGTTCTTCAACTAGAAGTTGCTGGACCTTCTGTGGATAATCGTCCTAATTAATGACCATAGCCGCGTTACTGTTAGAGTATTTAGCGGCATCTGCTCTGCTGTTACAGTACTTGGAGATCCAAGCTGCTGGGACTTAAGGCCTGTGACCAACAGTAGCCATAGCTCCTTCGTTTCCAGTGAAGAAAGATATGGAACATAAATTCAAGGCTATGGCTTACTTGTTCCGCACTTGTAACCTTTTTACTTATCGCAAAATTCAAACCATTCTTTGATAGAAAACGGTGTTCCTCACTTAGCGGTCTACTTAACATAAAACAGTACCTGTTTAGTGGTTCATGTTTTGTTATGGGCCTATAAGAAGACTATGTCGTGGAAAGTAACTTTTGGAACTTCAGTATTTTCCTAACTTTGCAATCTACCTCTGGAGTGACTTCCGCTATCATTGAGTAATTGGAAATGTGAGGGAGAGAGTGTCATTTGAAAATCATGGTTGAGCCAACATGAAAGGTAACTGATATCACATAAACGTTGAGTAGCTATGTGGATCCCCTATTTGAGCAATGAATTAGCCGTTAAAAAGCAGTTAGAAGCAAACAATTTGTCCGGGGGCTTGATCAGCAGGGATGTAGGGATTATTTCAGCCTCTATTACTGGAGACGTGGTGGTTCACCCAGTCGGTCCAGCTAAATATCCGCCCAATTACTGTGATACGTTCATGGAACAACTTCAGAACACTTGGTTCGTAGTTGTTTTCAATCAAGTGGTAAAAGTTCGGAACCGATTTAGAAGTCATCGTTTCAGAAGCGTTTGGTAGGTAATCGGTAGTTCTCCATTGGGCAACGTTTCGCTTTTGACACAAAACTTCATCCGGCCAAGAGAGCAAGCCACCAAGTTGGCCAGGTTTTCAAGCAGATGGAGAACCAATCAGTAAGGCCTATTGAGATTAGCACACCAGATCAGCGTTGGGTGTCAATTAACGCCTCCTGTCGGTTAGTGTGGTCGCCAAAATCGTTCACTGATGGGTTGGAGGAGTTCCAAATTAGTTCCGATCGGTTTTGGTTCGGTGCTTGGTTGGGTGCTTCAATTGATGATTCACCGAGGGTGGCACTGGTAGAATTTCCTTGGCCTTCGTGGGGTTGTGAGTGTTGCGACAATTTAGTTGGGGGAGGGGAGGGGAGGGGAGGTGGGTAAGGTTAACTGGAATTCAGATGATGACTACTCCTGCTTCTGATAATTGCACACCAACACGTGTCAGCTCGACTGATCCGAGACCATTCTCCACACGCTTATCAGTTCCACGCCTTCTATTCTGTTGACATTGGGAGGCTTGACGATTTCTACCGCCTCGGCCACCAGTCTGTGTGATGTAGACGTAGTCCGTAGCACGTAAGTTCAAAAAATGGCATTCTAGTGAGCTCATGACTAAGCCGGAAACACCTGCTGGTTATTGTACTGTGGTAAATTTATCAAATAGACCGCCAAGTGAGAAAGAGCGTTGTCTGTTAGAGAAGGGCCTGAATTTTGCAGGAAGCAAAAGGGTGCTAAGGGCGGAAATACTAATTCCTAGCGTTGAATCTGTCTTTCGGAAACTTCCACCAATGGAGGCAGAAAAGCTACGGGTACAGCTGGTCACAGTCCTGAAGTCCCAGCAGCCAGGAGCTCCAAATATTTCACCGACAGAGCGAAGAGCGTTAAACACCCTAGAAACAGATGGACAACATACTGATTACAAAGGCATATATGGGTAAGGCCACTATTGTCATGAACAAGAGTGAGTATCTACCGAAGGTCAAGCAACACCTAGCTGAGGGTCCTTACCTGCAGATCGATAATGCGAATATTATATCTATAATGAACAGGAGTAAAACTGAAGTTGGCAGATATTTGCGGTCCGTAATAAACCACTTAGGGCAATGTAACTGGTATCGATTTTAGCCCAAAAGTGCAATCCAACCGCGGCTTTATGGCCTACCGAAAATTCATAAACAAGATATTCCGGTGAGACCGATAGTAGACAGAATAAATTCCCCGAAAGCATGATCTGGCCAGATTCGTAGCAAGTATTTTAAAACCCCTCATCGGGGAATCTTGTACTTTGTCCATAAAGTAGCGGGTATCAGCGTTGAATCAGAGGACATCCTTGTAAGTTTCGATGTCATTTCGTGATATACAAAACAGGACGTTGTATAATCGTTCTTTTTTGAAGGGAACGGTCACAGACAAAAAGTGAATGCAAGCAATGAATGCGAAAGGGTTACAGGAGAACATGAGATAAAAGAGAGAAACGTCTCATTCGAAGTCTTGCCACCAACAGTCAGATAAGATGAATCCCAACATACGTAAGAATGTTGGTATGGAAACACGAATGTAAAGACCAACAATCGAAGAAAGGACAAACAATGCTGAATGCTCTTCAAGGCGCGGTAAGCGCTAGCAAAGTCGAGACTCGCACACTAGTCACAAAGTGTCCGTCATACTGGATCTGTTGTGAGATTAAATGGCAAGAATGTACACTCAACGCCATGTGCCACGCATAAATTTGTCGTAAGTACGCAGAGAGCCCACAATGGCAAGCAAACACAAGTCACTGACCATGACCTTAGGAAGTCCCAGTCCAATAACAGCCTTGGCGGATTGAGAAAAGCAGATCCCTCGATAAGAGATGGTCATCGGTTGGTGGACCCAAAAGTCGACATCACAACCGATTGCACGTAGGGCTGAGATTATGGCGAGGGAAAATTCATCAGCACCATACTTCTGCTTCTTCTCATTCTACACAGTCACTCCGCGCCCATCCGAGACTATGCTGACATCTAGGGCAGTTGCTCGGCACTCCCGAACAGCGATAAGGTCAGGCTTGATAAAGGACGCCGAAGTAGGTGTCTCCAATTTCTCGAAGACGGTGTATCTCAGGCGACGGAGACGTTTTGCGTGTTCCTTTGCAACCCAATTATGAGGAACATATCTGGCGTCATGCGTGATGCAGCAGGATTGCAAAATATACACCAAACTCTACGGTTAGCTACAGTTTTTACTACAGAAGATCGTCTGACCACCGTGACCATGTTGAGTGCTTATCTCGTCCTGAGCAGATTGCATCGGAGTTGGATACCGCGGATAAATATCCGAGAAAATACAAGCCATCGATTAGAAAGAGGCAAAGCGACCAACTCGTAAACCGCGACCGTCAACGCTGTTGTGCAGACTATCACCCAAAGCAGCCACCATCTCTTCCTTGGTGTTTGCGCATGAACCATGGACACGGATCGGAAGGCTGAGATCTCGAACAGTCTTGCCAAATGCGGAATTGTTGACCACATTGCACTGACTAGAAAGGAGCTTTTCCATACGCACTGTCCGCTGCATCGGGATCGTTGCACTCAGACTTGGTATACCAAGTCCACCATGTTGTTTACCGGCGTGGATGTAGCTGATCGGAGTGTCCTTTGGTAGACGTAGCCAACCACGAATAAATTGCCTGATGTAGTTATCCAACCTTTTGAGTGTGTTACAGTGGACTTGGCCGAGCACGAGCGAATATGTCAAACTCGGTATCAGGTAGTTCCTCGTGATCTCCATTCTTTGATGCGGCGTTAATGAGGCACGTGTCACCTCGTCGAGCAGTTTGAGCAGATGCTGTCGGTGGTTGAAGACTCCTTTTCCTTTGAAAGTAAAGAGGATTCACAAATATGTTACGGTGTCTGTCGGATCCGGAGGAGTTATGAGTTCATCGGCGAAGCAAAATGATTCTGCTGTTACCCGATGTTTCCTGTCCCCAGAAATAACCATCACTTTCGTCTTTTGGGCGTTTATCTTCATACACCACGAATAAATTGCCTGATGTAGTTATCCAACCTTTTGACCGTGTTTTGGTGAACCTGGCTAAGCGCGAGCGAATACGTAAGTTCGGTATCAGGTAGTTCTTTGTGATCTGCACTGACTAGAAAGGAGCTTTTCCATACGCACTGTCCGCTGCATCGGGATTGTTGCACTCAGACTTGGTATACCAAGTCCACCATGTTGTTTACCGGCGTGGATGTAGCTGATCGGAGTGTCCTTTGGTAGACGTAGCCAACCACGAATAAATTGCCTGATGTAGTTATCCAACCTTTTGAGTGTGTTACAGTGGACTTGGCCGAGCACGAGCGAATATGTCAAACTCGGTATCAGGTAGTTCCTCGTGATCTCCATTCTTTGATGCGGCGTTAATGAGGCACGTGTCACCTCGTCGAGCAGTTTGAGCAGATGCTGTCGGTGGTTGAAGACTCCTTTTCCTTTGAAAGTAAAGAGGATTCACAAATATGTTACGGTGTCTGTCGGATCCGGAGGAGTTATGAGTTCATCGGCGAAGCAAAATGATTCTGCTGTTACCCGATGTTTCCTGTCCCCAGAAATAACCATCACTTTCGTCTTTTGGGCGTTTATCTTCATACCGGCTCTTTTTAACCCAACCGCAGCAGCCTCAAGCTTCTCCATGAGGCGAGCCTGACTTTCTGCACTCACGACTCAGTCGTCAGCAAAGGTGAAACCATCTACTAGGATGTCATGGAATTTATATCGCCGTTGCGCCATCGGCAGTCCAAGAACCTCATCCATTGCAATCATGAACAATAATGGGGAGAGTGGATCTCCTTGCCTCACACCTCTGTGGCAGTGAACCTCGGAATTGGGGGAAACTGCTACAGCATTCTCATAAGACTGTGCGATGTACCGAACTAGAGGTGACGGCTCTTCGAACGCCTTGGTAGATCTGACGATTGTGTCCCGCGAAACCGAATCAAACACTTTCGAGATATCAACAGACGCCAAGCTGAGGCTAGAAGCAGTCGCTGAAGAGTGACGAAGCAGGGCATGTAACAGCGATGTAGCTTCCAAACAGCCGTCTCGATGTAGAAATGCAACCTGGAGCGAGGACAGTTGCAATCTACGACTCTAGCGATCAGCAAGCACCTTATGAAAGCATAAGACAAAAATGGATGACATAGAGATCGGTCTCAGTTGGTCCGGTCAAGTCGGATTTTGGACCTTCGGAAGTGGGGTAATACAGGCACGACACAATGTGGAGGACAACCCCCAGATAATAAGAGTAAGTTGAAATACCCAGCTACGTGTTAGGATTGAACTGGCGGATCATCCTGGGCGTGAGCTTGTCCATGCCTGCGGACGAATTGCCTATTAGACGGATCGTATGGTCGACTTCCTCACCTGTAATTGGCTCGATCAAGCTCCAATCGGATGGTAATACTATGCGACTTGGCCGGCTATCCACGTATTTTGGGGCTGAGAGCACCTGTTTCAAATACTGCTCGGTGTCCAGAGGTAGGCCACAGTTACCTTTGTATAGATCTGTCCATTACACGTCGAGCACAGCAAACGCTGATTCTTTTCATTTTTTGGTGGTATAGGGTCTGGCTGGCGGCGTAGTTGGCTCGGCGGATCTCCTTTCGGTTGACCGGCATCCGATGGGCTAACTGACGATGGCGTCGAGATACAGTTTTCCATGTGTATGTTTAAACCAGACTCTACAGTCATCAGCTTGTGACGAGTAGGCCGCTGTTTGACCGATGGTTTGGTCAGGTCTACCAGAGGCTGATTCGTCCTGTTGTGCTTGCCAGTTAAGCACTCGTAACCTTGTTTTGACTCTTGTTGGGACCAGCGGGCACCGGAATACTTCACTCAGTCACTTCACTCGGTCAAACGTATCTGCATTATGGTGGGTGGGGTGTGCGTGTTGGCGATGTTGACTTAGGTCAATCTTCGTCGGAAAAAGGCGGGAACAATCAGCAAAGACCAATCGGGTGACCATGTTCGTACCAACACTTTCATTTTCGTGAACTCGCTGGTGGGCTACCAAGCCAGCTTTCGATTTGCAGCACTTGCCACATTCTTCACACGTGAGCCCCACGAGTCTCTCCTGTATACTGGTTGGAACTGGTGCGGAGGCACTATATGATACGTAGTATACATTGTCGAAAGTAACCAGCACGTTGAAACCAAACAGGGTGGTTAGCCACGCCTGGATTTGTTGAACACTTAGCTCACCCAGGCTGACCTCCAGGCTACCCAGTCGGCACCACGAGGAGGCAGTTCAGCTCGTCGACTCTTTAGAAATAGTTAAGCGACTGTTACTAGCGGACACCACCTGTTTAGAACGGGAACTACTTGCGGTAGACGAAACAGTGCAAGGTATAAAAGCATTCTGAATCTCACCCAGTTCGTTTTGACTCAGCGGTCTATACTCAAGAACAAGGTCTAGCAATGAGTTCTCCAATATCCCCGGTTTTGGCAAATATATTTATGGAAGAATTTGAACTGAAAGCTTTAGCCGGATTTCCATACCTCACCTAAGGTATTCTGGCGTTATGTAGATGACACTTTCTGAAACGAGACAAGTTTAATGAGTTTTACAGCTATCCGAATGAACGAGTCCACGCATCAAATTTAACATGGAGATAGAGTCAGTCTCGGGTACACTGGCATTCTTAGACTGCATGGCGCATAAGGTATGGGGGGAATTAAAGAACACAGTGTGCGAGAAGCCAACCGACACTGGGGCAATTGTGAACTACTCGTCTGTCCATCCGAAGCCCGTGTTCGCCCATATTGTTTCATCAATATTTAGGCATGTAAAGGCCCTGTGCACAGAAGAATTTGATCGGACAGCGGCCCAAATTGAAGTAAAGAACAAACTTCGGGGTAGTGGATATCCAGCTAGCTTGATTAGTCGTCAGTTGCGAAGGGTGTTGGTACCGGTAGCGAAACCCAAGAAGGAATGGGTCGGGACCGCTGTTATTCCATATAAACCATACTTCAACCAGACTCAAAAACTTCGGATGCCTGGGCGAATGACACTGCAGCGAATTAGTATTTGATGGTTAAACCATAAACTTGCCTACAACCAGAGAACTTGGTTCATTTCAGTTTATCTGTCGCCTAAGAAAAAATGTCATGAATTAGCAATTTGGATACTCTTAATTTTGCTACCAGTTCATGCCCCAATAATCTACCGGCCTTTAAACACTCAGCTGCTTTTTTGTAACGTGTGGACTGGTGGCAAATAAATTAACTCAGCAAGCAAAACTGCATTTTCCGGTAGGCAGTGAAGATGCGAATTAAGACAATCTTTAGCAGCACTATAAATATTTACAGCCAACAAAATCACTGTAGCCTTTTGCCAAGCTGTTGAACACCATAAACTCAAAATGGTGTGACTTCCATTAAAATGTACCCTTTGGACTTCACATCACCTTCGTTTGAACAGTCCTCCTTCTGTCATGCAGTTATTTCGGTGAGTCCACACTGAAGTGGGGAAGCACTGAACTCGAGTTTCGCTCTTACTAGAGCTCATCAGCAGTGCACATCCTTAACCGTGGCGTGGATCAAACTCCGAATATCTGACCCGCGGAGCACGCATGTTACCACTACTCACGAAGGCCAAGGAAATTCTACCAGTGCCACCCTCGGTGAATCATCAATTGAAGCACCCAACCAAGCACCGAACCAAAACCGATCGGAACTAATTTGGAACTCCTCCAACCCATCAGTGAACGATTTTGGCGACCACACTAACCGACAGGAGGCGTTAATTGACACCCAACGCTGATCTGGTGTGCTAATCTCAATAGGCCTTACTGATTGGTTCTCCATCTGCTTGAAAACCTGGCCAACTTGGTGGCTTGCTCTCTTGGCCGGATGAAGTTTTGTGTCAAAAGCGAAACGTTGCCCAATGGAGAACTACCGATTGTTTACCAAACCCTTCTGAAACTTCAGGACACATTTAAGCACCCTTCCACAAAGTCACCGGGGTCTCCACACAGCTTTCCGTTATCCAATAGAATTGCACTCCGACGAATCAGATTTGGTCATATATTTTGCGATTGTATTGGCGCAATATGATCTCACCGCAAGTAGTCGTTTACCACATCCATGTTTAAACGAAGCTTAGGTAACAGCTGACCGAAATGTCAAACGACCAGTGACATGGTAGTTAAGACAAAAAGACCAATGTTCGGCGATAAGTGCGGGAATAAGGATAAAACTGGAAGATTTTGAAATTAACCAAGCAGGTTGTCGAGCGGAGTACACCCGGCCGGCACTACAGAAACACTAAATTTCACAAGACTTTCAGTGAATGTTCTGTATGTGCTCTTTTGTAATTCAAATGTCGGTTACTGTACTTTGAATTTTTTACCCAGTAATGAAACCGCAGTCGAGTTTGAATTAACTACCTGTTCCACGACACATATGGACATGAGATAACGGAAGAAAACCATAAGATTAACTTCTTATGGCAAAAGATGTGGCACTCCTTAGTACGTGTTATGTCTGCTGATTCGCTAATCTGCTGTATCTGATTGCTGACCCGCTCCAGTGCCTAATGCCGGGAAAAAAAAGACTCACGGAAGGGAACACAACCGCTATATTCCGAACAAGCGAATGCGAGAGCGTGAGTGCATGCGAGTGCGAGAATACAACTCAAGCTAGTCATTGGTGGGACACTGTCTAACTTGGTCCAATGCTGACGCACGCGGTCTGGCCTTGCTGCGACTCGCTGCATACTGCGGGGGCGTTGTCTGACCTTGAGCAGCGCTGACACGCGCTGTCTGGGTTTGATAGAAAGCTGTGAGGCGCTGTATATTGAGGGGCGTTGTCTGGCTGGTCAACATCTACAGAGCTGAGGGTCTCAGTAGATTTCGGGCATTCAGTAGTTTTGCTTTGGAATCTGACCTTCCTGATACCTCCCCCTTGGCCGTTCAACGTAAGATTGTCGACATGGATCAAGTTGTAAAGGTTCCACCCTTTTCTAGTGCGACCGGTACGGCGTCTGGGTTGCAGCAATGGATCTGTCTTTGGCGGTCCATGCGAGGCAGTGGCTACGGTGCTGGTCTTGGAAGATCAAAGGTTTCAAGCAGCAGGTTGACATCTTGTAAACGTTCTTCTGCCTTTGAGGTCGGGCACTCAGTCGGCCGTAATTGATTGACATGTCGCTTCCATATCAATGATCCCACCTGGACGTTGTAAATCACCTGACCGATTCTTTTGAGGACGACTCCAACAGTCCATCTTCGGTGCCCGAGGCGATAGTCCCTGACAAGCACACGGTTGCCAGGCCGGAATGTTGGCTTTCCTCTTGTCGGTGTTGATGAACATAAGTTTTCGATCGGCATTGTTGAAAGATGCAAGCGATCTATCCAGTCTATGCCCAGGAGATTAAGCTCACAAGCAGCAAGATAGACAATACCACAATCACGATGGCCTGCTATCTCCATCTCACAATCAAATTCACCAAGTAGTTGAAGCTTACCACCTGAAGCATTTCTGGCAGTGTTCATTGTCGGTCTGAGTTCCGGTGATCCGATCTTTCTCCAGGTGCGTCGGGAAACAATCGTAATATCAGAAGCCGTGTCGAGCTGCAATCGAATTGTGCTTCCGTTTGCTCTGATTGTAACGTACTTGCGATGAGCATCGATCTGGTTATCAAATGTTGCAAGTATTGCGTTAAAACGGGGTTCTGATTGACTCCGTTTGCTTCGTGACCTCCGGGTTTGACTGCGTCTTTGGCTAGCTTTCCGCGTCCGGCACTGGCTTTCCTTGTGCCCACGTCGATTGCACACTGAACATTTGTGCTTTTATACGGACACAACCGCACAAAATGCCATTCGCCGCATTGCCAGCATGCTGAAGGGGCTTTGCTCCGTTCGAATTTGCCACCACGGTAGGTTGCCTCGATGTCGTCTTGGCAATGTTGAAAGCAGGGTTGGATAAGGGCCTCTCCAACATGGCCGTGTCGTGTTTAAGATTTAAAAGGCGCTGGCACTCATGGGTAATGGACTGCAGCGTTATCTCGGGAGTTTGTTCAATCTTGTTCAACAGTCTCGTCCTGATATCACTGTCTGAATGCGACTGAAGACCACAAATGAAAATAAGACACTTGAACTGGTCTTCTGTCATGGTAGATAACTTGAATTGTTCGCATTCAAGGTTGACTCTACCGGCATAAGTGATGTAGTCCTCAGATTCTTTTTCGCCAGTTTCATACATTGGTAGCGAATATTAAACAAAGACGAACGCTCACCGAAAATCATTGAAAGTTGCTGCACGGTTTTGTCAAAACTGAGATCTCGCGTGTTCTTCGGCAGAATAAAGTTGGAATACCGCGTGTGTTCCGTTGTGCCAAGCTTTCTGAGCAATAAACGTACTCTCCAGGCATCATCTTTGTGCTTCAGTTCGACTTGGAAAACATCTTCGTAACGTCTGAACCACGAATCGAAGGTTAGGCCGGCATCAGGGTCATAATGGAACTCCGTAATGCTGTTGGCGATCGAGTCGACTGAATTTGTATCTGGAGCGGAATTTGGTGGTTGAATTTTAAGTTGCTGCGTCAATGTTTCCACCAAACGTAATTGCGCCGCTTCAAACTGTTTTTGTTGTTGCAGCAGAATTTCTTTCAACGCTTCAGCAGTTATTGTCATGATCCAGTGGGTTCGGGCGTCGCCAATCTGTTATGTCTGCTGATTCGCTAATCTGCTGTATCTGATTGCTGACCCGCTCCAGTGCCTAGTGCCGGGAAAAAAGACTCACAGGGAACACAACCGCTATATTCCGAACAAGCGAGTGCGAGGTGTGGTACGTGCGAGTGCGAGAATACAACTCAAGCTAGTCATTGGTGGGACACTGTCTAACTTGGTCAATGCTGACGCACGCGGTCTGGCCTTGTATAGGCTGCGACTCGCTGCATACTGCGGGGGCGTTGTCTGACCTTGAGCAACGCTGACTCGCGCTGTCTGGGTTTGATAGAAAGCTGTGAGGCGCTGCATATTGAGGGGACGTTGTCTGTCTGGTCAACATCTACAGAGCTGAGGGTCTCAGTAGATTTCGGGCATTCAGTAGTTGCTTTCAGGAATCTGACCTTCCTGATAGTACGTGACAAATGTGGTTACCGTGATCGAAGGATGAGAATCGTTATTCTCTGTCTAAACGTGAGTTTATGATAATGCTAATCAGCCGCACTTGGGTAAACCGTTAGGTGTTTGCACTACTGACCGGGAGGTTGAGGGTTCCAAATTCCCTGATTATAATGCAACACAGATTCAAGTTTCCATGAATCCCATTCCAAAAATGTCTCATTGACATTTTGGCGTGAGCTCCTTCAGATCAAGAATTGTGTTGAGACATGCGTTTGGACAAGTCGTGTCTACTCAAAAATTATCATCTCCGTCGTCGGAAATTTGGAAACTTCAGGCTCCATCCTCCGATTACATTTGGGAGCCAACTTATGAAGGGTATTGGTCATTAATCAGTCCTCTGTAAGATGTCCTCTCGTTGAGTCTAAAGTGTACTTCAAGAAAATGTCATCTTTTAAAAAAAGTTTACTCATTTTGAATATACAGGGCTCCTCACCAAAGCAGTGGTTCCATTTCAAAAGTGAACAGCCTATTTCATTGACCTTTTGGTTACAAATCAAATGCCTGCAGATTCAGGACCACGTAAAATTCCTGAGAAATATAGTGTTAGACACTCGTTCCAGGCGAGAATGGCGATTCCAGTACATAGTTTGTAAGTCATAATCGGTCCTTCTTATTTAATTTGTGTGTAATTTACTCAGACTTCTTTATTTCCCCAAATATACAGTTTGTCTGGTGTAATTACCACGTGGAGTTTTGAGGTTTTGGGAGTTTTCCCACTATTCTAGTTTTAAGTCAGAGGACCCGATATCACCATATCATAAAAACATGAATTGATTTCTTCGAGAATTTTCGCCCAAACAACCTTTCAGTGTGAAGAACGGCAATACTTTGAACAGCTTGTGGTCACATAAGTGTAAGCACCGTGCATCCAGGCTAAAGTGGGTGATTAGTTAGCGGTATGCTGGTTAGTGATGATGGACGCGGTTCCACATTTCCGAGACAAGCTGAAACGTGACCACTGAATGCCGCTCTGCGGTTAAATGGAACTGGTCACTTCGTCAGCATGTAGGGTGTGTGGGCTCTTATCAGTGACTCCGCCGAAATGTTCATCTCTCCATTTACTCCCATCCTCCCCGGAATAGTTAAGCAGTCAAAACTACGGATGCATATGACGTTAGCCACTTTTTACTATGAGGGACTGTTCAAAGCATGTGGCAGGAGAGTAGTGGAGCGAGGGCAGCATTTTACGGATAAAGATTGTTTGAACTAGAAAATACTTCCGTCTTGACTGTCTTACATACTGGATATAGATTATCTGCCTGCCCAGTATCACTCAAAGCCAGAAATAGAAGCAGACTAGCACATCTGTGTCGTGAGGATGTGCTTCCAGGGAGCACATGGAAGGAAAAACACGCCTGAGGACGGACTCGAACCGCAAACCTCGTGCTAAGCGGACAGACGGTCTGTCGTCTGTGAGCGATAGCTCCCCAACAGGCTTCAAAGCTGATTATACGCACATCTGTATGTAAGACATCTAGTTACGTGTACATCAGCCTCTCATTTCAACATATAGCAAATCCTCTTCTAAGAGTCACAATGGCACAGGGTCATGAATCGTTCAACGCAATAGATGTGAAGCATTTTACCCCATCACGATGGGTGAAACACTGCCGTGCATTACACAGGCATGATGTGCTAGTTACCTTTCACCTTCACTTGGCGGTAATTTCGCAAGTCTAGGGCTAATTTGTCGGGATAGCACCTACTTTCTCAAAGTTACTATGCGAAACCACCTGACACTAAACGGGAGTGTCATCAGAGATTTCGTACGACGCACGTCGTCCCGAATAGATCTCCTTACCAACAGTCGCCAATGTATGATGTGTTCACAAAAAATGAGCTGTACAACGAAATCGATGGTTGGCTCTGTATTTTTTTTATCGCCATTACAGTCAAAATCAGCGTCAGCGATAGGTTTGTAGTGAAGTTCTTTATCACTGACCGAAAGAACAAACGGCATTGAACTGCACTGGGCGGTAGTTTTAAATACTTCATTCTTGAGGAGCTTTATTGACATCTTAGAGGAAAAAATCGAGTGGTTTAGCCCCATCAGATGTGATAAGCTGCGAATATAAAATACCATGACCTTAATTTTTTCCAAGGGGTTCTACTGCTTATACCAAACATATCCAACGATATCTGCATTTCCGCATAAGACTTGCCAGAAGAATGGTTGGGACGTGGAGGGCCATATATTGCCAATTCTTAGGACGCATAAGGTATGCTATTACTTAAGCGACGAGCTGCACACGTCAACAATGAAGCACCATCAATTCTATCTGAGTTCCACCTGCGACTTATGCTGCTCACAGGCAGAGCATATTCGGACGATAGCAACTATGCTCCCAATGCTCAAAGTGGTTTACCGCGTCTAAACCAGCCTTATTCATTCAGCCAGATAAACAGGGTTTTCATGCAGTTTCCTTAAGCGGTGAAAAGAGACCTCAAGTTTCGAATACAAACAGATGCTGATTTTGTCCAGGGGTGCAAACATCAACTGTTACATTTCAACAAAACTGGGCCCAGTTGCATCTGTAGTGCTTCTTCTTGCTAGAGAAAGCGCTGACCTTGCAAAAAACCTGCATTCATTGAAAAAGGGTTCTTGAATCTATGGATGATTGTAGGCGAATGCTTCCTCGTACGTTTAGAATGGGCGGAGTGATTGTTCGGGCTCTAAGCACTGCGGGGATGAAATCACGGAAGCTTGCCCAAGGAAACGGATCTGCAGTTCAATAGATATTCCGTATGAGATGAAATCAATTTGCTATTGTGAAGAAACCCACTGAACGACTTGAATATTTTAGCCATCATGTATGCAGTTTACGTAACAAACTCAAACCGGTAAAATGACTGACCCTGTTGTGCTAGCTAAAATGTGGCCATAAGCTGACCTTCATGCTTGTGATCCTTCAATTCCTAGGTATACGGTATGTCATGCCGACAAAAATGACGAAAGACTTAAAAGTGGTGAGATTTAAAATTGTCACTCAATCCCCAAACTCATTTTTAGAGTCTTTACGTAACTCAAGAAGTGACTTGTCATCGTGTGGAACCTCAAGAATGTGGTACCTAAAGATGATTGATGTTATGTGCCTGCTGGATACAGACTCTAGCTCTCCCAAAAAGTGACCAGAATCAACCTTATACGTCGGTATTGGATAACTGCTTCAAGTTCAGATAGCTGAAAACTGCAGTCGATCTGGCTCCATGCATTTGATCCTTAATCATAACACGGCCTGAGCAGGCTTGCAACATCCTATACTTAGTATTAACACCTCTGAGAATTGGTTTATCACGAGCTTCTAGAACATAGTGAAGACATTCTTCTATACTTCCTATGGAAATCGGTAAACCTTTCTATCCACTTAGGGATGTCGGGCATTCTGACCTACTAGCAACAAAAGAGACTGCCGAGCGGCTACACTGGCGATATAGACTCATATTAAAGGGCAGGTTCAAGAAATATGCACTCGGTTGGCCCCATGTGCGGAAGTCGATAACCTCGGAAAACTCGCGATTGATAGATTAAAACTGAATTTTTCAAAGACGGAGAAAATATGGAACAGATTCGAACCCAGACATGATCTTTAGACGTTGGCGAATACAAGGTTGCAGAAATCTGCGCAAGGTAGCGGAAAAACTATGAATTAACACTAACCAGGGAATGTGTGGCTGCTCCAAAACTTTTGCTTGCTTATCTGAAGGAAACAAAAAAAGCATGGAAGTGTATTCTTTCACAAATCAGGAAAGGATGAGGAAAACTCTGAATAGGCCAGAATATTACCAAAACAATATACCTCTGTAGTCGTCGATGAAACGTTACCACACACACACACACCCATAAATCAGAGATCCGGTGAAATCAAATTTGATCCATCCGAAAAAATCCTGTGGAATATTGATGAACAATCTCCTCGGAAGCCGGATGAATAACATCCGCGAATACTAAAGACCTCAATGAGTATATCAACAGAGTGTATCAGCCAAATTTTCAAACGTTCATTGGAGGAAGGTCAACTGGCGCGTAAATAGAGGTCCACCATTGTTGATCCATTGTTCGAAGGAAAGGACAGACACAAACCATAGAAACGTAGACTAGTGTCTTTTGCTTTTACTGCCTGGAAAGCAATGTACCATGTGATAAAGGGGGTCCTTCGCCATCATTTTCAACACTATGGACTTTGAGTGGATCATCAAAGTGGCTGTTAGCTAGGTAAATTATTCGTAACCAACCTACTAATGGCCAGAGAGTTATGGGCGCATGAATGGAATGCAGGCTATCCCAGTGACGTTATTCAGGTGAAATTGAGGATATCCACGAATTTGCTACAACTCCATCCACAACCTTTACTCATTCATGTAAACCTAAATAAACATCACATATATTCTCCGAAAATTTGTGGTTGATTATTTTAGGTAAACCTCACTTGAAGGAAATTCTCTTGATTTGGCGGACTACTGACATATAGGCTAAAAATCAGACATTCAGAACTTTTAGAACTAGTGATAGTTCAACTGAATTTCCAAGCAAGCCATTCAGTTTTATCAAAACTCAGATCGGTCACCAACATACTACGTCAACGTGTGGCACTGTTATAGGAAATTCTATTCGGACAATCGAAATCACCAGACCCGCACATGACATAGCTATGACATAGCAATGAATCTTAACAAAGACGTGACTTGTTGTAAACTGAATGTCATGTTTCTTTATCACGTGATCAAAAATTGTGAGTTGCTATAAAGCAGAGCACAACAGGCATTGCGTTACCTGCGGCTTACTCACCTCATCCGTTCACTTTCCCTGGTGATTTCGTGCAAATCATAGCACACAGTCAAATGTGGCCAAGAGTAACCTCGATCAAAGTGAATACAGCTTTCTGCACAACTAAACAAATACTGGAGGACTGACGAAAACAATAATATTCAGAAGACAGTTGAAGCACACAGAGTGGTATAGTCCTGTCTGGCCACAAACAGGTTCTGAGACGGTAAAGGAGTCAGATATTGAACAACTGGGAGATTAAAATTTGCAGGTGAGAGTTGGCGTTCTTTGTCTTGAAATTGTAGGAAACGCAGATGCATTTAGATATTGACCTTGAGTGCCGTATTGTTGAGGTAGACTTGTTAGACATACGTCTGATCATCGGATCAAAATGCAGCCTGTACTTAAGATGGGTTGTGAATATCAACAAACTATGCCCCTTTTCTTTGCTTGCTGACATAAAACGACTGGTTTTATCTGTGTAAGAGGATTCAAAAAAATGGTTTCTATTATATGTGCTCAACTATTGTTTCGATTAGTGATCTTTTCTAAACTAGGGCCTTAGTTACGGTGTTCTGATCGGATGTGGTAATCCTGGTGATTATATTATGCTTTCATCATCAAAGTAGACTAGAATCATTTGCACACCAGTTCTTCATAGGTGTCTGTTCGCACAAGAATCAGTGTCACTCGTCCACGTTTCCATTGTTGTCAGTTTTACGATAAGTCAAGTGCGGATCCAGAGCAATCCTAGCCACTTTAAGCAGGATGACCCACCGGACAAAACGACAAATTGAACCAATCCTAGGTTTTGCTTGCAACCCTGTTAAGGTCTTTTAAGGTGTGGTGCTATCGATGCTGTAGACGAAGATTTTGATAATGAAGGTGAGCTAGAAGTGCTGACAAATACCCCCGAAATGTAGCGAATATCCCAAACAGTTTATTGGGCGACGCAATAAAGTAATACCAGAATGTCATAATTATAAAACACGTACTCAAAAGAATTTTCCCATTAAACTGCCGTTCAAAGGAGATGATCCATCTATTTTTACAAACGAATACCTCGTCCGTGCACTAAAAGCAAAGATTCACGACTGATATCTGCCTCAAGTGGTACCACCAGCTTCAGCTGACCGAGAAAAGTCTATTGGGGCTGAAGCTTAATGTACGCATATGTTTGAATAAAACTTTTGAGCAGGTTGCGCAGAGAAAACCGGGAGATATCCGAGTGCCGGAAAAAGTGACACGTTCCCATTTGGGCCTGACATCTAATAGCAGGTCAGAACTGGAAACCAGTGCCTGAAAACATCTTTGGTCACATGCCGCCAAAATGGATTGACCTCAGCGTTCACCATTTTCTTCAGCCTTCAAAACGCAAATTTTCTCAGACTCACTGAAACTGCTGTAATCAGTCGATTAAAATCTTCATTATCTGTCGAAAACAATCTCGGAAACAAGCTTGTTTTTTTCCTTCATTGACCCCTTTAGCCTGTAACCATGTGAACAGTCCATTTTATAGAAGGCATTCCCTTTTCCCGTTATTGGTAACTTGGTACGGACGATCCAATAGGAGAAGCCTGTCTTCCAATTGTGCCTTAGAATTACTTGGATTCTGATAACAACGATGACATTTTCAGGTCCCATTCGCCATTCCACCCTACAGTGTTTAGCCGGCAGACCATCTCTAAACCAATACTTGAAACAATAAAAAAGTTTTTCAGAAAAAAAGTTCGCCACCTTAACTCTTCTTAACTTAATGTCTGTTTTCCCCGGTATTACAACTTGAGAGTTAAGGTGTAGAGCAAACTAAGTGTCTGGTTCGTATAGTTTTGAAGCGTGTTTTTACGCAGTGCGCACCAGACTGAGGAAGGTAAGCAAATAAATAATGAGCGAGTATATCATCATCATCATCATCATCATCATCATCATCATCATCATCATCATCATCATCGACAGCATGACATCAAAGTTCAACATTGATTCTTCACTGCCGCACAAAAATGATTTATTTGAAAGCCTTATTGTGAAGAAAAGAATAAAGATGGACAGGGAAGGGACTTAGTGCTAGCTTACTACAATCATTCTAAGGTGCCCACACCTCCTGACGCTCATTCAGGCAATCGGGATAGAAACTGACAACAAGAACGCCACTGACATCGGTTAACAGCTATATCTTCCAGTGTCTCCAGCCAGGGGCAGTGGGGATCACGAAGTCCCTATCCTGGAAGGCGAGTAGCACCGACAGCACCCAAACGTTTCGTAACCTCCTTCATACCCCTCTGCCAAGTCAAGGGCTGGCCACCTCTTTGCTTCCGGCACTATGAGTTGGGCATGGAAAACAGCACCCTCTTCGGCAACTGATGGTAGGGCATACGCAACACATGTTCTAACCAAAGCAGCTTCTGGGGCCGAATATGTTCTTCAATGGAAGTAACCGTTAACAATTGAATTCTAATTACCTCGTTACGGATTCACCGACACCAACCCACACGAGCTATGGTTCTGAGACGACGACTGTTGAACACCTGAAGATGTCTCAGTTCCACTGCTCGAACAGGCTCGAACAGCGAGTATATATATATATATATCTATATATATATATCCATACATACAGCTTTTACGATTTGTGACCGAACAGACTTGACGGCACTCGTGTGCTCTTGTATGTAGTATTCTAATCCAGGAAGAGCACGTGAATGAAAATTGTTTGACAGACGATGGGTAGAGTGAGATTTTTTTCAGCCGCTATTGAATGGGTCAGAAATAAGTGTCCTTCGATCTGTTTTGTTCCGCAGAGGAGTTCATAGCGTCATACTTTACTTTCACCTGTTTGAGGATGACCCAGATTCTCGTAAGTCCCGAATCGCATCTGTGGTGGTCGGCGGAAACCTCTCATAAATTAGTCCAGTATTGGGTCCATTTTGGGCGGGATGCAGAGAATTTTCAGATTCCGACGTTCAATGCCAGTCGTAACAGGGTCTTTTCAGGCTTTCAGGTGGTCATATCGAGAAGAACGTCCTTTTTGGAAACAGGATTGGCTCTGACATGGGTGGCGAAGAACACGTCCAGACCATCGGAATCAATTATCTTGGTTTAGCTATTGTGGTCGAGTAATGCCAAACCACCAAACAATGAGCTTTGCACCTGACCGATTGCTTGTGGTCCGATTTTGAAATGCCCAACCACACAAAACCCGCTGTCTATTAGCAATCCCACCAACACCCACCTGATCAACAACAAGGTTAGTGAGGGAATTTGTGTGGCTGAATGTTACGGAACTTAAAAGCGTCTTCATCAAAATGGCATGAGACGTTGATGCTGTTCAGCACTCTTTCAAGTCCAAGTAGCTAGACCATATGTCAGAATTCAATAAAAAGTATCTAGCAAGATTTAGGAAAATAAGGTTCGTCAGTCGTGACAAAGTAATATCAGTTGAAGTGATTCACTAACAAGTGAAGGTGCGCTCATTAACACAGAAATACGGTTTCGAACCTACTGTTTTTCAGTGTGGTGTATTTTAAGCAATCTAAGCCACTGAAAAAAGAAAAGCAAACACCGAACTTTGCAAAACACTTTTTTTCAACGAAATGGTTATCTTATTCCCCTTTATTCTTGTCCACAGACGATGGTAATTTTTGTCGGTCTATCGAGGTGATCCGCCTATTGAAGAATAACTCTGTTTCTACGAACGAGTGAAATGTTTACTGTTTGCTGAAATGTTTACCCGAAGTCAAAACGTCAATCGCAAGCTAGTGCAGTATTCCGTCCAATAAGACCGCTGGATTCGAGCTCCTCTCCAACGGAGACCATCTCGCAATTATATCCACTGTGGTCCGATCCGGTAGAAGTGAAACTTCATGAGTTAAAACAGTTAACTTCAGAAAATACCACACGAGTGTTTTCCAGAGGCATATTCACCTCCGAAGAAATCATATTCTGACGCCATGTACGTTATGTTAGCAGACTGTACGGTGTTAATTGCGAAGATCAGATAGCAGGTAGCATGCCAATGGCACTGCTTTGACTGTTATTGCTCGTGGTGAAAACTTGAAAGTTGTCCTGAAACTCGTCTGCCCCGGCGGATGCAAACACATCGTAAGGTCTTTGAGGGCCCAAACAGTGTTGGTCCCGGTTTAGCATCTGTGTCGTAAGTGCTATCCAACCGTATCTGATGTATTGTGGGACTTCCAAATATTCCAAAGTAAAACATCTACTGATGCCGCAAACGTTTTCCATATAAGGAAGCATTACGAGCCTCCACCCCCGAAAAGACATTACTATTGGTTGGTTCAATAAGGACTCATTTGTAAGTCATTTAAAGGAACCAACAGAAGGCGGGCTGTTCTGCAGAGGAGCTCATATAAGTTTTTCTCCTATAGAGACAATACTCTCAGCTGAAAAATGTTTCAGGACTGGTTTCTGCCGGTCACGGAAAATATAATTCAATAACGTATACGCTCCCAGAAGAGACTGTCCTGAAGACAAGGCCGCTCTTTTTGTAGAGTAGTTTACTAAAATCCACTTCAACCGACCACCAATTAGGGACGAAATTGTTCCAACGACCAAGTCCACCTCTCCGAGGTGGCCAGCTGTGTTCAGCCTACCCAAGGGGTGAACTTTATTCTTTTCTAATCTTTTCTCCTGGAATGACAGACATACACCTGGATGTTTATATTGTTAATTATTCGAGCATCAAAAATGTGGAGAGGGAGAGCTGAACACGACCCTCGGAAACGACTTGTGGAGACGAAATCGTACTTTTTGCTCACGAGAGACAGGATAGACCGGTGTTCTTAAATGTAGCTATTACTCGAAATTACTTAAAGGTTAAAGTAGTTGGATAAACTTGGTGCATTTTCATACAATCTCAATAATATTAGTGTCCGTTTGTCGAGAGTTGGTTCGGAAGGATGCGGCTTTTTACCATATTTACCGGGTCTCACTACTCTTATGCTCAGATGGGCGGCGAAATTAGGCCGGTATGTGTTGGGGGGTCGAATGATGCGATAATTCACTGAGTCCGAGTAGGATGTCTCGGTTCTTTCTGCACTTGAGCGCTAAAGTTCCACTACCATTTGACTCAACTTAAGCTCGGCTGCTATTCTGAGCATCTCCAAATACCACAGTCCTGTATAGTATAAGGATCGCTCTTGGCAAACTCAATATCAAAATAGTGAGCGGTGGTTTTTATGATGGTGCCAGCCACAAGAATGGGCTCGAGTACTTCATACTCTGTTTCATTAAGTGCGTGTCGATGGGAAACAACATGGTGTGGACTAACCAAGTTCATTGTGCCAGGGTTGAATGAACAGTGTTCGGACGAATAGTTGTCGAAAACTCCAAGTATCTGAATCCAAAGTAGAAAATGAATGCATTCAACTCAGTGATCAGTTCAATCGTCATCTTGCGAAAATTTAACGGGAATTCATCAATATACCTGAGGCTTCCTTAAAACTCAAACTAAAAGTGGCGGTTCTCATACAATTTCATGCAGTGTTGCCAGGGCTAACCTTAGGTATTTTGTAAACACAAAGCCAATATGGTAGCTGTGTGAATCGATTCTACAATTTCCTTACAACGCAAGGTAGGATAGCCATTTTAGAATTCACTTCCCTGAGCTATCTTAGTCAATACCTGATAATGGCACTTTGGTGGGCTCATTCAGGAAATAGGAAACTTGAAATACGCTAATTTTGTCGTTTCACGAGTGCTGTCTTTTCACTGTTAACATGACAAGCAAATGGTAAAACCCAGAACATCGATCAGGTGAATAATGTCAGGATATTTTTCTCGATTATTACTTAGTTATTTAACCTTCTGGCCTCTTTTTCCAAAGCAGACTGAGTTGGTTTCAATGATAGTCCCAACCACCCCCCTGGATGAGGTACAATCAACAACGAAGTTCGAGCACAGATTTACTTCCGTTTGTTCGATTTCAGATGCGACCGTGAAACCCAGGATTCCAGTGTACAACATAATATGCTCTGTCAACTGTCCTGTGACACTGATTCTCGGACCCAAAAAATTTCACATAAGGATACTGTTTTTCCGATGGGTAGCAGCTGGAGTAAAAATTGGACGGCAGTAATGGTTGACGAACTATGTTATTTGAATGACTAAATCGGAGTACCACAATATTCACATTCACATCATCACAATATAGCGCGCTACTTTTTTGAACAAGGAAGTTTCCCTGAATGAGCCACTGCACGTGTCATCACGTGTCTGTATCACAGTTCACTGTGTGCACGCCGAAAATTAAACAGATCGTTAAAGCAGTCACATGAACTGCAGACTTTCTACACACCACTGTCCTCTTTCCTCTGCAGTGGACAAAGGATCAAGCGATATGTCAGTAACCAGTTGATCCATCTCCTGGCCAGCATGGACTATGGCTGCCGTGGCGGATAATATTGACAGATTACGTGTGTTTGGTTACGGATCATTGATTTGGAAGCCGAATTTCGTCTATTCCAAACGATATGTGGGTTATATTGAGGGATATGTTCGTCGATTCTTCCAGGGCAATATCCTCCAACGAGGAACGCTAGAAAAAGTAAGCACACCCTTATTTTGCGGGCTTACACGGGAGAAGATCTTTGCATTTGCAGTAATCGTCCTCTGAAACGAATTCAAATTCAACCTTTCTCATTCCGATGCTCATTCATAATTTGAACACAAATTTGGGTATCCGTGTGGAAATCGTAAATATATTGAAAGTAAATGCGATAATGGCCGTTTGCTTCTCCCAAAGTTAAAAATAGTGCAGTTTTCAGTGAACAGTGCATAAACAGCGAGAGTAGTTTCACTAGCTTTTTCTACGAACCGAAACAGGGAATAATAAATCATTAGTCTGCCTCCAGTTGGATTCAAATGCATAACTCTTGCTAATATTCTGACGGAATTTACTGAATCCAGTTGCTTCAGACAGTGGATGCATGGGCAAACGAAATTTTGAAACTTTATGAATTGAGAAACGGTTGTGGAGAATGATTTTGAAATTCATGTATTTGGAGTATCCGAACAGTATTTAGGTAAAGTTTACTGGTCGTAGGTTTTCGCAGGATTTGTCGTATTTACGTTCTCATCACTCCCTTGTCAGCAATTATACCCTGGTCTTTGCGCAATTATTCCGGTGAATTCACATCAAAGTGGGGAGGCACTGGACCCGAAAAAACGATAACAGTCGACTTCTCAACGGATAGATCCCCCAGGACAATGGATCCAACCCGCATCTCATTAAAGACCATTAGGCAAGGGCCCCCCTTTCTGGGCAATCACACGATGGGTCGTAGCAGACAGGTTTCTACAGAGGACTGGTTGCTTCCAAAATCTTACTGATAACGCATCGGCAATCTATGCTTTTATTAGATAAAGATAACAAGTCTTACAAGCAGAGAAAAGCTGCCGAATAAGGTGATTTTGTCTGGTTATTGTGGTTTTGTGTGTGAGCAGCTGATCATCTGTGATAAAAATTGACTCGTTATTATCAGTCTTACACAAGATGTAAAAAGCTATCGTTGGTCAGTATATTTCGTGCAGTTAAATCCACTCCATACAGTATTTGAATGCATTTTATTCACCAGTGAATCACGTCGCTGCACTATTAAAAGTGGAAATAGTCCTTAGGCTGTAACATACGTAGTCGCCTAGCTGCCGTGCCACCCGTGGAAAGCAAGCGAACTGAGACACTATCAATGAGAGGAGGAAAGCCTTTTGCCGCGTAGTTGCTTATTAGAAAAAATTAACGAGACAGTTACAGACTTTGGGACAGCAAAGTAAAACTCTCATACGCACCTTATTTTTTGAAAACCGAGTAATCCCCTTCTTCTCGAACGCGTCTTCTTGAACTTTCCTGGATATTCATTGACTGGCACACAATTTTAGACGAATGCTGCAAAGCAGTTCTACAAACCCCATAATAAATCCCACCTTCCATTGGATCAAGGCGCAGTTACAAGAAAACCACATACTACTCGCATGCCCCACCAGTAGTACCCACAGTTACACCAGGTTGCCCATGCCTAGAAAGGAGCAATGGAAATGCTGAGGTTGGGTTCGAACAGCGCAAGTTCCGATCAGTAAGTTCGTGCCTTGACATCAGTCATCAATGGTATTTCATGAGTTCAGATAGGTGCTCAAGTATTGGCCAAGGATTTTGTCGAATTCCTGCTGAATAAAATTTCGTTAAGTGACTTTGTGGACGAAAATCACCTTC
Source organism: Clonorchis sinensis (assembly GCA_003604175.2). Taxonomy (NCBI): domain Eukaryota; kingdom Metazoa; phylum Platyhelminthes; class Trematoda; order Opisthorchiida; family Opisthorchiidae; genus Clonorchis; species Clonorchis sinensis. The sequence continues at coordinate 194,120,227 of CM030369.1, read as the reverse complement.
ACGGCTTACAGAGATTGAATTTCAGTTTGACACCCAAATGGTTGTTCAAACCAGGCAGTAGGTCTCCCGTGGATACTTTTTTGGATTGACTATGTTTTGCAAGCTTTTGACGCAAGGCCCTCACAAGAAAACCCCTCACTAACAGCCCATCTTATTGTGTGAAAGCAAGGTAGTAGATTCAGAACCAGCATGCTCACTGGGGAGAAATTTGGTGTGGTAAGAATTTTTCCAGTTCATTTCTTCTCAAAGTCTTCGGTCCACAAACATCCAGTGATTCAAATCTATGCCGAGGAAGGCAGCTGCAACAACATTGGTTAATTGTACTCAAATTCGTTCCTTGCGTATGTTTGTTCTCACAAAGCAAGGCATTATTTACAGGTATGGTGAGTCCTGGTACGTTAGACTCTTTTCATTTTGGACGGCGTTCTATGAACCGAGAGAGACACCAGATAATGATAAAAAAGGCACGCCTTGCCACCAAGCTCCGTCACCTGGTCAAAACGTCTTCCAACACATAAGCTTCTGCACAGTCTGGATGAAAGACACCACAAAAAGGTCTTTTTCAAATGCATACCGACAAACAGATGATGTGGCTTTTTGACAAAAAAATGGTGGGGTGAGCGGTGCCCAAAATAGGGTATGTATTCCATCTAGGAGATAGAACATGCTTTGTGTGTTTTTCTCAAGACTTACAGTATTCTACATGAACCATACACTCGAAACTTGTTGACATGTTCATCAGCGGAGTTTCAATAACCACGAGTCTCTGACTTTTAACGTTTTGATTAATGGGAGAAATTATCCTACAGGGTTGTACACCCAAATCCTCGGAAGATACGAAGAACCTTTCGGACATAATTTCATACCAGTTCACTACAGCTTGTTGGATAATTCCAGTGTAATTTGCTTAGATTTTCTTGCCAGAAATACGCCACTTCAGACCGTGGGGTCAAGTTTGATCACAGTGATCTTACCACAAGTGAACACTTCTTGGTTGTGTTAAGCATGAAATAGACCAGTTGTTGTAAAAACTTTACAGTAGCAGTACTGCAATGCCTCGATTTCCAACCGCGTGTTGGGAATACAAATTTGTTTACCGGAACTTACTTGAGGACGCGTAATTAGTTCAAGCAATAAACACGATGCTGCGATGTTTGCTCGTGACAGTATTGCTGATAATAGGATGCTCCTGAATGTCAAATCTTACGGATTTCCTGCAATTTAGATACAAATATTGGTAATGTGTTTTAAAGTTTAGAAAAATATCCTACCTTGCTTTGGCCTACGGGTTGGTGATATTCTTAACAATGTGAAAGAATCTTTAGGAGGATCCAGAGAATATTCCTGAAGTTGCAACTTACACCCTTCACTTAATGCTCTTTCTCAAAAAGTGTAAGCATCTCGGCCTGTGGGATGACTCCATGTTTGTTGCTTATTGTGACAGAATTATATTAAAATTAAATCAAATAAAGCAAAGACACGGTAGAATTCTTCACAAAGACATTATGTCCCTCGACAAACTTAGGGTCTGGTCAATCCGCAAACGGTCTCACTGAAGGTTCCAAAGCACGCCAAGGATTTGGCTGACACATTTGGCCATCGTCTGAGAAATCCCACCCTGAGAGTGCTCTTGGTAGGGACCAATGAATACGAGTCTCATCACTACCCCATTCAGTCAAAGACCAGATAAACTTTGTGTGCAGTCCAACCTCCATCTACAATCCGCCTTGGGAATTCTAGCAATGGGCGCATCGCCATAGAACTGTAGCGGAAACCAGCTAAGAGAAAAGAGTAATTTGTCCCCAGGAAGTAGGTTAACTAATGGATCCAACTGTACGCATATTTTCAGTCATATATAGTATATCCCGCGTAACAACAATGTTTATTCAGTTTAATAGAGTCTAGTTTTGCAAAGATCAGCTTCGGATAAAATCTATAATGCACAATTCCTCGCAAAGATGATATGGGAGAACGACGAATATCTGAACGAGTGGAACGTGACGCAGCGAAATCCATCATCTACATAGTAAAACTAGTGAATATTTGTCGAAAATGCAAATGCACCAAACCCTAGAGCTATAGGTCATCGTTCAGCTGTTGCACCCTTTCGGTGCCTAGCTGCCATGCCACCCGAAGGAAGCACGAGGGCTGGGATACTGTCAGGTTGCCCAAGCCTGGACAGGGGAAGTCGAGAGACAGAGGGCGAGTTCGAACCGCGGACCTTCCGGTCAGTAAATTCGCGCTCCAACCACTTGGGCCGTCTCGCTATAGGTCATACTCTTGTTTTAGCACGCCTCAAAGGATTCCACATCGCTGTGATGATGATCTTGTAATGTGAGACACAAACCAAGCACCAAACCAGTTTTGCTCGCGCAGGGGGTGCACTGACCGCATCAGTAAAGTGTGTAAATAGTGTCACACATGCCAGTCAGCAGTATCTACGGTTTTCCTTTAATTCAACGAAACTTTGTAAATAAGTCACCCCTTGTTCAAGGAGGAATGCTCTTGATGTGTGAGGTATACTGCGCACTTTTTATTTTCATACTTCTGTGTGTGTGAAAACATAACGAAGTGTTCAAAAGTTTCCACCCTTCTTCCCCCAGAACAACTCCATAAAATGAAAACTCCAATAGATTGTCAAGTTTTGAAGTTGAATCACCCCAAACGAAATACTACTTCACTCGGACTATGTGGATGTTTTCTTGTCATGTGTCTATTTTCATTCCGCAAAGTCTACTCTAAATAAGTCGTGTTTTGGTATGCGATTTGCTTCTTTGAACTGTAAAGTCTTACTCCGGAAGGATCATACCCCTTGTATCCATCTAAAAATTTGGCCCCAATACACATTTCTGAGCAGATATATAGGTCCTCACTGCACCGTGACGAATGCTGCGTCGTCACGGAGCGTTAAAAAGCCGCTGCCGCATCGTTTCTGACGTCGCCAATAAATTTCACTGAAGTAAAAAACAAGACAGTCTTAAATTGCGGTTCGCAAACCTCGTCCTTCTTATTAAAAGGTGGCATTGCAGCGGCGTGTTTCCAAAGTAGTGGTTAAGTGGGTAATTCTTCATAATTCATGGTCATTTGAAAAGCTCGTAGAGCTTACAAGATTGTGCTGATTGGGATATATGCTAAGCATGCCAAGCCGCCGTCTACAGAAGGAAGTGCTAGTTTTCATTCCAGACCCAAGGAAAATCCTCCTGAAGGGCACATTCTGAGGCAGTAGGGCAGAATGAGAGTGGCTGCAGTGCAGTTTGGTGTTTCGTACCTGCTTGGCTAAGGCCCAACTAATTCTCCCTACTTTTGGCTGGAAATCATCCAGAATATCCTACTTACAAGCATTTGCTAGCAGGACTACCCAGCTAAAATGATGTCTCCTGTGCTCATGTCTTGTCAGGTTCGGAGAGAAGCTTTTAGTCCCACTGATAACGCCTCATTCTGACATGATGTTCAGAGATGTTTACTTGAATTATCTTGACCACTCCTCTGGGAACGCAGGAATGTTCTTACGAGATCCCACTCTACTCTTCAGTTTTCATCAAGTACTAGGGTATACTTGCCTCACGCTAACGCGGCAATTAGCAGCCGGTATTTACTACTGGTGTATCGCTGTCGACGCTTATGATGACAGTGATGATAGACATAAAAGGAGCGATTCCTCTGAAAAGAGCCCACTCATCTGCAGAGCCTATCAAGTAAGCGCGATCCCCTCGAATGAAGAACTCCTTAACTGGAAAGACCAGCTACCTCCAATTCCCACTGGTGTTCCCTCTCAGGAGGATAACTGCCTTCATCTATGGGAACGTTTGTACAGTGTGTAAGCCTTCTACATTCCGAAAATCGTACGGTTCTCGACAGCCTGTTTTTGGAGTCTGCGATACTTGAGGATCTAAGGCTGCATTTGCAGTAAGTATCATGTGAATGCAAAGTACTGTAATTTTCCTATTTCAGCCCGGACGTGTTGCGACGTTAGTTTCCACAAACGAAGCCAACGCGCGCGTTTGGGGCTGCGTTTATGAGGTAGTCGGTGCTGAAAACATCAAACTTGCATTGGATCATCTGATCGAGCGAGAAGTGGTCGGCGGTGGGTACTGCTTCGACCGCACATATTTTCATCCCGTACTCCCGGACTCCAGGCAGACCAGTGTATCATCTTCGGGCTCGGATTATAACGTTATTCCTTCTAAAGGTATTGAAGGATACGAAGTGTTGTTTCACCTCACCGATCCTGATGTAGCAATGTATTTGGGAGATGCCACACTTGATGATCAGGTTAGTACTTCATCGACCGAAGTGCTCGTTCATTTTCTTTGCTTTGAATCTGCTTTTTCTTCTGAAAATGAAGTTACAACCCAACATCAACTATAGATACAGACCGATATTACATGCAGCTGCTGCCTTTAGCTTCCTCTGCCTAATCAAAAGTTCACTGTCGTTCCTGAATTCACTTATCAGTTAGATCAGCTACTGCTGATCTGTATAGCTAACCACCCCCATCACCCCAGATCATCGACGAGAGAAAATTTGGCGGATATAATCACCGTATAAAATGTACACAATTTTACAGCTGATGATATATATATATATATATATATAAACGGGGAGTATTTTTTCAGGGAACTGTAAGCCTTAGTAAACGTGCTCATGCTGTATATAGGTGGTTATAAACCGCCAGTTGTTCTGCTCCAAGGGTACAGGATGGGAATGGAGGTCCCAAACTTGATGTCAGCTGATTATTAATCCAATTCATCAAATGTATAAACCACTCAACAGAGGTCTTGAGTGAATTCATTCCTGTCGAATATGTAGATTTGTCTGATTCTAAAGACAAACGTGGGCTCAGAACATGCGTTATACTTTCAGGCTTGCCATTGAAGCTGCACATTAGTAAATGAAGCGACATATTGCCAGAATAATCGATATTGCCATGAGTGTTTGAAAGTAGGTGTTATAGATATTCACGCTAAACATCTCCATCACTTGCACATGTTTCAGATGAACTGGGTCAAGATACATAAATGGGTTCAAGACATCCACCCCCCAAAAAGATTGAAGTAATTCCTGATTTGTTGAAACAGAACGATTTATTCCAAATAAGCCGCCATCTTCCAAAGAGTTAAGGTGCTGTTAGTGCGGCCGCCTTCCAGGATAGAGCCCTCATGGCACCCTCCTGCACTTAGCTGGAGAAATTTCAAGAAATAGCGGCTAATAGGCGGCGGTGGTATTCGTGCTGTCAGTTTATTCCCAGGTTGTCTGATTGAACGCTCAAAGCTATCGACACAGAATGCCTGCGATAGGCTAGCACTGGGTCCCCTCCCTCACTTACACTTTTCTCTTATTTTCACTTTAAAGCCTAAAATATAATCAGTTTATATTATTATAGATATCAACAATTAGTAATGATCAATTACCAATTAACTCCCTCGTTTATTCCAGGTTAACTATTTTTTTAGTTCAGTTTGCCCATAAGAGTCCAATACTTCTGCCTACATTTCAGTATCCTGGGCAAAGTTTACTTGTGAACATTCAGAACAACAGTGGACAAAAATCTATTAGCGTTTCTTGCTTACACCTAAGCAGACGGTCAAATCACGGGGTAAAATGGTATGGATGGATACCAGTGGGCTGAATGCAACGTCAGATACTGTCAAGTTCTACGTACAGATTAATTACCATCTGATCGAAAATTATAATTTAGGTCTGGCCTGAAACCAAACTGGAATGTCACCTGCTTTGACAGATCGTTTACCAGGAACTGATATTTTGCTTACAAGACCGGTGGCTTTTACGAGAGGCGCTTAGTTTTGTCCGGTACACAAGCAGAAATTCCTGCAGAATGTCTCGTCCCCTTGAGCTTTCAGCATGGTCCGCTTAGTGATGTCAACAATTAGTTCTGTTTAGCCTTAGGAACGCGGCTATGGCGTCTAACGTATGGTTGTGATGGCGTGCCGACTGCAATATCCGGAACCTGCTGGAAGTTCTAAACTCCCTTCACACTACGAACAACAGTTGAGTAGCTTAAAGGAAAAATAATTAACACGATGCGTGGGGCATCCAACCGACAGGTCGCCAAAAGAGCGGCCAGTCGTCACATGACGATGTAGCGTGGATTCCCTGATTGACGGATGAGTACCGCTGTGTCCTGTCTAGCTAGCAGTATATCACACCGCTGATCATTCGCCTTGACCGAAAGGTTAAGTGTTCAGACTAGCCGGGAGGTCACGGGTTTCACGAGATGTGCACAACTGCTGATTCCCGATAAGGAAGAAGCAGATGCACAGTGCTTGTCGTCTTTTACAGGACAAAATCATCATTGGAGATGAACTAATAAACTTTACCCCTGCCTGTGCTGGTTGAAGCTCTCTGATGTGACACGCATCGTCTTGTTCACTGCTGAAGGAAACACTGAGACGATCTCCTCAAATTTCGACGTGTCAGATTGATAGCTCTGGCGTAAGGATTTTGCGCTCAAGATCAAATCTACGAAAGCTTTGGCCAAGAAAAGTTGTTAACCACTGTAGATGCTTGACACAGGGTAACTGGAGATGCAGTGGTTTATCCAGGAACAAGTGGCAAAACTTGAGACCGTGATCTCCATCAAGATTATCGCAAAATACTTCGAGCGAACTCGGTGATCAAACCGAAGATCTAGAAAAATCGGTGTGACGTGATCTTAAAACATCAAGCGGCCATCCGCAGTGGAGATTAAGTCGCGACGGTGAGCAAATTGTCGGAGGCCACTAGTGAGGAAATTATCTGCTCTTCTAGTTTGCACGAAATGTATCGCCTTCTGGTATCACCATCCAGAATGATGAATACACTATCAGGCGCCAGCAGCGGACAGAGGAGTCTCTCGACAGCCGCGATGAAGCAAGTTGAAAAACCGTCACATGTGCGGATCAATACTCTGGGCGACGAGTGGTACCACTCAGGCAGGGGAAGAAACATAGGACAAGACACTTTGTTGCTTGAAAGTTTGAACCTCAATAGCAATTTGTGGCAATGAAATGTACGGGGTCGAGAACTCTGCAATCAAGACGAGCAAGGCATATGTCAGAATTTCTTGAACGGCCTGCGTGGCTGAACGCAAACCGAAGTCAGCTTGGAAGACCACAGCATATCGCCTGATGATGTCATCTGGTTGACACGGAGGTTGTGCGGGGAATGTGCTGTATTGCAGACCGCGATATAAGTAAAATGCGGTGACCCGAACGAGGCAAGATTGAACATGTTCGAGTTGATAAGAGCCATGTATGTAAACCAGTATGCCATTCCTTAGGAGATCATACAAGGTAAACTATCATCGACGAATTGAAGCTCGCCTCCACAGGTACTGACAGCGTTTCGACAAACCTATGTAACCGAGATTCATCCAGCTGTACACGAAAGTTTCTCCGAGACGGTAATGTTTGGTAATGTCCGGCTGCAGCTACACCAGTTGACAACGAGCACAAAGTAATTCCGGTGACCGAAACGTCGATACGGAAGAGAGTCAGTAGGCTCAGGGCGGCGCCAATGCTCCCACTTACTTGGGGCCCAAAGCTGAGCGAATATTTGTGTTATACTATGTTATACTGTTATACTTTTCAAAGCAGTACTCCTGATTTGTTTGAACTGACTGCAGGCCAAACGCAGAAGACCAGCCCGTCTACTTGATGAATGCACAATATAATCAGCAGACATGAACTGGGAAGGCAGACCTACCTCAGGCCGTAACACTAGTCTAACATCTAGTTCAGAAAAAGAACACAGAGATGAAATTTTCATGGCGTAACCATCACTGTGCTAAGCCTCAGTGAGCACTCTGGAACAGTCTGAGGTTTCACCTCTCTTTAACTAGGTTCGATCAGCAGACGAACACAGCAATCAGCGCACAGCTGCATTTAGGACAACGAGATGCTAGGAGACTATGTGTAGCCAGTGCCAAGCAACGTAGGAAGAATATGGTCAAAGATAGACCAAGCAGTTGACCTCCGAATTACCGTCACCATTATTATCGTCGATCACCAGAAGGACGTTGCACATACCATACAGTCGGGTAGATTTGCTGGAGCAGGATGCAGATTAAAAAGTGGAATAAATTTTTGATACAAGATGCACCACGATATCCTCATGCGAAATGCAGGATGTGATGAGAGTTATTCAATGCCTTCACTTGATGGACTAATGAGGTTTGAACATTTGCTTTCATTTGTCCTCCTGTGAGTCAAGTTGTGAACAGCCTGTATCCCCCTGCTAGCCTTAGTTTGCTAAGTCTTATAAGAAAATCAAATTTTCCTATATCATGGAAGCGAAATATTGCAACAAGCGGGTCGACATGAGGACAACCTGACTCAAAGCCAGGCCGCTGTAGCAAAATTAGACGAATGCCTGGATATCTCGTACAAAAGCTGTGTAGAAATGAACAGCTGGAGGTTGTCGGTCACTAGTAGTACTGATGGATTAGGTTTTTTTGCATGGAAAAGTTGTCTAACGACGAGTTGTCTTTCCCTAGCAAGCTTTAGTTCCTCGAAAACGGCGTGTCTGGTTGTTCGGCCCTCCAAACAAACAACAACCGTGCCAAGGATGAGCTGGCTTGAGTGTTGGTCTACGGGACTGACCAAGGGACCACGGCTTGCTCAGATATGGCCCCCGACTGCCAAATATGGTAGGCATATGTACGAGACATTTCTAAAGTAGAGTTGTCCTGTTACGAAGACCGTTCGCTTTGTATTTAAGTTCTTAATATCTGCGAGAAATCACGATTCAGTATTGATTCCATTTAGGGGATCCGTAGACCACATTTGAGCCAAGCTGTCCCCTGTTGCATTTGGCGGTTTCGTTTTCAGTTGGCTCCGGGACTACAACACTGTCTTCGTAATGGTGTAATGGTATAGGTTCTATCATCGGTTAAGCGGCTTTTATCGACGACAACACTCAATCTGTCTTTAGTATTTAGGTGTTCCTCGTATTGCAGTAGAGAAGAATGGTCCTAGATTTCACAGAAGAATCCCAGCCAGAGAGTCAAATCTATCTATACTAGTATGTTTCACCATGGAGAGAGAGAGACGGTACACAGTCGAGGCAGAAGCAGCTATTCTGTAATCTGGATAGCCTGAACAAAAAAGTGGCCTCATTTGTGAAAAGAGGTGTGCAAACAGGGTGCGGTGTTATTCTGGCTGAAACACCAATTCTGGGACTATGCAAACCAGAAGGAACACGAATCTTGGTGAAATCAACCTGTAAAACTAACTGAACGTGTGATACATGTGCCCATTGGGCATACTAAGCAATGAACCAACCCTATCAGTCTTGTGCTTGCCTTTCAGTGACTTACAGTTACACGCTGGACCGTGTGAATGAAGCGGGCAAATATAAGAATCAGACACTGTATCTAGGATCAGTGATCGCCCGCATAGGCAGAAAGGCAGACGTGCTTAGACACCAGAAGGGAAGGCAACTGCGAGTTTACAAGTTTATTCAAATTACCAGAGCAGTTATTCGACAGAACGAACACCGTCGCTCTCGTGTTTAAATGATGGGACTGTTTGGTTAACTTCAGCACCCTATTTATTCGAGTATCAACTTTTCGGTTCACGTAGTAACCCATCACAAAGGATAAAAAATTGGAACCCATTATTTTACTCGAATTTAATTTGCCTTAAGAGAACGACTTTGAAGTGGGTGGCCGAAACTAAGTCAAACTAGGCTGAAACAGGAAACTCTGTGGATATATTAGAATCGAGAACCTGCATTACACACCTACTGCTCCGAGTGCACATTCAGTAATACAACAAGTGCCGTTGATAGGACATGAACGAGAACAGTTTGCAACAGTTCAAGAGTGGATTATTTATTGTTTCTATAACTTCAGGAAATACTCCAATTCAACTCTCTGTCCATTAAACTACAGGCCACTCAAATCACATCTGCCTTTGGAGTTTCTGGAGCCAACAGCGAATACGTGTTATTGATAGCCGCTTTCATGCACTCTGAGGTCCCCAAAGAACAGGCTTTGAAAGATGACCCATACATATTTCAATTGGAGGCCAAGGTTCGCGAAAAGCTAGCTCTTCCCCCGATCCGCTTGACACCATCAGAAGCCAGAAAAAGTGAGGATGAATTTACGGCAAGTGACTTAAAACTATCAAACGACCTGCAGTTTAATGAGCGCCGCCGTTCTTCCGCCAGAGAATTTGCCGAATGCTTATTGCGGCGAAGTAAATGAATACAAACTTAAATTTCCCCTCTTATTTTGGAAGAATTCACTCACCTCATTTTTATTATTCAGGTAATGTTTGACGATGATTTCGTTTTATTCATTTGTGGAGAAATTGTTTTTCACAACGTGCCTCGTGAGTTACATGCTGAGTTTTTCCTCCTACTTCATCAGGCACCAAGTAACTCTCAACTCATCATTTACCAGGAAAGTTACTTAACGGTTGCTATTTCCAGTGGGAGTTCAACCATAATTCGAACTCGTTTTATCAATGCGTTCGGCCATCCCGATAAGACTTTGGTGACTTACGAGTCTGTGGATATTCGTCAAGATGAAGATTTTTTGTGATTCTGTACATGAAATAGTGTAGGAAAATGGGAGCATGTGAGGCACTTACAACCTTATTAGAACTGCTTCAAAATCCATTTCCGATGTGAAGTTAGGACTAACTACACCGATCGGTTCTAACTTTAACATCAACGTGACTTTGTTTTTCGTAGAGGTTTTGTGCGAAGTGCGCCAAAAAAGCACACCTTAAGAAGTATATGCGGGAACTACTGACTGGTGACCTGACCAAGTAAATCTCTGGTTACTCGCAACAACTTAGCTATCTGAAGACCCGCGCGCCATAAAGCCAACCACAATGATAGCAAGTGTAAAAAAATGTAAAACAGTCATTCTACGTCTCAGTAGCATAGAGTAAAGTGGACTGAAAAGAATAGTTCGAAGCCACTATGTGGCACTTGGAATGATCTCATTAACCACTAGCCTGCTTTCTTCTTGCAAGTGGTACAACAAAGTTAATGAGAATTCCCATGTTTGTTTTATAAATAAAGAGTGATGTACCTGGTACTTTCAGCCAAGAGATTCAAGGGAAGCACTGAGGATGAGATCGTGTCAAGTAAATCGAATCTAAATAAGCACAGTCGAAACGTCTGTAGGACGTTTGAGCCGTCAACAGATCCTGGTGCACATCTGACACTCACAGTAGCAACGTCCCTGGTCTGCATAATAGGGAAGTTTGAACTAGCGTATCGTGCAATCGATCCTGAACAGACAACTTGACCTTAAAGACTAACCTTCCCTGTTCAAAAAGACTTTAATAAGGGACGAAATCCAAGTTTTGTTTGATCGTAAAATGGCTTAAATGTATATTCAACGGATGGATTCAAAATGCGAATGTTCACAGGGAATTGAAATGGAGGAGATGAGGGGTCGAAAATCGTCCGTATACACAAATGCACAACAAGCGCCGTCAGCCATATTTATTTCATGAACTGGCTTTCAAGCTCCGTTAGAATCTTCGCAGACTGCTTCGCGTTGAGGAAGAGGTCACACACTTCATCTATGTCTTGAGGTTCCAGCTCCTCTCGTCCAGCAAGCTGTGCGAGCCGTGAGGCCGGAGTCAACAGCTGAACAGCGTATCTGCATGTGCAACAAAATACATAAATAGTGCTTAATAATCAAAACAATGTGGCGAAATCAGGGAGCAGGCAAGACTATCACAGAGTAGCGTTTTGAGTAACTGAAACAGCACTGCGCCAGGATAAATCGGCAATAGCAGCTCAACCGATGAAAAGTCCGACAAAACTGTTATGCCCAGCAAATAACCCAGTCACCAAACTGAAAACCGTAACTCACATATCTAGGCCGGAAGAAATAAGTGTACGAATCTAATAAAACTACCTGACTGCACATTCGGTATCTGCACTACCTTGAGTGCCCAATTAACTGCCATGATTGTTAGCAAAGTAGAACCTCACAGTCAAAAGACTATCCAGCATACCCCATTCAGTCGTGAAGCCGCTGGTGGAATGTAAACAGACACTTTTCGAGCGATAGATTACTGTCAACGCGCAACACAAGCTCGAACTCTCCTTCATTTTTGGATATTTATACCATCAAATATCTCGACTGTTCTGTGGTAATTTTACGCATTTGGGTTCACATAATCCTACTTGTATCATGCAGATAGGCTACGAATGGCCATATCATCAATGCACTTACGGGGGATGGTAACTGGTTTTGAAGTCATTCTGTTGGAGAACTCTATATCGTTTCTCATTAATGCCACGAAAAATGTCAATGTTTAGCGAGTTAGTGGGAATGAGCGCAAGCTGCAAATACTGTAAAACATGATTGGCCTTTATTGGTGTTCATGAGTTATCTGTATCAGGCTGACTCTGAATAATTATCCTTCAGAGAAACCGTAGGCAATATCCATCATACACACTATTGCAAACGTGGCGCTCGAACGGTGGTGACGTTCTAGGAAAATACGATGGCGGGAAGGAAGTTGTGGAAGCCTTGTCAACTACGATGCAGAGTATACGGTTCATTCATATAAAGCTGATCAAGTTATTTCAGTCGAGCAATAAGAAACTAGGATTGGGTATATCTTCCCTATCGTTAACCTGAAAAGAATTCATCACAAGGAGGCACCAGTCCAAAACAGTTAGAGCACTGTTTGCGATAGCAGTTCTTATGAAAGTACCAAGGGCGTTGTTGTGTCTCACAGTTCATAAGTTGGTTTGGTTTACCATTGGGTTCTACACACCTGTGGATTATGTATGATTCGAACTGCCAGCAGCTGCCCCTAACTCCCAACTAAATGATGGTAGATTGCGAGGTGATAGAGGTGGCAGTCAGTATTTTGAAACGTGAATTCGGTAGTGATGACAGAGGAGCAAGGGGTGAAGTATCGGTAGACAAGTCGGACAAGTGTGGTTATGCACCGGAGACGATAGCCCGAACATAAGATTGTCAGTAAGAATTCACCAAAGTCATGCGGATGCCAGATTGATATTTACATTTTTAAATTGTGCGAGTCATCAAGCCAGACCAAACGTAACAACATTCGCGAGATATACAAACAACTCTTCTAAACGAAACAGCCCACGACAAGGCCAAATGAGGCGGATAGTAACTCAATTTTTCGTGATTATGAGATAGAAAAAGGAACCAGGATTCTGGGGTAAAGAAAATTGAAAATTCACCTCAGGGTCGTATCGGTTGCCACGCCAGCCAACCGTGCGTAGGCCTGTTCAGAAACTTTTAAGCCCTCCGTTTGAGCACGAATGCGCAAGATCTGGATCACATCGTCGGACGAATACGGCAAGGTCCGAATGATCATGACGCGATCCAAAAGATCCAGAGGGATGCCATGTGGAGAAACAATGTCTTCTGTGCCGCTTAAAAGAGGACAGAATGATAACAGAAGCCGTTGAGAATTTGTAGGAAGGTGAGGGGAAAGGCTAGACGACCAAACCACAGATGCATACTGATATCAGTAATGAATATGGACTTCGCGTTGATCTGACATAAAATAAAAAACCTAAGCAGAAAGTAATCTGTCCATGCAGTAACAGAGCATTTGCAACGATTACCTCCATTCAGCAGCGCTTATTACTGATATACAGGAATGAAGAGCTCCAAGCACGTCACAAAAACGGGTAACAGTTAACAAAGACACTGTGTAAGAGACTCACCGAATGGTGCATTTGCCACGATTTGTGGCAAATATAACAATTGGAGCAATGGTGGATTCCAGTGCACGGTGAAGATACGTGAAACATTCAATATCCAGCATGTGGACCTCGTCAATAAACAACACTCCAGGAACGAGTTCCGCGATTCCTTGATCAATGTATTTGTTCACTACCTTGTTGATTTCCTTGCGTAATTTGTCTACAAATAAATACAAAGACTTTTGTTGTTGCTGTCGGGATAACCCAACAGGAGAAACGAAAATAACTAAGTGCATGGATTCATCTAACACTTACAGAATGTCAACTATTGGATTGAAGGCAGCCTACTGTGCCATACACTTCCGCAACGGGAAGCCAAGATCTCAAATAGCTAGAAAATATCGTACCGACCGCTTCCTACCAGTTAAAATTATGATGCTGTCGACAAAATCAAAGTTTCAGCTGGAAGTTTCACTGTATCCGTTGTACATCTTTCCAAAGCCCTATGGGGAACATCGCCGATAGAAAAACACCTAATGATGTGAAGACGTGGCATCTGGAGTACAACTCGCTAGTAATTATGGGGGTAAAGGTTGCTGAAATGCCCTAACTCCCACTGATGTTTAGTTGCAGGTAACTGACAATTGTCAAGTAGTTGAGTACTTCCTTCTTCCACAAACAACCTCACAGGGCTTTTAGATCGAAAGGACAAGTAATGTGCCGATTCCTGTAAAAACTAAAAGTTGCTCTATTGGAAGTGTGTTAGTGCCTCAGACCTGGCACAAAGTTAGTATTTGGCCATAGGCAACCTCTATCGGCGTGGAAAGAGGCCAACAAGACAGCCTGCGAAAAACGACCAGGTAATTTTCAAAGTGACGGGTCAGCGGTGGAGGTGACTATGTGCCGACAATGGTTCGTCGTTGAATTACTCTGAACTTGGTCGTTGCACTGGGAAATTTGATTGCGAACGTTTCGCCACCAATCGAGGTGACATCATCAGTGTGTTTCTCGGAGCGGAGTGGAGCTTAGCGGTGCGCCAGTGGTTTTGCTTTGGGTAGTCGTGCATGGATGTTAAAGTACGTGTTACTAGTCGGGGCTGGCCTCCGATCATGATAAATTGTTCGGTTGGGCGGTTCTATCGGCTGGTCTGCTACTCTGTGTCCTGATTGGTCGGTGACCACGTGACCTTTGAGCTTGGCCTCCCTTGTTCTCGTCCACTGGTCGGTGCTCGAGTGATCTATGTCGGTGACTTCTATGGGGCCAACTTGATCACTTTTATGAGACTCCGAGGGTTTCCTGAAACCTGGAAGTCTATGCAAGCTGTAGGAGCACGTACTTTAGCTTTGATGGACAAATGACAACGGCTGAAAAGGAATTCAACGGGATGTCAAATATCAGGATTGCAGAATTTAGAGCGCATATACTACCAATCATGAATCCAAAGCCATGTATCCGCTACGGAGACGACACTTTTACTATCTTGAAACGAGGTTCAGTACATAATGCTTATGGACTGCTCAATGCTACTTTTGAAAATATCAGATTCACAGCCGAACTGGTAGGGAACAACTGACTACCATTCTTCGAAGTTTTTGATCACAGGAAATTGGGTGGGACGTTCAAGACTTGCTTATACTGGAAAGGAACTCACACGGAACACTAGTATGGATTCTGATCATGCACTCGTCCGAAGTCGTTTTCCTCTTCGCTTCCTCACCTAGCATCTGAGACTGGCAGATCCAGATGTTAGACAAATTTACCAGAAACGTCTTCTGGAGTCGCTTCAAATGCTCTACCATCAAATGTCAATTCGTGTGGGATGAGATCGCCACACCGTTTCACAGTTTTGCATGTGGCACGACGCTACCAGACCCACTCAGGCACTGGATATCAGACCGAACAGTGGCACTGCTTAAGTTTCGGAGAAATACCCTGGCCGTTCGCGAACATAACCCGGTCCGACGAAATATCAGGCGTCAAGTGGAAGTGAACGTGCGTGTGTGTCGACCATGAAGTCTGATGGACTCGGAAAGGTGAAGAAATGGAAAAGACCCAGAAAGCCGGGAATACTCGAATATTATTTCAGCTGGATTGTGCGACCAGCCCCCGGAAACCATTGAGTATCATAATGAGGCCGCCATGCTGAATAAAGGAGAACGCCTCGACCGACCGGCCGAGTACTTCGAACAACATTTATTGTTGCCACCTGCTGCCACTCATCTGGAGACCACAACTGAAGCGCAACCTGGACGGTGAACCTGGAAATCGCTGCGGCCTTGGAGGTTTATAACTGCATATGTTCTCTCAAACGCCACCGAACTTCTGGTTCGGATTACCGTCCACCCACATTGTTCAAGGATGGGGGTGAAATTCTCAGTCAGCGCTTGTCTGATTCGTCTGCCTGTATTTGGGAAAAAGACTGTCACAAACAATTAAAGAATGTCGGTGATAGTACCCATTGTCGTATGAGTGTGGTAATCACAGGGGGAACGGCATGATTCCGTCGTAAGGAGACTGTTGGCGACACTTGTGCTTTGTTGCCTTCTGAAGGCTCGTGAAACACTGACTCGACAGCAGCAAGCAGGATTCTGGAACGGTAAGGTTGCATTGACCACATTTTCATACTCCGTCAGGTGCTAGAACTACACCATGCGACAAACCCAGGATTTTAGTATTCCTGAGTGTCCAGGGTGCATTCGACCCGGTTGACCTGTCTGTTCTCCTTGACACGCTTGTCCATCAAGGAATGCCCCGGAAGTTTGTGAACATAAGTTTTTTGTGTTCTCAGGCTTCCGGACGTGAGAGTATACGGAGAGCTCTCCAAACGCTTTGGTGCACAAAGCGGTGCGGTCAGGGTGTCCACTCTCTCAATTTCTATTTAATTTCACGATCAATGAGATAATGAGACAAACGCTGGTGTTTAAGTAGTAGCTGGCGAAAACCTTGTCCGTCTGGAGTACGCAGACGACATCGTTTCCGTCTTCGAAGAGAAGACCAAGGGGTTTTTGGACGAACTGACCGAAGTCATTCCGTCCATTAGTATGCACTTTGTATCCACAAAGGTTATGCTCCTGAAGATGCAGTCACTGAACACGCCACTTACAATCCAAGCACTCGAAGTTGTGGAGTGTTTTACATATCTTGGAAGTTGTATTAGTTCTGACTATAGTGTGACAGATGAGGACAATGCACGAACCTGCAAGGCTCGGGTCGCGTTTGCTAAGTTGAGGTGCTTATGGTGTCAAAGCGATATATCCCTGAACCCCAAGGGACGTGCGTATCAGGCTACAGTGCGGGCTGTTTTGTTGTATGGCTGAGACATCTTGAAGTGTTCGACAACCCTTGTCTCAGAACCACATCCCGTGTGGTTTGGTGTCGGTGAATCCGTGACAACGGGGAACTCCATTAAAGGATGCGTCCAGCACCAGAACCGGCGATGGTTAGGCCATGTACTGCGTGTGCCGAACCATTGTTTACAGAAAAGAGCGCTGTTTTCCGTTTCCAATTCAGAGTGGCGAGCCTTGACAGTGCTAGCGCTTACCGCGCCTTGAAGAGCATCCATCGTTGTTTGTTTCTTCCTCAGTTGTTGGTCTTTACACGCGTGTTTTCATACCAAACATTCTTACATACGTTGGGATTAATTTTGTCCGGCTGGAACTGTTGGTAGCATGACTTCGAATGAGATGCTTCTCTCTTCTTATCTAATATTCTCCTGTAACCCTTCCACATTCATCGACTGCATTTACTTTTTTATGTCCGTGACCATGCTCTTCAAAAATAAACGATGATATCCGAGCCGTCTTCCAAGGCACATTCTATCCCCGTTGGTTTATGGCAGATGCAGGGTGACTTAATTCACACATGGAGGGTTTTGTAAGGCTGTGTAAGAGTTTGAAGAGTTTTTACCCTCACTGAAACGAATGACACCAGCCATTGTGAGGCTGTTTACACCCAAGACGATGGACCCGCGCTCGTCAGTCACTGTGTACATGCGTGAATGATGCGTAGAACCCCGCGGAAACGATAGGTCCAGGTCATGCTGTGGTGTTTTAACAGGCTGTTGGACTTGCATCTGCGAAAGGAGACCACCGGTAGCTGCGTGAATTATTCCTCGTAGTCAGCTGACATGTGAACATCATCGCCATCATCAGCGACAGCAACACTAGTGTTGACACTGATGCTTCACTGCCGCACAACCATGAGATTTTGCCCTGGAGTGAAAATAGGAGAAAGAGTGGGCGGGGCAGAGGACCTAGTGCTGGCCTATGTCAAGGATTCTGAGGTGCCTACACCTCCAACCGCTCAATCAGACAATGTGGAAAGAAACTGACAGCACGAACGCCACTGACATTAATTAGCCGCCATTTCTTGCAAAGTCTCCAGCCAAGCACAGGCGGGAGCACGAGGATCCCATCCTGGAAGGCGTACAACACCAACAACACCCAAACTCTTCGTGGTCTCTTCCACGCCCTTCTGCCAAATCATGCGCTGTCCACCTCGCGGTTTGCGCCATTCTGAAGGAGGCACGGAGAACGACACTCGTCTCCGTAGACGGTGTTTCGGCATGCGTAGCACATGGCCGAGCCATCGCAGTCGATGCTGAATGCTTTGCCGGATTGAAGTACCTGCAGCACAACCAAATACCCGTTTTCTAATCACCTCGTGACTAACACGCTGACGCCATCCAAAACCAGCCACGCTTCTGAGGCACCGGTGGTCGAAAACCTGAAGACGCCTCACATCATCTGTCCGCAGAGGTTATGTCTCGCGCTCATACAACAACACAGCCCTTAGTGTAGCCTGGTACCCGCGACCCTTAAGATTTAGTGAGATGCCTTTTTGACACCACAAGTGACGCAAGTTAGCAAGCGTGATTCGAGCCTTTGAGGTTCTTGTACTGACTTCATTAGACATATTTCCGTCGGACCTAACACAACTACCGAGGTATGTAAAGTTTTCCGATCTCCAGTGATTCGCCTTGAATTTCAAGGGATATGTTCGCAGACTGAACGTTCTGAAGCATGACTTGGCACTTCGAAGGCGCAAGGCGTATGTCAAAAGGTGGTATGATAGTGATCAGTCTGTTCAACAGGGCTTGTGCTTAGCTTTGGTCTTCAAAGATGAGGGCTATGTCATCTGCGTACGCCAGATCGATCCAGACCAACAGCTGTCACCTTGTCGTGGTGATCGGGCTTCTGTGCTGCAATGATCCTGCGGGTCATACTGGCTGGAACTCAGTTCCTAAAGGCTCAACCATGCCAGGAAGGCCAACGAGGAGCAGCCCGACGAAGAACAGCGAGTCCCCGTACTGCGAGTAATCGTATTACGAGGCGGTCTGGAGGTAAAGTCGTACTGTCCTCTGCGATAGGAGTGTGAAGGCAGTAAGGCGTTTCTCCCAGGCGACCAGCATATCCATATTTATGGAAGCAGCGATGCTGCCTTCCCCCGAGGAAGGACGGGTTAGAAAAGGTCGGCCCTAAAAACCGCACACTCCGATCGCCCAACGGTTGACCGTGACCGCCGGCGCATTATCCACTACGGTCGAAATACTTTTAAAACCAAAGAGTCCGGTGCTGCTCAAAAGGCACCTGCTGTGCGCAGCCGCATCAGGAGTGAGACAGTAATGCCCTACTCCCTGCGCCCTCGGGCCAGGCCGGCCCCCTACAGCCAAGTAGGTCAGACTATTGAGTCATTGGCTCCGGGAAGGGTCCCCCAAGAAAACCCTAACAACCGCTGTCTCGCGGTCCAGACTCTTGAGTCAGAGTCTAGGGGCAGGGTCCCCGAGCAAAACCCTACACCCTCCCACTGCCTTGTGGGTCAGACTTTTGAGTCAAAGGCTCAAGGTGGGGTACCTCAACTCAACCCCCTTCTTCGGCCTGGGCAACCGGGAAGTATCATTTGCCCTTGCAGCTCTTCGCTCACCGGCCTTCCCCCACACTCCCTCCCAACCCATCGTACAATGCAGGGCAATCAACCCATCTGCCAATCCCCTAGCCACTGTTGTGAGTCTCAACCATCGCCCAGAGAAATAAACCAAAATAATCACTTACTAACTCCAAAAGATCTGATCCACGTTGCAGCCTTTAATGTCCGTACTCTATGTCAAATTGGGCAACAGGCATCCCTTGCTGAAACCTTACTTTCCCTCTCTATCGATGTATGTTGTGTCTCCGAAACACGAATACAAGACTCCACTTCGGTCGTGCTTCTCAAGCCGCTTAGGGCGAACCCAGATGTCCCACATTTCACTCTTCGGACATCCGGTGATCCTGACGCAATGGCTCGTGGTATCTACGGTGTGGGAGTTGCACTCAGCCCCAAGGCTGAAAGCGCCTTACTGGACTGGATCCCAGTAAACAGTCGCCTTTGCGCTGTGCGGCTGTCTGGCTCAATTAAGATTAACGCAGGTCGATGCGGTAAACGGTGTTTGTTTGTCGTATCAGCATACGCCCCAACAGACAGCAGTTCTGAGAATGAGAAGGACGAGTTTTATCAAGATCTGTCACGACTGCTTCGGTCGGCAAGAAGGACGGATATAGTAATCCTGGCGGGTGATATGAATGCCCAAGTTGGACGGCTAAGTCCGGAAGAAGCACAGTTGGGTGGTAGATTTGGAGTCGATGCTGTGCGTACGGATAATGGAGAGCGGCTTCTTCAGTTGTGTGCAGATCATCGTCTGTTCCTGGCCAGTACGAACTTCCAACACAAACGCTCACACCGAGTTACTTGGAGGCCACCTACCACAAGACAGCCGTGGACTCAATTGGACCATATGGCTATCAGTTACCGATGGAGAGCCTCAGTTAAGGACTGTCGTTCCTTCTGGGGTACGCAACTTGACTCTGATCACGCCATCGTGCGAGCCCGCTTATCACTTCGTTTCCCGCCAGCACTACGCGTGCCGAAAGAGGGCAGCTCCGTTCATCAACTCCGACAAGTTTCAGTAGCTGAAGAGTATCGAGCTGATCTGGCTAGAAAGCTGCTGGAAACGCACAGTCATGTGGACGATGAAGATTGCTTGGAGGATGGATGGAGGCGAGTTAAAGAAGCAATGCTCTCAGCTTTCAGAACTGCTTGTCCAGCCCATCTGATTCGACTCAATGAACACTGGATATCTTCGAGATCAGCAGATCTTATTGCTGCCAGAAAGTCCATACCAGCAACTAGCGACTATGATGGCGCACGCAGATCCCTCAAACGCCGGATAATCAGGAGCTTGAAGAATGACAGAGAACGCTGGTGGATTTCGAAGGCCCAGGAAATGGAGAAGGCCTTTGCTGCAGGCAACAGCCGCGCCCTGTTTCAACTGATTCGATCAACGGGTCAAAAGAAGGCAGGTGTCAGTGAGACAATATGCGAAAAAGACGGAACAACAATTCACTCCCTCAATCGCCGTCTTGAGCGGTGGGCTGAGCACTTCCAAGAACAGTTCACCTGGTCCCCTTCAACACAACCACTGGAAGAACCAAGCAGGCCCGAATGGAACATTGACACCAACCCACCATCAGCAACCGAAATCCAGCGTGAGATTTCAATTCTGAAGCGCGACAAGGCACCTGGCCCGGATGGTCTACACCCCGCGCTCTTCAAAGAAGGTGGCGAGGTCCTGGTGAACAGTCTGACAACCATACTGCAGAAGATTTGGAACGAAAACAGAATACCAGCCGAATGGAGCTCCTCGACCGTCATCCCAGTTTTCAAAAAGGGAGCAAGAACGTCATGTGAAAACCATCGTGGTATCAGTCTGGTATCCGTCGCATCTAAGGTACTCTCTGGCATTATTTTGCGCAGGTTGATGGATTATCGCGAGAGACAGACTCGTGAGAATCAAGCTGGGTTTCGCCCCGGTCGAGGATGCATCGACCATATCTTCACCTTGAGACAAATTCTTGAACAGCGCCACTCCTTCAGACGTCCCACGTTGGTCGTTTTTCTGGATTTGAAAGCTGCCTTTGATTCTGTCGATCGTCAGCAACTTTGGCAGTGTCTGGCGATCAAAGGTGTCCCTTCCAAATTTCTATCTCTTATCAAGGCACTGTATGCGGACTCCTGTGGGCGCGTACGAGTATACGGGAAGCTCTCGCCTGAGTTCACCACGTCCAGTGGTGTAAGACAAGGCTGTCCTCTTTCCCCTTTCCTTTTCAACTTTGTTATTGACATGCTGCTTGAAATTTCTCTGCCTGCCTCTGAAACCTCGGGAGTCGAAATGCTCCCGGGACGTTCCCTCGCAGACATTGAGTATGCGGACGATATTGCTCTCCTTGGTTCAGACCCTTCCGAAATGCAAATGATCTTAAATAACCTAACTAACTCTGCCGCACGGTTTGGCATGCGCTTCACACCCGCAAAGTGTAAAGTGCTGCTACAAGACTGGGTGGGATCAAACCCGCACCTCATGCTTGCAGGTGAGCCAATCGACGTGGTAGATAAATTTGTTTACCTGGGCAGCTGTATAAGTTCCGGTGGACTGGCTGGAGATGAGATCATTTCTCGAATCGGAAAGGCCAGGGCAGCTTTTGCCAACCTCCGACACCTGTGGCGCCGACGTGACGTGAGCTTGTCTGTCAAGGGAAGAGTTTACAGTGCGGTGGTTCGATCCATACTGCTTTATGGATCAGAGACGTGGCCCCTACGTGCAGAGGACGTACGGAAGATGTCAGTGTTTGATCATCGATGTCTCCGCAGCATTGGTCAGGTCTGGTGGGAACATCGGATTAGTAATGCTGAGGTACGTCAGTTGGTCTTAGGAAGAAGGAACTCTCCCGCGATAGATGAATTACTCACGCTTCATAGGTTGCGCTGGTTGGGACATGTACTCCGCATGCCAGAAGACCGTCTGCCCCGCAGAGCTCTTTTCGCCCAGCCCTGTGCTGAGTGGAAGCGACCGAGAGGTGGACAGTGTATGACCTGGCAACGAAGTACGAAAGCGCTAACCAGTAAACTTAGTCGGGCGGGCAACTGCCGCCTCCCTGGATGGGGACCCCGGGACTCAAATCACCAGTGGTTAATGACAGTGGCAGAAATGGCCCAATCACGCAGTCAGTGGCGCTCGTGCATCAAAGCTATCGCCTTCAATGCGTAGCTACTCAATTTCCGAACAAACTGAACACACCTTCGCCTCCAAGGCTTCGTTGTACGTCCCACATTCCCGTTTTCCGGTGATCGAAACTGTAGCAGCTGGAACCAATGTGCCTATGGTACACGGTTTATAGCTGATAAACTGATTGAATTGATTGATTGCCAGATCGACAAGGATCTCACCAGCAACAATTTGAACACAGGGGTTTTGAAGACCTTAAAGCGTTTGCCTCATTACTTCATCAATGAAGTTGAACAAGAATGGAGAAAGTGGACACCCTTGTCTGACACCACTTTTCGTAGGAAAGCTTTAAGAGACCTCACGATACACTCCCACCCGCCCAGAAGTATGTGAATACAGGGATCGGATTATGTTCACAAACTTCTGGGGCATACCATGTAGAGCACGTGTAGTTAACAGCACTGACCGATTGACAGGAGCGAACGCACCCTGCAAGTCAAGCAATACCAAGACTGTCGGCTACCTGTACACGTGGCGTTACTTTAACACCTGACGGAGTGTGAAGATGTGGTCAACGCAGCCTCTACCCGGTCGAAATCCCGCTTGATTCTCACGAGCCAAGGTTTCGCGTGCCACCGTAAGACGACGACGACGCCAGAAGCCTTGTCAAAACAAGCGTCAAACTAACACCTCTGTGGTTACTACATTCACTCCGAGTACCCTTTGTGAAAATGGGCTCTACTATCTATTCACCCCAATTGTCTGGGACGGTCTTTCTCGCCGATAGACCCAACTAGGCTAGACAGGCACTGGCTGAGGAGCCCACCGCCAGGAACGAGATGGCCCAAGTGGTTAGAGCGCGAATTTACTGACCGGAAGGTCCGTGGTTCGAACCCAATCTATGCCTCTCGATTTCCCCTGTCTAGGCTTGGGCAGCCTGGCAGTATCCCAGCCCTCGTGCAACCTTCTGGTGGCATGGTAGTTAGGCACCGAAAGGGTGCTACAGCTGAACGATTTTTTTCCACCGCCATCCTTGAAAAGAGCAGGTGGAAAGTCGTCAGGACCAGCAGCATTATGATGCTTGAGTAGAGAAATACACTCGGACACTTCTGAGACTAAGGCCACTCCATATTCATGGTCTACCTTTCTGCTGAAGGCCAGGATTCTAGATTGGAGGTGTAAGGGTGGATACTACTGATGAGACATGCGAGTAGTATGTCTTCTCGTAAATCCGCTTCGCATCTCTTGAAAAGTGAGATCTTTTACGGAATTTGTGGAGTTGCTTTGTAGCATTTGCTTGCATTTGAGTAACAGTCAATGAATATCCAGGAAAGTTCAGGAAGGCGCGTTCAAGGAGAAAATGAATATTCAGTTTTGTAAACGGGATGCATATGACAGTTTTGCCCCCCTGTCCAATAGTCTGTAACTGTTAATTTGGTGTTTCCCTAAAAACAACTCCGCAGCGAGGGCCTTCTTCCTTTCAGACGTAGCAGGTAGCCAGCTGAATTGCTGTTCGAAGTACTGTGCCCAGCGGTCCGAACGTTCTGCTTTGCTGCAGATCCGGGAGCCATTTTGGTCTCTGATTATTTCGCTGACAAGATGTTTCCAAAGACCAGTCGAACGAATCAAGTGGAACAGTTTGCAGGCGTTTCCAGCATTCTCTGCATCTTCTTTCGGGTCCACCAAGCTTCTCGGTCTGCACGGAAACTCAGTTTCACCAGACGTCGGAAGATGTGCTGGATGGAGTTGTGGTGGCAGCCAAGGGGGAACCACCGACCCATCGCAACGCCCCACTACGCTCGCTAAAAAAGGATGATGTCATCTGGATTTGTGATGAAGCTTTTGCAATCAAATTGCCCAGCTCAGCGAACAAACCAACGACCATCACCGTTATTCATGGTTCACGGAACTAATTTGGCCCATGGTGAATGAATTTCAACCTATCCAGTGGTATCCTTACAACTTGAGATTCCACAACATGAAGATCAGTCTCGCTGTCTTCTCAGTACTTTTAATTTCCACCCCCTAATAAATTATACACAATAGTTCAGCTGTAAAACTCTTTCGGTGCCTAGCTACCATGCCACTCGAAGGAAACACGATGGCTGGGATACGACTAGGTTGCCCCAGTCTAGACACGAGTCGAGATGCGGAGGTCGGGTTCGAACCACGGACCTTCCGGTCAATAAATTCGCACTCTAATCACCTGCAAAGGAACAGTCTGTGATCGGCACACATCTGAAGTAAGCGGTCTCCGTTGTCCGTGCGTCTCGTGTCCAAACCAAGACGACCACCCAATCGGGCCTCAGCAGCGCTCAGTCTACCTACCTGGGCGTTCATATCACCAGCAACCACAACGATATCTGAGGTTTTAACCTGCTGTAGAAGGGCACCTAGAGCGTCATAGAAACTGTCCTTGACAGATTCAGGGCTACAGTCAGTTGGGGCGTAAGCAGACACAATAAACAAGGTGCGATGGACCTCACTTCCTCTAGATTCTCTTACAGATGTTTCCAAACGAACCGCACAGAGGCGACTATCAACGGGTATCCAATCAAGCAGAGACGCTTCCGCTCGTTCGCTCAATACAATACCCACCCCAGCATATCCAGCTGCAGCGGCCTCTGCATCACCAGAGGTGCGCAGCCGGAACCTGGAAGAGAGCGAGGGGGCAGTCAGTTCGATCACGGTACTTGCGTCCTGCGTCCTTGTTTCTGACAGACAACATACATCAATGCTGAGGGAATCCAGCGTACGAGCAAGAGCCACCTGTTGACCTGCATGCTTCAGCGTGCGAACATTGAAGGTGGCTAAGCAGACAGGCTTTCGGGGTATGAAAACAGACTTCGAAGCGTTTAGGGTTAACTGATCTCGGACGTACAGAAGATGCAGCTGAGTATGATGCACGGCGAGCAAAACAGTCAGTCTTAAAGCTGGGACCTGCGGAGAAATTATTCAAAATTGGGTGGGGGGGGGAGTGGAAGACGGAAAGCGTGAAAGTGTAAGAATGGAGGCGTCAACAGTTGCATGTTTTCGCTTACCCGCCCTGCTGTATGCATCAAGTAAGGCGACCCGGTTGATGGCACCACGCGACGGCCGATCTGGCGCGAGAGTATTGTTAGCTGTACGAGGTCTGGCACCCACACCTAGAGAGGACGATCAGGGTCCTCAAAAGCCCAACGGGAAGGCAGCGGTGTTGGGCTGGAAATGCAAGTACATTACCATTTTTGCGGAACACGTCACCACACATGTTCCAACCCCCAACCTGGGGGGCCAGGAGACAGTGTTCGTCAGACCTCTACCCATTGACCAAATTTGGTGAGACTCTGTGAGTGTCGTGCCGACACCCCCAGTAGAGCTCAGTGGGTCGCCGAGGTACACAAACCGCCACACTACGGCAGGATCCAGTCTCTTCGTGACAATGTGCACCCCATAGTTTCTACTGATCATTTTATAATAAGCACAAAGACCAGTAATAAAACTAGTAAAATGATCCGTTGCTTTAGCACACAAAACATTTGGCGTCACTCGCTTTGTGGCTGGAGGTTCGCTCATCGAATCCCAAATTACCCTAAATCCTACTCTAAACAGGCATAAAAACATACAGGGATATGGACGAAATTATGTTACAGCGGTTACGCCGACTCTCTTTCCCCTTCTACGTGCTTGTCGACTGTGAAACTCATTACCCTCAAAATTCATCCTGTTACTCAAACAATGTCCAAAACTTCATCCGGGGGAGCTGTATTTCGTGATAGAACTGGATGGAAAAACTCGAGGACAAACAACATAGGCTTACGTACATTGATTTCTAATCCGACCTTCAGAGTCTTACGACAACAGAGTAGTCAGGCAGGACCGGCGAGTATCAAAATGTGAAAGGCGAAGGCATAGAAAACCCAAACAAACAAGTCTTACCAGTGATCTCCGTTTTCTTTGGTTTCATTAACTGACCCATCATAGAAACGATATCCTGGCCCCCTTGAGGCCGGGCGTTAGCAACATCAAGGTCATGAAGGGTAACATCCTGGACGACTTCTTTCTTTTTGTGCACTTCACCTTTCGGGAGAGGTACATATTCATCAGCCTCCAAATCGTACTCGGCGGTATATACATCACACCTCCCCTGACGTTTAACGGCACCCGAGTTAGCCTCAATGTAGATGACATCGCCGACTTCAACGTGCTCCTTCTGTAGGCTTTCATATATACAAGGATCTAGCTTCAACTGTTTCACTCCTTTGGCCGTCCGAAGACTGATTATGACATGACTGATTGTTTTTCCAAGTCCTGAAGCTAATTAAAAATAAACGAGAACAAACCTCCAGTAGGACTCTCTGTCTCAACAGGAGTCAGTTCGGTCACTTCGCCTTCATATACTTCTTTTATCTCTTTTATTCTCAAACCTGAAGATACAGACCAAATATGCGCAAAACAAACCGATCGCTCTCCGAAAGTTCTCCATCAATACCTCTGTTTTCTTAATTTCTGATGAATAAACCTCACTACCGACCATAGGGCAGAATGGAACTTTGTTGCCCAAATCTTGTGCAATGGCCATGGCAATCGCGGTCTGGTAACATAAACTAGAAAATGAATAGCAAAAGTACCTTTCCCGTCCCTGGTGGGCCAGCCATCAAAACTGCTCTTCCCGCCATTTTTTTCGACCTGATCATCTCCACAACAATACCGGCGGCCTGAAGTGTAAAACACAAAGCAGAGATATACCTCACGAGCGCATTCTTGGCCCACTAGTCCTGCAGCACTGGGTAAAGGAATGCCATTCTCATCAAGACCGAGCCCCTTAATATGGGTGTGGGCAGCTACACGTTGTGCCTTCGAAGTACTTCGAACCTCCTCAATACGCATGGCGTGAGGGCTGCAACAGTGCGTGACCTTGACGCCTCCGCAGTTTGTATGAGCCGCCCTGTGATAAGGTAGCTATGGTTTCGGTGCAAAAGTTTCACCGGGCGCGCAGACGAGTAGAAAACGACGGGTTCGTAGGATTGAAACGAGAAATACTTTGCGCTGCTTCTAGTCCCGGGTGAAGGGCTCGATAGTAACGGGAACTGCTCCCTGTAGCAAACGGTGATGATTGATAGTATACTTGGAAAATGGCACATGGGAGTAGAAAACCAAAGATACGTATTGTGTGATCCTTATGTATTGTGCCCGCATTCACCCTCTTATGGTTGGTTAAAAAGAAAGAAAATGTGGGCCTAATCACTTACTGCGCCGGATGGAAGTGAATTCAGACGAACGATAGTTAGGTTTAAAGTACAGCGATAAATGACCGGTAACTAGACAGTCTGCAGTTTTATGTAAATAAATAATAGGGTGTGAATGCCAGTGGAGCTACCTTGCAATTTTATTGGGGTACTTGAACCGCATAGTGGATTCAATCAGGGGGTAATAAGGGAGGTAGGAGGACTCGTTCGTACATAACCGTGGGGCGATGGGGTGGGCGCAGCGGACTCCGTAAACACGTGCCAGAACTGACCCGCTGTGGACGAGAAGGCATTTCTGTGTGACTAACGGAAAAAGAGAAAGGGAGAGCTCACTTGTGATACTGCGTGGTTGTGAATGTTGAGGGATCACGTAGAATCCTCCTCGAGGTCGTGTTCGCAGGGGATGGTAATCAGGGTAAGGTATCCATGTAGGGCATAGAGCTTAAGGGGGGACAGGATGAGATATGCCACCCCCTCTGATCAATGCGGATTGCGGACGTAGCTTAAGAACAGTATAGCTTACTGTTGGACACTTCTTCATCCTCATCCTACCTAGATCGGGGAGACCGAACGAGACTGCAGTAGGCACGGAGGGGCCGGGTAAAATAATCTATAAACAGAAAAGCGCCATTGAAGAAGCTAGCTTCTCCGGATCGCTATTCGACTGATAAGGGGACAACAACATGGGAGAGCTGTTGGGTGGTATCCAACTATTTCATCCCTATTAGTGGCTGAATTTTTGGCCCGGATGAGCTCGGCAAATTGAAAACGCTGAATGCTTGCTTGTTAGACGGCACATGTGCGGTTTTTTTGTCAAATGTAGCATTTTTGGTCGTGGACCCGTTTCGGTAGGGTTTCGTCGCTGGTTCGATGAAGCGCAACTCCCTGATCCAGACTCTGGGTTTGTCAGCGGAAGGGAGGACGGCCGGGGTCCGGGGAGGACAGGAAGCCTGTTGCTGAAAATGACAAGTTCTTGTTTTACCCGGATGGTGGCACGGGAGTGAGAAAAGACCATCAAGCGAACCTTCTTCGTATTACCTGCCGCCCACAAATGCGCTTAACCAGCAGGGTTATAGGACAAAAATGCTTAAGCTTCCTCAATGCTCCGTAATCACATCGGATGTCTTTGGGAACCTGTAGAGGAGGACAATTCTCTAGCTCCGTGCAATCCACAGCCGGAGGAGCCAGCTTCCAGGTGCGACTCGCCTAGTGCGTCTTTCAAAGCTGTCCAGCTGAAAGGCGGAGGACCCCAAAATACGCGGTGGGCCGTGCAGTACTTGGAATATAAACGGGGGTTGGGGCATCAAGTAATATAAAAGGAGACTTTCAGATGACCGCCGAAAACACTTCGGAATTCAATTAATGTAAACAAACAAAAAGGGGTGGTTTACTCGAATGGTGTCTTTTGTCCATGAAAATGTGGCGCTTAGGGTCTTTTTTAACTGCTTCCTAAAAATTTGTGTAGAGGGCTCCTACCCACGGTAAAGGCAGTGGTCCGGGCAAAAACCCTCATTTACTGTGGGCGCATTCATCAGAGAAGACCTATCAGTTACACGACCGTCTTTGGACCGCAGCTGGAAACACACGGGAATGTCTCATGTATATTTTGTTAGAAGAAAGAACGCAGTCGTTTGGCCCCCAATAGTCGGACGCCCTTATGCTCAAAAGCAAGTGTAACGTTCTCATGGACCATTGGAGCGGAGGATCTCCTGCTTGAACAGAACTTTCTTTTTCACTATGTCCGTATTGGTTTGAAGTTTGGGAACATTGAGATACACGTTTTTCACTTCTTTCATGCGTTTACGCGAAAATATCCAAAGTTGCTTGTTGCCAGAAATTTTAAGTGACATCGGTGAAAGGACGAAGTAAATACCGCGATTATATGAAGGAGTCCACTTGAGAAACCTCCAGGAACTAGATTTGGAGCCTTCTGAAACCAGTCAGGTTTTTTAGTACCGGGTATATATTTCTAACCAGCTTTTTGCCCCACCAGTATAGAGTGACCAGCTGGAGTTCAACCCTGTTGAGAAGCCATCGTGGATAATGTGAAGCAATTAAGTTCAAGCGGGGGATTATAGAGACTCCACTAAGCATCAGCATCGAGTTTGAGCATGGACCATCCACTTGCACATGTATATCATGATGGGTCGGTGCTCCAGGAATTAGGTTTCACGGGCATCCTGATGCGTTCAAAGAATATATTCCTGAAAAGCTCTGTCAAATACCAAAACAAGGTCTAAAGACAACACCGAGGCCTCTCTCAGCATTAGCTGGTTCATCGTGAGATCTGCCAGCGACCGGAGGATTTCAAATGCAAGACCAGGGCTTCCACCTGTCTGCCCTCTCTACACATTCGCAGAAGCCTGTGTCAAGTACGCCGACGCCTGATTCTCCCGGGATGCTGGCATATGATAAACCTACGAATAGCTCTCGTAAGTTTCAAACGTCAGATACTCGTCGTAAGATTGTCGAGCGATGGTCGAAAAATAGTCGAAAATTGCAACTCACGAGAGGAACAGTGAAATCATCTAACCGGTAATGAACTCGAGGGTGCATGCCGTTAGGAGCAAAATGCATGTTCGGGTCTCTCTCGGGTAGATTCCTGATGCTGCCACTATTCAATTTACGGAACCCCGAGACAAAGTTGTTGTGTCTCAGAGGTTGGATCAACTCCCTTGGTGCGATCGCCTCATTGTCGTAGACCACTGATAATTGAGTGTCGAGTGCAGTAGCTTGCTGGAACCCGTCTAGGTAATAATTATTAAAGGGGCACCGTTTCCCTTCCCAGTCTAAATAACTGCTTGGGGCTGCTTTCAGATGAATCCATCAACTAAGTTTCATACTTGGTTCTATTTCGCCACCTTTGATGAATGCGTCGATTAAGTTGGAATCGATAGAAATAATCGGTAGATAGAACTGCGAAAGCCGGAAGATGTTGCTGGTATTGGTCTGGGTAACTCTACCAGGCTAAAGATGTGCTCGGATGACGAAGTCTGTGAGTGGGGGCGCAGCATTCGGGCCACGGGAGTCACTGGAACTACAGCAACTTTGGGCCCTGAGTCCTTCATTCCCCTCCTAGTACATGAAACGCCAAAGCGTGCAGAACTCCCGTTCCTTGCCAATTGTGGACTCGGTTAACAACGCTGACAATATTTCACTCAGCGAGTGATGCGAGGCTAACTAGTGTTTCTCAGGTGACTGCTGGGTCCTTCCTTAAACCTAACTTGCTTAAGCCATTCCAAAGTGAGGGACGCACGTGTGCAAACGAAGGCTTGTTTGGGACTTGGTAAGTTGACTGAGAGACACACCGTTATGAAGATTTTGAATTTGGCTTCCACGTAAGCATGATCAGGTGCGGCATTTTTGAGAGATAAGACGGAATTCTACGCGCATATCGTCTCATCGCGGATACTCAGACACTGCAGTAGCCAAGGAACCCACCTACAGAGTAAGTGATAAGACTATTATGCAACGGAACATCCGGCATTGGTTGTTTGATTGGTCGACTGGTTGACTAGTCGGAATAACGTACCCAGCAGTCAGTTTTTTCGGTATCCGCTGAACGCCGTCTGCCAGGCTTCCATGGTTTCAGGATTTGGCCTTTGCATATCCTTCAAGTGTGGCGCACTGCGTGGATTTTTGCCTGCTTTGAGCACTAAACACATTGAGGACACACCCACTCACATGCAAACCAGTTTGGTTTTTACAGGAGACTCATGTGCGTCTCTCGTTTACGACGTTCTTCACAGGTGACCTGCGTGCGGCACATTCAGTTGATGAACATCGTAAAAGAGAGGTTCACTTAAGTCTCTGGTGAAAACCAACTTGATTTGCAAATGAGTGTATTTTTGGCAATCAGTTCAGTTTGGGCTTAAGTAGAAGGTAAGGTTGACGGAAACTTGGGGAGTGCGCCTACCTGATAGGCTCCAAGAAGGGCAAAACCGGTCGCGGGCTGTCGAAGAGTTTTCAGCAACCTTGTGAATATTTCGTTTAGGAAAACATTCAGTACAACTTCGGCGTTCGACTTATTAAATACTCCAGCATGTAATATTTGGTGCATGCGTTACTCACGTTTACAAAGGAAGCTCTCAAAAACTACCGCAACACTGTCAAAGGAGTAATGAAAAAAACCCAATTGAAACTCTTTGATCCACTGGTTCTAGATATCGGAAGCATGCGTAAACTAACGTTCCTAGACTCGACCAGTTAAGGTCCGGACCATGTAGTTCTCAGTTCACAATCTATTAGGTTGCACTGTGTGCCGAGTTTGAAACAAGCTTTCACAAGCTTAAAACTTAATATTTCAGGGAAGCCCTCCGCTCTCCGGACAATGAACTTCAGCCGGACATCAGCCCTGTCAAGCCGTCCGATGACTAACCCCGCTGTCCAACAAGTTTTAACGGTTCCCGAAGCTGCTCTTAGGGGAGTGACAACAAATATTTCATTTTTCAGGCTCTTTGGATGCTATTGGAAGCGGTTGAAACCCGTTTGAAGCAAAAACCATCTAACATCCTCATTTTCATCTTTATTTACCCAGCATTCCATGATGTAGACGTCAGTACATGGTTCCAGGACAGCTACAACCCACCTACTTTTATGGCCGTAGCCGACACCTCCACATCAACCACTAAGGTCTGGGAGTACACAGTATCTTTTGGTCGTAGCTAAAGCCCATAGTAACTTGTCGGTAATCCTTTCGATGAAGAGGCACCCAATGGACACTGCCATAATGAAGCACGGACAATTGTACTGCGACCTTGGAAACCCTGAACATATGTTCACAACAGGGCCGCCAGTGAGCTGACCGACGTTTTCAGAGATTCATCGGAGGTATGCTGTAACACAAGTCGCTCTCTACCGTTTCATACACATTCGAATTGCCAGCTGGAACGGCACTTTGGCACCTTAGAACGTGGAATTAATAAATCCGAAGACAGAGACTACAGGAGGACATTTTACGAGGGCTCCAGCCGACAGCTAAGCCAGGCCCAACCAGGCTTCGCTAAGCCGAGCAACGCTGCTAACAGGGGAGACCCTGAGTGTCGCAGGTCATTATGCAGTCAACTAAGAGACAGCTGGAACGTCACATCCAGCAAATGGAGAAACAGTTCACCTGGAACCACGAATGTTAGAGTTTCGGTCCTCGGTCACATCAGGAGGCGACGCAGGTAGACACAAGGCTCGTAATCCACGGGCCACCAGTCCTGGAAACCTCCGCTACGTTGCCTGGCGACTCCCTTCCAATTGTCCGTCGGGCAGTTTCCTTTGCGCGCATGAGCGCTGTTCTGGATGATCGTTTAACAACGAGTCCCATTGTGGTTGCGTGGTGGTTAGTGGTAGTGTTTTCGGGGAACTCGTGCGCCTGCTGGTGTTCGTGCGTGCAGGCGAGTAAGAACCGATTGTGACTGTTCACAAACACCTATGACTTTGAGGAAACTAACTTGAGCACTTTTCTTCCTTATTCTTAGACCTTGCAGTATGTTGCTATTCCGTTGTAAAGCAGGATAATTTTGCTTTGTTTTGGCAGCTCGGATACTTGGATTTGTGACTGGGAATTTAGTCAGTGCACGTTGTGTTTAGGTAAATATCAATTCATGGTTGTCTACTTAAAAATATAGTGCTGAAACCGTCCAAGAACGCCATTGTTCCGTATTCCACAGTGAACCGAATAGTTGTACTTCACTCGCTTTTATTGAGCATTCCTTGGTAAATACCAACGGCTATCCCAGAAACAATATCTGAGCTGTACACCACAACCGCACTCAACTATCTCTTGTGACCGGTGAAGGCTAAATTATCGAGCCATTAGAGGGCTGGCTTGTATTTCTCCACATGGTTTCCCATAGAAAACCGCAGCGACTTCAAAGTCACTGGAAAGTAAACGGAGTGTGATGAAGAAGGGACATTTCTGGGAATGGTTACATTAAGAAGTTAAACAATATGGATGGTTATCGAGAGCTTATGACTGATGCCAGGTCCACGCAGTTGTTCAAAGTTTTACGGAAACATCGCAAACAAATGTTGCGCGATTTGAGGTATTCGATAGTGGTTTGACATGAATATGAGGTGACCGGAAGATGTTACATTACACTAATGAGATAACTGGCAGAACCTACTGGGATCGGGCACCAGGATTGGTGCTCATCTACGACTGAGTAAGAGATACTGCTTTTGTCGCCTAGTAGGGCACGTTTGGCCGGCATCGGTTTGCCAAGGAAATAAGAAGTGTCCGTTGAACGCATAGGCTGGAATTCTTAGACTGTCTACACCCAAGTTACTAGGGTGTCATCCGTTCACACACAGTAATATGAACACAGAATACCGGTCACATTCCTGACCCCAATACCATATGACCGCACAGGGGCTAGTTTATGACCCTGGGTTGTTTAGTGTTTATAGATGCTGGCCAAAATATCAGAGCTTTGTTCGGTACACAGTGTGCAAGTGTCAATGCTTTTAGGAAAGGACGAAGACTGAGGCTAGTTATGGCAGGACCGCCTTCAAATCCATCTTTTATCCCTAGGTTTGTGCCGGAAAGCAGTCCGCACAAACTTAGAAGCCACAGTATGTACATAATTGTTTGGATATGCATTGCTATCTATCTCACTCTCATAACTGAACGATAAAGAGCACAGCGCAACCCAGACAAAACAGTTCCCAGAATACGGAATCAACTTCATGTCCTGAAAAAGGTCAATCGAGTAGAATTTGGACTATCAAATGTACCCAATATGACTACCGGATGGTATCGCAGGTTGTCAAATTTTTTAAACTTACGTGCACACGGCCAGATTGCGCGGAGTGGAAACAAAAATAAATGTGAATGGTAGAAGCAAACGTTTCCGACAAATCGACAAATCTTTAGGGAGACAACTCCGGCAAATGTCTTTCAAAGCGGCCTGTTTTCTTCACTAAAGAGCTAAGAGAGTGAAATGGTTCCAGCGCTGCTTTTCTCCGACAATGCAGAAGCATCAAAGGCTCTGGTATAGGTGCCTTCTGTTGGTAAAATTATGGCTAAATATTACTATTATTATTTTTTAGTTCGGCGAAATATTTGGTATTCCATGTTTTTTATACGAGAACTACTGATCCCTGGCCGGAGAACACCCTTTCTCCAAAATATTTGGAGGTGGAATAAAATTTTTTTGCGTAGAAATGTACCTTTTGTATGCATGCTCACACCGAAACGACCCAAAGCTACATTTATTTCGCCGCGATTTTTAAAAGTTAATCCCCCTACTTGGCGCATGTTTGATTATAAACTTACGGAACATGACTTTAGACAGTCTTGTCTGGAAATCAGAAGTTGTCTGCTTTGCATTTTTCACGGCATTTGAGAAGGCGTTAAAGCAATACATGACGGATAACTATGTGTTATATCTGTGAGTAGTGATTAATCAAAGCAACAGCGCCGTTTTGCAATAAAAATGCAGCAGGCCGCTAGCAGACCAGCAAAACCAACGGAAAATCGGAGGAACCGAAAAAGCCAATAGGCAGATTGAGCAGTTGAATGGATCACGTACGTCAATGCAGTCGAAAGAAATGGAAATTCTGAATTCAGAATGGCGTAACAGGCAGCACGTTTGTATTCAAAATGGCGTGTGTACAATGCTTGGAATAGTACTGCAAGAGAACGATGAATTGAGCAAGGAACGAAGCATCGATCATGGTCATCAAAGCTGCGCTAATAACAAACACCGAGTGTGTAATGCATTTTTGTGCAAGCGGCACACGAACCATCTCGAAGTCACCTCTATTATCTTTAGTACAATCATCAGATAACCAAGGTTTTGTACGATCGGCTTCCAGTAAACCAACGGCTAACCGAAGAGGAGTTGGTCACCTGGATGGCCTCGCTGAAACGCGGAACGCCATCGTGTGAAGTGTGGCGGTTTGTTGCCGATGAATTCGGCAAGGTCTTTACCACTCGGGACATATTCGGCGAATACCGAAAGCGTCGACCACTTTTGTTGATTAAATGACGGATAGTTGGGTTTTACTGGTGCAAATTATATGCTTTCGGTTCTGACAAATCTTCACATGTCCGGACGTGTGCTTGTGCTGCAGTCAGAGGGAAGGCGTTTCAGACACATGCTTATCCAGATGGCAGCATACAGCGTTTTTTGACGTTTTCCTTGTTGATTCTTTTCTTCCATCCTTATTTCGTACAACGTTATTCCCAGTTTTTGTTATTCCGCCTTTGCGCCTCTACCAGCTTTCGTGTTTTTGACCTGAACGTAAACCGTTCTTTGACCTTGTCATTGCACGTGTTGTTTAAGTCAACACGTGGTTTCGTTGTCTTGTTGACACGTGCTTTTGAGTCGATGTGGACTTTGGGATCCTTTGGGAATTAGCAGTTCCTAAACCGGTGTATAGAAGCCGGCGTAGTCCCACGATTTGGGGTTTGTAAAGTTTTATTATTTATTATTATTGTATTTACAGTACCGCATTTGTAGATAAACCTCCATTTGAACGCTTTGGCTTTTGGGGTTTTGCGCGTAACTCAACGTGGTCCAACAGATTGCTGGAAACAATCTATAGTACTCAAATCTTAGAACTCAAGTATCCCGTGGATCTTTAACGTTCACCCGAGTTGGAATATTGGAACTTTGGAACCAATATGACAAGAACAAGAAGCGGCAAGTTACTCGAAACATTATCGAACCAGAACTTGCTAACTTGAACGACAATTCTGATATTATTTTTGACCGTGACATTTGTGTTTCTCAGCCTCCTTTATTATGTCGACATTCTCCCCCTAAGCCAAGCGTAGCTGGTAGTTTAAGGTCCAGCAGGCAGACGAATAGAGATTATGCCAAAATTAGTTTGGAGAAAGAGAAACTGGGGGAAGAAATTGCGATAGGGATGAAGGAGCTAGAGATTAGAAGGCTGAAGTTAGCGTCCCGGAAGCAGATGTTGTGGTCGTATGAGTTCTCTGATGATGAAAGCTTGATATCCGGCTACTGTGAACGTGGGTTTCCATCCAATGAACAGAAGATCGAGAAGTTTGTAGCATAGTTTGACTCAGGGGAAATATAATGCACGCAGTCATCTGCGAGTCGGCCTAGAAAAGGCGACATCACCGGGACTCGAACCGCGGCGCACGAAACGGACGGCGGACATGTTAACCACTATGCCACAGCACCAGGTTCCAGCTTGCCGAAAATAGAGATAGATAAGTTCAGCGGAAATCCAATGGAATTTTGGAAATTTATGAAAGCATTCCAAATGAGCGTAGCTGATCGGCTCTTTGATGATAGCAATAAATTGATGTACCTTCTCCATTATTGCTGTGGGGAAGCGAAAGAGGCGATTGAACACTGCGTGTTCCTTCCTGGAAAGTCAGGCTATTAAAAGGCCATGGATATCCTCAGGACGCAGTTCGGCAGGCCACACGACATTGCATAGTCGTTCATGAACGAGCTACTGGTTGGGGGGCCCATTGCTCCTGGAGGCGTCGCTGCAGCACTGGCGGTTCGGCGTCTCTGACGGGCGATCGGCTGTCGATACGGCGACTCAACCCAGATGGCATTCATGGGACACAGAGTTGGAGTTATGTGTTCATTGTGACCTGCCGAATAGTGGCAACGATCGCTAGTGTGGGACGAACTGCGTATGATATCACGTTGACTGTTGTGATGCTGGCATCTCGCCTACTATGCGGCGGTGATCTTCGTGCTTGTCCCCAAGTTGAGTGCGTGTATGATTACTTATCTTTTCTGCCTAACACCCAGCCCCTATAGAAAGCGAACAGGTGTGTTTGTCAAACAGTCTCCGTGCTTTATCACCGCAAGACTGGCATAAATACTGTAGCGCGCCAGTTTGAAGAGAGACGATGATCAGTTAGTGTGACGCATGTAAGGGTCACCAGTTTCAATGTATTCTTCAACGAGGCGCCGGATAAGTATAGAATTACTTGAGGCCTACTTCTAAGGGGCGTTAGCCGCGGGAACCTGTGTAATAAGAACCGTGTAAGCACGGATCTGAGAGATAATCGCCGCTGAAGTGCTTGCTTTACAGAGTAAGTATTGTTCTCGGTTTGTCAGCCGCCTGCCTCATAGTGATATTTCGATAAACTAACTTATATCTCTCTCTCATTTCAGGACTTCGATAGCTCCCTGAACAGTACGCACCAAGAAGACCGCACACCCCCTGCCAGAACACGTGTAATAATCAAAACGCTCAATAAAGTTCGACTTTTCCTCTCGTCCCCTCTGATCGAAGAGCTGATAGTCCTGGCGTGTTTTGCCAGTTATAACGGGGAATTTGCTGCAGTTTACCACGAAATTTGACGTATGGGTATTGGTCATCATCATATGCAAGCCTTACGTTCTTCAACCTCACAAAAACAATGAGTGTGTTTACCGCGAGGATAACTCGAAATACAATTATCGAGGCCCTAGAACACAGAATTCGGTATTTGGCGAATTAAGCCGAATATACTTAACAAAAATCAATTACAAGAGAGAAACTCCACGTATTTTGCGTTCACAAGCACAATGTTGACTCTAAAAAGCATAATGTCAGCTGCAGAACTACCTGTACCTTCAATCCATTAAAAGTGATTCATGTTTTATTGCAATTTACGATATCTTAGTTCACTGGGCACCGTTTTCCTTATCGGTGACGCCTGATGACTTTGAAGATTCTCTCACTTAAACAAGTCATCCTTGCAAATAATTTGCAGAAAATTTATTGAACGTAGACATTCTCCAGTATGAAGTGGTAGCGTTGAGAACCTGGTGGTCTTTGCGAAATCAGTTTCACTTTGCCAATACCGAGTGGCACGAAGATAAGATGACAGCAATCGTGTTGTATAGTGAAAACAAAACAATGGGCCAGCGACAGTCACTCGCACACAAACCCATCTTAATTATGGTTACCTTCGGTAACCGTCGTGGTAACACAATACTGGCGAAACATTACGTGCTATTTACAAACCTAAAGTCGGACAGCTAACTGCAATATTTCCAGGTGACACCATTCCACGATAGCTCTACCTTCCCTCTTCGCAGACATGATCTAGCCACGAATGGTGGATGTATTTTGCGTCAGTTGAGACAAAATCGCCAGGTCAGTATGATAGCAGACGAATGAAAAAAGCTTCGATGGGATTCGAACTTATCATTTTGAGGCAAGTCCTGTTTCAATGCAAGATTTATGTGACAGGGAGGAGCAAATTTCATAAAAAGCAAAATATATCCTCCTCGGTGAGGGCATGCAATTCATGCACAAGCCAGCACTCTGATTGGTTAGTTGTGCACAGGCCAGGAAGCATGCGCATTCAAACGGTATTTGTGCACAAGCCAAGAAAAAAAGTTAGGCGGTTAAAGCGCATAAACTAAGGAAAGATGGACTGTCAATGCAGGCGAGAAAAAAGCATGAAACAATTCGAAGATTTCATTCCAGGAGGTCTCTGTTTCTGCGCGTGAAATACGTACAATTTAATGTTTACAAAATGAACAAGTGAACTTAACATCACAAAACTTATCAGTATACTTTAAAATGCCCTCCAGCGACCTGCCTTTCCTCGCCGAGTCTTAGGTACAGACCAAAAATTTCTCCGAAACCATAGTTCGGAGGAAAAAACTAACATAAAGTTTCAGCTTTTCATATTACTTATTCGGGCCCTTAAGATCTCTCCATGCGGCCTCAGTTTGGTTAAAAGTTGTTTAAACGTACTTAGTATTTTAATGGCTGCCAACTGCTTCGTGTGATATTTCCCTGGTGGCGGTGGGAAATTTGTGCTTTATTCACGTGCTTTCTTCTGTGTTGCATTTCAAAATAACCTCGAAACTACAAGAACAATAATTGTGCCCTCTGTGTCGGACAAACTCAAAATTGAGCAGCCTTTCACCACGCGTATATGAAAAAGTCTCCTATCGATTTGGCAGGTGTCCTGCCGAATCAAGCCAAGGAATCTGTCACAGCTAGTAATTTCTTTGTCTATTCATGATCATCAGTTCACGCTATATCTGGCGCAAGGCTATACCAAACCGCCAATACTAATGTTGGGATAATTAATGTGTTTGTGGGCAAAACAAGCGGATAGCACAATAAGGTGGCCAGTGCTTTCAAGTCCTGGCATAAATTAAACGGATTGAAGCGGTCTTATGGGTGCACGTAACACCATCCGGTAAATATTATGGATATGGTGAACTACGGGCAAACCAGACTGGGTATGGTAGTCGCGGTACCGTCATCGCGACACCACACTTGGGTCCGTGGATAGCCCCGTAGGTGAACACCATGGGTGAGTCGTTTGAAATTGTCATTGTAGTTAGGGTTCGCCAAGGAATCGCCACAAATTAAGACTAGGATGTATCAAGGATTTTCTTGCGTCCAAAGAAGGCGCACGGCGGTTCATTGCTGTCACTCAGACAAGGAAATAAGACAGACGTGCCTACATTGTGGACTCAAAATAGGAAGTCTCCGAAAGTCCACTAGAAACCACTACGATGTGAGTTAGATTGTGACCCGAAATAACAAAGCCAAAAGTGGGCACAATTCCTTACTAACTAATGTCTTCTGGACCCCCGGTTTTCAAATATCTGAAAAACACCTTGTCGATATGCAGTGTGCAGACATCGTTCTGATCTTCGAAGAGGAGAAGGCGCAAGTGTTTCAGAATGAACTGACCAACGTCCTTTGGTATGCATCCCGCACTCACAAAGCGTAAGGTGATAATAAGAATGTTTATTCACAGCTGGTGGGTAGCATGATCGGGCAGGCAGGATCATAAGATTACATTCGGAATAAACCATGAGTTTGTTCGTAGTTGCAGGTAATGGACCGAGTGGGCGAGAGGGTATAGTCAAGCGTAAGAAGGGATTAATTGCGGGTGTGCTATCAAATTGGGTATGGCAGTGCCGTGCCATCATTGCACTTATGTACTTCGGTTTCTGGACAACCCCGTAACGGACGTCATGTTTGAAATGCTTCGGCTGGGACATGCAATTCTGTGAGCAGGAATTTTTTTCAGTTGTCCAAGGGAATTTGCAGAGGTAGGACGAAGCCAATGTAAGATCGCAGGTGTTTTTCTGTTCCGTTTGGGGATCTCTGGGGATGTAAATCACTGACCAGGCAGAGTGGATAACAGCAAACAAGGCGCCCAAACCAGGTATTACCGAAGTTTGAAGCTTGGTACCATGAGGGAATGGGATGAGGTCAGTAAAGCCCGGTGATGACGCAAGTGTTCCTTGGATCCTAGGGCTAAAGTCTATACCACTTGGTCTTACGACTGACAAATGTACGCCGCGCTATTGAATCATTGATGTACACACGGCTCTCACATTATCATCAATAGGACTAATTGAGCAAGCAGTAAGTTTACCTTTGTAACAGTAAGACTCCAGCTTGAGCGTGGACACCGATTTGGAATTGTGGACAAAGGGATTTATTAAGCACTTGGTGAGTTAGCCACTACAACTTTGTCTGATTGTTTGCTTTAAGTGATATCGCGGATGATGTTTACGAGTCACACTTGATTATACATTCTTCCTTTCAGAAATCCTGTCGAGTAAAAGCGGATTCCCGAAACTGAGAACTGGATTCATCACACATTACGTTTGTACCGGTGCAACCAATGAACAGAAATGTGATTTGTGCATGTTTTAGGCATGGGGTCGCCAGACGGATGCCATGTATGTATATCGAGCGCCGCCGTCGGTCGTTCGATTACTCTATTATGTATAGTTCGGGCATTAGTCAGTTAGAGCATGTGTACGGGCCCTTCAGTTACTGTAAGTAGCCACGGCATGCAACATCGAGTACGGTTATGGGCGTGACGGGCCGTCGTTGGCCATCAGGTTAGGCTGCTGAGCTCAGTCAAGGTCTCATATTCGGCGCTGAAAATAGACACAGGCCTAGCAAATACGGTTAGTAGCCAAGGTAGGCGATATGGACTACAGTTATGAGTGTGATGGACACACTTTGGACGTTAGATTAGGATACCACGTATAGTTGTGGCCTCATTTTTGTCGGTCTTCATGAATACTGGCCTGATGTTTACTATAGGTAGCAGAAGCAAGCGACAGCTCACAGATACGGGTATGATGGACAGTCGTTGGCCCATAAGTGAGGTCGGATAATCAGCGTCGCATATAGGCTCTGGCCTATCGGTTACAAAAGGGAGCCAAGGTAGGCGATATGGACTACAGTTATGAGTGTGATGGACACACTTTGGACGTTAGATTAGGATACCACGTATAGTTGTGGCCTCATTTTTGTCGGTCTTCATGAATACTGGCCTGTAACTAGGTTGCCGCACATAACCGGTGCTTCATAAGCAACGCCGTACATGAACACGGGCCTGGTCCGAATGCGACCTCTGCCTCTCGACTTCCTCCGACTAGGATTGGGCAACCTGGCAGTATCCTAGCCCTCGTGCTTCCTTCTGGTTGCATGGCAACTAGGCACCA
This sequence comes from Clonorchis sinensis, assembly GCA_003604175.2. Taxonomy (NCBI): domain Eukaryota; kingdom Metazoa; phylum Platyhelminthes; class Trematoda; order Opisthorchiida; family Opisthorchiidae; genus Clonorchis; species Clonorchis sinensis. The sequence goes on along the minus strand of CM030369.1, from coordinate 194,077,874 downwards.
AAAGGATGTTACAGCTGAAATTTTTTTGTGACAGGCCGTCCGATTAGGCTAACACGCATAGTGGAGGCCCTATTTTCACCGGCCCGCATAGATATTGGCCTGGTGTTTACTATAGGTGGCAAAGATAATCGACATCACGTACAGTTATGCATACGAGAGACAGTCGTTGGTCATTGGATCGGATTACTGTGCATAGGTGAGGCCTCATAAGCAGCGCCGCACATAGACGCGGGCCTAGCGGTTACAAGAAGCATTCGAGGTGATTGAAAACGCGCAGAGTTATGAGGATGAAAGACGGTCATTGGCCACCGAATTAGGTTGTCGTGTATAGGTGAGGCTTCATAATCAGCGTCATACGTAGACACGGGTCTAGCAGTTACGATAAGAAGTCGAGGTGAGTGACAACGGCTACTGTTATCACCATGGCCGCTTTATGGCGTATTCCACCAATGGTGAGTAATATTCCTACTAGAAGCGATACCAATATTTTGGCAATTTACCAAAGCTTACCTCCTGACGCTGTATTTTCAACAGGTTAGTTATGCATAGCTGGAAAAAGCAATCATCCACAGAGATGGCCCTCGCATCTTCACTGCACAATGCATGCTATTTTCTGACAATGTTGTGCCTAATGGAAGCTAAGCTTAATAAGAAAAAGTGTTGTGACGAAGTTAGCTGAACAAAATTACCTTGTTTGTTAAATCTGGGGAGTATAAAGCAAACAAACGTCAATGACCGATTTTCGTGGGTGAAATTTGGATTGGACATTCTGGAGATGTTATTTTCCTTCTCGAAGAAAGCCAGAATATGGTAATGTGCGATTTTGTCTTATCTCTTGTAAACCGGTAACAAAATGCGAATCAGAGATGGTCGGTGACCTTGAACTTTCGCTCACTTAAACAAAATGCCGGGAGCAACATGTCACAAGTGCAAATGGATTAGACTAACTCCCAAGCAAGCTCACAAGCTCGAACACCCTATAGTTTCGGCGAACATAATTTGGGTGTGCTTCTAGTGAGCGACCCTTTCCTCACACAACCTGTTTTCGACTATCCACATCATTCTTTCCAATAAACGTTTGGCAGGTACTCAACATTTGTGTTTTCGGAAATCTCGGTTCAAAGTTAACAATAGTCTTGGGTATGTATGTATGTATGTATGTATGTATGTATGTATGTATGTATGTATGTATGTATGTATGTATGTATGTATGTATGTATGTATGTATGTATGTATGTATGTATGTATGTATGTATGTATGTATGTATACATATCCTAGAATTTCGCACTCGGAACTTTAAGTTGCTTTCATCTTAGTTAATCATATTTTTATGCTGGAAAAGCGGTAGTGTCCTAAGGGGAAATGTGTTAACGGGGAATGTCGAAACGGCGGACGACGTGTCCAGGGTTTGAACCGCGAACCCCCGGATCACTGCGACCAAGCCTAGCACACTGAGCCACCGAGGGCGAGTGATGGATGACCGACAAGTTTCGTGGGGAAACGGGAAATGTGGGATGAAATTCAGGTGGTGTGTATCGAAGCTAAAATTGTCGTCCCAGCCGATTGTTTGATTCGTGTAATTGGAACCACTTGAAATATATTGCCACTGGTGTATGAGTGAGAGAAACCTGATCATATTTAGAGGTTAATCGAGCAGCTCCGGCGAAAATCACTCACGAAAAACGTGACCACGTCCCCAATGATTGAATCTCAGAAGACAAAGCCAGATGTTCCTGAAGGAAGTACGGAGCTGAGCAGAGCAGTTTCTATGGAAGATGAGTACAGTTAAGTTACCCTTCAGCATGTCGACTATAACGCTTTTTGAAAAGGCGAAACCTACGGCTTGCGAACTTTTCAGAACACAGCTGACTACATTAAACGTTCTGTGTTTCCAACCAAGAGCGTTACGGAGAAGCTATTCAGATTTTCAACCTAGTGAAATTTGTGCAAGTGCTTAGTCTAAATTTTGACAATTCATCGTATGAGTTGACTGCCTGTGTACATCTGGGGCCCATGAAAGATTCATCCTATTATTCCATCGTTTAATCAAACAGTTTAAGCGATTTGTTTGCTGAAAGTGATAGACCAAATCACTCCTATGAGTTCAGCAAAGCCAATCCCACGCAACAAGGGTGTTCAAGCTCCGAGTTCCTAAAGGGGTTTAAAGATTGAAGGAAGCATTGTCCTACCCCCAAGTTAGTGGAATTTTAACGAGATGGAAGGGTTTGAAAATGGCCCAAGCGCTTTGATGTTTAGAATGCGTTGCTGTAGTAGTTGAGTTGAACACGTTTATCTGTATAACAAGATGAACTAGAAAACCAAAATTTAGCACGGAGTAACATGTAGCACGTATGGAATAAAATTGATGTGTGAATACGGCACTTAGAATTTTAAAACAAGAGACTCATGAATAAAGCAATGAATATAATATCAATCATGTTCATCACATTTGCTACACCTTGAATGAATGTTTATCGTTCAGTATTGGTCGTGATCGTAACGTTTAGGATCTTCTCGGATTGTAAACTTCAGGTTCTTCGCAGGTGGTACGTTCTTCAGATATAACGTCTTTTTCGGATACAATAAGATCTTATAAAAACGATTCATTAGTATTTGAAACAGCAGGAGAGCCGTTAACAAACTGACTTCTGGTAGTGAACTCAACCTGGTCAATTTGTCTCCGATGAGAATTGTGACCATACGTTTGCCATTTGATGAAAGTATTATTCCTGCAGCAGGCCGTAAATTATTACCCTTAAAAAACGTAACATCATCCGTTTGGACACAGTCAAGACTTTTGCGCAACAAGCTAGATGTGAAGAGAATCGCGGAACTCTTCCCAGTAGCTGAATGAACAACATTTCTGTATTGCATTAGAGAATTATCAGTTCCACGGTCTAATTCCACAAAAGAAGTAGGAGCAGGAAGTAATGGCAGTAGCAGTGTTCAGACAAAATTCTCAGCAAGCCATTCGACTTGGGATGTCATGGAGCAGTAATTAGATGTCGAAATCCAAGGCCTTTTATACAGTCCTCGAGGGATTTTGCAGTGAGATGTGTGCCGTTGGCAGTGACCAAAGCAATTGGTACAACTTTATAGTTGAATACTTTCCTCAATGCTTGTTATGTGAATTCAGCATTTAAAGAAGTAGTTAGAAAAACTCCAGGCCAACGTGAATATGCCTCAATAATAATTAAAGCATAGAATTTACCGAGAAAAGTACCACAGTAGTCGGCATGAACACGTAAAATATTTCACAAGCAACTGGCCATGTGAAGACTTGTTATGAATCCCATGTGCACAGTTAACATAATCCTTAGCAGTATACTTGATGTCAGCATCTAGTTCCGGCTACCAACATGAAAAACGTGTAAGAGATTTCATTTTATCAACACCCAGATGACCAGAGTGCAGATCTGAAAGAACGGCCTCTCGCTGGGTCGGTGGAAAGATAACTCCATTCTCGAAGCACAACAAACCATCCGGTTTAATGGACAGACTTTCGCGGCGACAGTAAAATGCAGGAAACCGACGTCACTCTTGCTGTGTCCAGCCACGACGCAATGCAGAAAAAATGGGAGCAAAATATCTTTTAGTATCAGCAATAAGCGCATCCCGCTTGACTGCTAATGGTTGAACCAATAAACAATCTAAATCGTTTGAATCAGTGTCGCATATTGGAATTCTGGATAGAAAATCGGAATGAAAATTATGTTCGCACCACGATGAACAATCGTGTAGGTATACTAACTCAGTGCACTAATCCACCGTTGTCCCATAGCAGCAGGTGACTTCGCTAGAGACTTTGTAGGATAAAACAAGAACTTTGGGGCCTCGTGATCAGTAGCAATGATCCAAAAATACTTATGGAGCCGTTTGACAGTCCAATATACCGCAAGTGCTTCTCGTTGAGTTTGAGGATACCCACGTTCGGCTTTTGAGAGTCGACGAGGAAAGCAGAACACCGGTCTGCAGCACTGTTCAAGGATTGCTCTTATTCCAGTGGGAGAAGCATCAGTAATTATGGTCGAATGACCTTTAGCGGAAGATCGTTTCAAAACAGCTGAAATTTAAAGAGGACCAAGCAATGCACGCAAAATCTTTTCATGGTTGGAAGACCACGAAAATTTATTGGCAGATATGACATCGAACGAGCAACTTGCATATTTAGCAAAATTAGGAAAAAACGAGAATAATACTGAAGCGCTCCTAGAACAGAAAGCATTTCTTGTAGATAAGTTGGTGATGGCGCATTTACTAAGGGAGATAGACGGTTTGTATTGAGTTTAAAACCACTGCCATCCACAATGTAGCCAAAACATGAGAGTGATGGAACTACAAAAGTGCGTGTACCAGGAGGAATGTCTACGCTGAACTCAGAAAATCGCGTTTGTGAAGACAATAGACGCTTTATCAACAGCATGCATATGACATCATCTTGCTATGTCCCAACACCCTCCAAATCTTTTGTAATAGTATTCATATCTTGCTGAAATATAGCAAGCGAAACATTTAGACCAAAGGGAAGGAGATTGTATCGGAATAACCCAAAAGGTATGTTGATCACAGTAAGGTTACTAGAGGCTTCATCCAGAGGCATTTCAAGATAGGCATTTTTTAGATCAATTTTTGAAAACATGCTAGAACCTGGTGGACGTTATAGTGCATCTTTGGGCTCTTCTGTAGTGCATGTGCGTTGTAGTAACCACGTATTTAACGTTAGCCGGTAGTCTCCACAAATTCTCGGAGTAATACCATCAGCCTTCAGCGGGGTGACTATCGGAGTTGCCCAATTCGATGATTCAACAGGAGTCAGATTTCTTTTCTCACACGTTTAATTTAGTGCTTGACAAACAGGTTCACGTGAGCCAAATGAAATAATTCGTCTCTTGACAAATATAGGATCTCCTGTAGCTTCGAGTTTCACCTTGGGTATTTGCATGCCATCTGTAACCTTAGAACATTTAGGAGCAAGTTGTTTGAGTTGACTCTCGCCTACAGAAGTCAGTAAGGAGATACAAGTTCGCAATGAGCGCAAAACTTTGAGTCCGATAATCGATGGTCCCGAGGTTGAAACTAAGAAATTACAATCGATAGGAGTACCTTGGGGCAGTCTCACGGGAATCGTACAACTACCAACTAGAGGCACAGAATGTCCAGTGATACCGCAAATATTAATTCCTGTAGGAACTATCACAACACTGGGATAAAATGCAGTTAGATCTGACTGTAGAATAATGGACCAAACACTACCAGTGTCAACAATGATGCCATGTTTTTGACCGGAAGCGGATATCAAAGTATTAAAAACGTGTGACGAATTTTGAGGCAAAATAGATAGATAAAGGATAGAGATGTCTTCAGTTAATGCTGTTAGGTCAGTATCAGGATCAGAAGTTAAGTGACACACCTTTTTGGACTTACAGACAAGTTGAGTGTGTCCCGTTTTCCCTCAGATAAAACACTTCGCTTGCCTGTGAGGGCATGAATATCTGAAATGATTTCGTCGACAAGATTTATTTTTCCCAAACTTTTGAACCCCTGAATTAGAATAACGATCTGTGAAGCGGCGTACTGATGGATTTGGGGCCCGAAAATCTGTTCGAAATTTCAATGTGTTGTCTATCTGCATTCTTGAATTATTTCATTTAGAGTAACTTAACAGCACTGCTTGATCAGTCTTCGTTACATGCTTTACATCTTCACACTGTTCACATATTTTCCGAATAGTTTGAAATCCGGATAAAGTGGCAGCTTCTGTTGTTATTCGAGCAACTGAATGCCAGTAATGAGTCTGTTACGTGTTTGGTCTTCTAGTTGGGCATCTTAGTCACATTGGGCTTCCCGTGTCTGTAATCGCAATACAAAATCACGAACAGATTGAGAATGGGAGCGGACCAACCTATTGAACTTAGCTTTTTCGGTTGCTACGAATTTAATCAGTTTGAAGCATTGCAGAACATTTTTCTTCAGTGCGTCATAAGAAATGGCAATTGGAGATCCAGGATGTACTAAATTCTTGATCAATATATACCCTCCTTGCCAACGAAATGTAGAAAATACGCCGTGAGTTTCTTATCATCCATATAGGATTTTGTAAGACACCATACGTCAAACTGTTCCAAATAAGCCTATACGTCTCGCGCGGTTGAATTTCGGTAGGCATGATGAATTGATGTAATCGCAACGCCAAAATGTAGTATCTGAGTTCGGATCGTGTATCAGTATGACCAAACGAACTTGAAATACAGAATTCAGCACAGCGTAACTAGTAGCACGTAGTATTCGAATAGATGTGTGTACAGTATTCGGAATAATAAAGCAAAAGAATAATGAATAGAGCAATGAATAGAACATCAGTCATGTTCATCACAGTAGCCTACTCGTGCTTCATCAAGCAGTTTTTCCTTGTCAAAAATGCTGTTCTCTTCCCCGCCTAGAAAAATTCTTTCTAGTCTGCTTATTGCAATTCTGGTAGACGATACATATGCACTTGCCACCAGACGTTGATCTATGAGCATTCGTTGTCTTTTTCTTTCGGTCTTGAAAATGGTTCCCCAAATTTAGAATCTCTTTTGTGGACCAGATAAATCCATCTCTTTTCTTTCAGCCTTGCAGTGAATTCAGATACCTTCTTGGTGTAGAGAAGAACTCCCTGTTTGTTTGTCATGTCATTTCGTTCCGGCCGATGTCGGACTACTTCTCCCTCAGTCTTCTTTTGTTTCTCGGATACTTCTGTTTTGACATACATATCAGGAGTAATGTTCTTGATCCCACATAAGTTCTGCTGTTCTGAAATGCTGTGCCGCTCCCACGAACAGAGGAAAATCTCAATTCTCTTGTGGTCCGCACAGTATTTGTCCCGGTGACTTAGCATTTTGCTGCTGCCTGTGATGCACGCGTCTAAAGCTCCTTCTTGTTCTACTCACCGATGCACAAGAAATGGTATTCGGTTATAGTTTTCATGTTCAGGTATCAATCTATGTTTTATGATGTAGGATTTAACAACCCATTTACGTTTTTTATTGGATCTTCATTCATTCTGTCGTCTACAAGGCTTGGGGGTGACGGCTGGTAGCACAGCTTTTTTCAGTATCCGCACTGCTGCTTTAGTGGTGCATCCGGAAATTGATAAGTTAATTAGAAATCCTTTTAGCTGTTTGTATGATTGTCATCCATATTTGAAGTATCTGTCCACATAGTTTCTGACTTGTGCATATACTTTCCGGGTTTGTTGTTACCTTTGTGTGTCCAGCGTAATATCGCATCAAGTTGGGTAATGTTAAACCTCAGGTGTATGTGACAGGCAGTCATGCGAGTGGTTACGAACCTACGACCCTTCTTTGACTGACAGCCTGTTCCAGCTCAGCGTCTAGTGTGGAAGAGTTTCGGACAAAAGTATTCTTTCTGTGGAATGCTGTTTTCTCTATTTGATCTGGTATACCTTCTCGACAAGAGAGTGCTTCTGACAAAAGTCCCACCAGGTTTCAAGACGTTTCAATAAAGAAGACCGGGAGAGATGTAAAACCACTGTGTATTCAACAATTTCTATCCAGCGACGAAACATTGACCTTTTGTTTACTAGTGAGGTTTACCTTAGAAAAGCGATTTCGTATTTGTTCAACAATATTTGAGCGAATTCGGAAGTCAGTACTTCATAATACGGTAAAAATAGGATGAGCGCCCTCTAGTAAGCTATAAACGTTTGGGATAGCAAATGTTGCAGGGGAATAAGGTAAATATAAACTACTTATCGTGCGGAAATGCAACATGTTACAGTCACCGGGTGTAGCGGGCTTGTTTGTAGTTAGAACTGTGAAAATCATTTGAATTCACCACTTTAATATGTGCGGTTGTTATCCGGTTTCGTAATTGTCCATGTCTCGGTGGAAGTTGTACTGCCAGCTGCATGTGAGAATAGTGTTCCGGAAACTAAAACCAGTGTGGAGCATTAATATAACCGGTCTTATCTGGAAGATCATACGTTGTAGATTCTGCACTTCGTTTTCTTTCGGTTTGTAGGTGATACTTGCAATTTAAAGGGAAATTATTCACGATGGCTTTAATGGGTAGGCAAAACTAAATGAGTATCTGTTCAGATGGCTGTTGAATCTCATCGAGCACTGCTAGTATTGAACTGGTTTTGCTCAACGCCATCTTGTAAGCTGTTTACTGATGCATACTTCCTAGTGGCACAATTTTTTCTCCTAACAGTCGAACAACCCCCAACGCTGACTGTTCACACAATTTGATGTGTATATTCCTAACCTGCAGCTTCTCTGTCATTGTTCAAACCGTCGATTGTTCCCGTCAGAACAAGTGAACGAATTTTATGTATCATAATGAATGGTGGTTGAGGGGGTCGCTCGAAATGTTGCATTTCGTCATATGAAACTTTTTAGCTTGCAAAAGAACTTAGTAACCATAAGTTGGTTCAATACATGACGAAAAACGCAGGTTCGGGCGGAAATTGCTGTAGAAGGATTGCGCGGATTTGTCCAATGAGCGCCGGGAGAGTGGATGATTCTAAAGTGATGAAGACAGATGATTATATGCATAAAAGACAAAGCTCCTCTTCTTTCCAGTGCTTGAGTTAATTAAAGTACGGTTTTGTAAACTTTGATATTTCCAGCTTATAGGTTTCTTGAGAAGATGGATCCATTACTGGCCGGGAATTTCGGAAAAATGTTCAGGATTTCCACAGATGAGTCTAAATTATGTATGGATGTCGTTCTAAATACACCTGGGTGTTTTTTGAAAGCTTTTGAGATGCGCATCTATTCACACCGCTCTGTTCAACAGTGCTCTTCCTGTGCTAACAGGATTGTATTGGTTGGCCCATAACAAGGCGGTAGTGTACCGGGCATGAGGAACCGGGTGTTAGTTTGAACGAATTGGCAAACCAACTATATTATTCAAGCAAAAACATATTCGGCTGTTCAGAAGTAAGCATTTAGTCGCATCCTACATCTCCTGGTGAAGTGGTGAAAACAATCTCACCTTACTTGTCTCATGCCCACGGTGCATATTCCGGCTCCGCCAAGGTGCCCAGTTTTAATGCCATTGAGAAAGAAATACGAGCCCAGTGCATCATTCTCTTGGTTAAAAGGGAAAAAAATATTTTCCGCCAGTGGTTGTGTAGCTGGTTAGTAGTGTATTTAATCAAAATAATTCGAATTTTTATGACAATAGGTATAAACATAACGATGTGTCCTGTTTGGCAGAATGTGGAACTATTCAATGTAAGAAAACAGCGCGAGAAACTTTTGAGAAACACACTGACCGTGAACATTTTGGTTTAGCTCGTCACTTACATACTACAGGGTAGTAACAGAGACGTTTAAGGTGATTGATGCATGGTTACGTGTCTCAAGTGTAAATGGATCTCATGGGGATCATTGTCCTCATTCGAAGCAGATCGTATCATTACATTGTATGTCATAGCAACATTGGTTACGGACACAATGGCATCATAGTATACTTCAACTTTTAACACCACCGCAATACCAAATTCGACTTTTTTTTTTTGGGGGGGGGGGGGGGTTTGATGTACCCACCACGTTATTATTAACCAAACTAAAGACAAGCAACCTTCAAGTTCCACGTGACAAAAACGTTCTTCACAGGGTGGGGTGCAAAATTTTAAACGACGTCATCGATGGTTTTGGCTTCCTAAAGTATAGAATTGGGGTGAGAGATATCACATGCACCGGTAAGTCCTATACCGTGGAATGCCACTGCTCTCAAACCAGAGAGATATTTGATGAACGGACCACAGTTGACCATTAGGTTTGTGGTCAAATGGGTGGTTAAGGGTCTGAGGTATTCAGCTGTACATAAACTTTTAAGCTGGATTGTCGGGGGAGGAAATTCACACGTTAACTGTACGCATATCTGTTCGCCTCTTCGGATGACAAAGTAGGAGGACATAATCAAGAAGGGCTATTACTGTGATCAGCCTAATATAACATCGCAGAGTCAAAACATTTTCTGAGTTCTACCTTGCGCAGTGCAGCCAACACAGTCGATTTTCTGTGAACGAAGCATACAGACACGGAAATGATAGGAAATGGGCGATTGTGAGGTGCCATTTTCATCCACTAACCCGAACGTTTTGCTGTATTTAGTTTACTAAATTTTCACTCGTCCATTCAGTAAAACCAGTCAGATTAACCGGTCCACTGGAATTTCATAACTTTGTCCGTTTGCACATCACATTAAACGAACAGTGTCGAGCAAAGGTAACCTTCGATTATGACTGGCCACCACGGTGAGTAGTCCGGTCGACTGGATTGTTCACTCGTGTTCTGATTGGCTAACGTCCTGGATATTTTCTGACCTAACATGCTTGAGTATACCGTTCGCGACAGCTTAAACAAGCGATTGAACATTAGTCATTGAACAATTAGTCATGTAGTCGACCTATTCAGAATTGATCGTAGTGTGACTAAATGTGGATATTTTTAAATGAGATTTCGTCGAGTCTATGCTGGAGAGCCGAGAAGCACTGTACACTTATTTTATCCTTGTTGGGAATCGTCAGCAATGTGCACTTAACAAAACTCAGTTTCGAAACCGCGACCTTCCAGACAGTGACCAAATAATTAACCGTTTAGCCACGTGTGGCTAAATTAGCACATGGCGGTTTAGGGCTATTTGTAAAGAGAACTTATCTCACAGGTGATCTGGATCTAAATTAGAAGTTCAACGATATCAAATCTCAGTTGACTTTTGTGATAACTCGTCGTGGTAGTTGTCCACCCACACAGAACAACGAACTTGGCAAAGTTGTTCGATAAGTATCTTCACCTGACGTATTTTGGATCGGAATACTTAGGCAAGAGAAGCGTCTCAAAATCATGAATGCTTCCGCCCCAAACCATCGGTCATTAAATTTGGTTATCCACATTTAGGAACACGTTGCTTTCGTCGCGCTAGCTATTGGTCAGATATCTTGCTGATTGGTCCATGGTCTCCAGTTGTGGCCGAGCCATTGGCTCGATGAAATATTTGTACCAAAATCAAGAGGTTCCCCATCGGCATATCCACCATTTGTTATTGAAACTCTTATGGGAAGCAAAACCGTCGTTTGACAATGCGTTGAAGCATCGGCAGCCCGGGTGATTTACGGGTTGTTTACCAGTGGCCATTGAGCTGTCCGCTTATCCGATTCGGCTGTCAAAGGAAAGAAGTTACTCAACGGGCAAATAGACTGGAGTAAATACAGACCACAACGCAACACAAAGTACAGAGAGACCGACAATATTGCTCGTAGAGTATACGCTACTGAGCAGTTTACATCAGTTCACATAATATATTCTTCGAAAGGTATATAAACCCACTCAGGTAGGGAGAAAGCACACACTCCGTCGAGCACTAGTGGTGTCCTCAAATGGTGACGAGATAGCTGAAGAGCCTGGTGGACAGCTGAACGGCGATTTGACCCACTATTCTATTGAGTCATTAGAAGTGTTTGGTCACGAGGCCAACGCAACAATTTGTTTATCTTAATTCATGGATTTGTGCAATGTCTTGCTTGTAATTCTGGGCCATATAGGTTCCAGTGAGAATTCTCGCCAGTGTACTACTTGTTAGACGTCCCGGCGTTCTCGTACTATACAGGTATCTGATCAGCCACCACAAAAATTCCAGCAATCAGGAAAAGAGAACTGTTCTTTGTGATTTCTTTAACCTTATGAATTAGTCGTGGCTGATTGTGCGCCTTGGAATTTCCTGTTCCTTCGTGCCACTAGAAGGTGGCTGAGTCAGTTGTTCACTGTGGCAACACTCAGTGTTTGGATACGCTGCTTTGGGTAAGCCAAGTTTCATCGTTTCATCGTAAACCTGAACTATGGGGTTTATGACAAGCACACATCTCAGAAACCAAACAACAAACCACTTACGTCATACAACCTCTATAGCTGAAAGACAAGGATTTATTCAATGACCATGTGACAAATCGTCCAGTGGAGCAAAAATTATGGATACGTCTTAGTAGGAAGTGAGCGTTGAAGCGTTACACAATTAGTAGCTTTGAGACTTTGTTGACGATTTCCAGAGAACCCTGCCTGTTCCCACTTTACGTCTAAATTTCTGTTGATTTTGGTATATATTCATGAACACCTGCTGTTTTTTACCTCACGCTGTAGGTATCCGTATGGCTTACAGGAAGGAAGTCACTTGCAAGTTCATTGGTAGAAAGGCATGAAGGAAACAGCACTCTACGAAGATGGCCTGCAGAGAATTTACCCAAATACCACAATTACTGGGAATTAGGCCATCATAAATATGATATTGTAGTGTTGTTTAACTAAATGAATAGACAAATGACACGTTTATGCTCAGTAAATTTAAGTTCGGTGTTTTACCACCAGTATGGAATTTTGAGTAACTAAAATCTTTGGTCTTGTCTCCTTTACCACTAAAAAGAGTTTGTTCGTTTTTGATGACCTTCAAGAAAAATACATCACACTGTTTTTGGTGAGGATTACAGGACCATACTGTTGTTGGTTTGTAAAGATTAATGTACTTCACGCGCAAGTGCAAAATGTATATCGACAAGTATGGCAGAGTGGGCAACAGTTGTCCGCGGTTTGTCGCAGCGGGATACTAATATGCACTACGTAAACCTTTATATCTTCACAACTTTACACACGGGCAAAGTAATATCTTACAATGACCAGAATTCAGCTAATTACTTGGTCATTGCGATCACCTCAACACTACAGCTCTTGGATAAGGCTAAACTGGCCATTTTACTCGTCTTAGACCACCCCCCCAGTGCGTTTGGTAAACGATCTATTTACCGCAAATTATCACACCAATCTATTCACAAAACACAATGCCTTAACTGCTGAAATCTATTTCTTCTGCTTTGGGAATCAGTGAATTCGGTTGCGAAAATGTGTATTCGCGGTACAGTGGCCAGCTGATTCACTCATCACTGAAGACAATTCTTGTTAGGGGATGTGTATAAAGGCACCTAGGTGGTTTTCACGGGGACTTCTTTTTAATTCTTATAGAGTGCTACTGTTTAGTCTTTCTACAATTGTAACTTTAAAGTCGGTATACAGAGGTATAAATTTCGCCTTCTGTGATGGGTTGACTATTTATCGTATGGTTCTCGGCGAATGACTCCCATTTCGCTTTGATTCATCAACTCAATGCTTGATACATCGTGAGTCTACGGGTCATTTTATGCCCTCACTGAGGGATGTTTGTGCCTATGAATGTTCCATGTTCCTCGTAATTTTTCTCAAAGATTTTTTTGCTACATCTGACTGTTATTGAAACTATTATTGATTTTTTTAAATAATGCCCTTCCCGAGCTTTCCGAAAAAGGCCTCTTACTCGATTGTTAGGGCGCACACATATATGCAGTGGAATGACGGTGAACATACTTGTCACCTTTATAGCTAACCGCCGAAATAACATTGAAACCAGAGCTCTTGTAAATGTTTAACTGCCACAATTTTTAATCTATTTTCAAATTCAAAGGCACAATAAGTAATAGGTGCAATTTTCCTTTGTAGTGTGTGTCCTCACTAGCCTTTTGTTCCACCAATAGAGCTCCTGGATGGAAGAAATTTATATGCAAAATTTTTTCTGCACGTCATTTTTATTCCTAACTTACAGTTACCTCGCATAAATGTCACCAAAATTTATAGGTTCCCTACTCATTTGTGTGCATAAAGCGTCCAGGTGGTCGAATTAGCGTATGAATATTAATAATCTAATAACAGTATAAAATTTATCTAATAGCAGTGCAACATAAGATACCAAAAGTATGCTAAGGATGCTTACAATGTAACACTAAAAAAATAATAGTATAAATGCGTCCACAGCATTTCGAAGTAGACACACAGAAACAATTCCCAATAATAAAGGGCATATTCAAACGAATTTTCTCCAAAAGATAAGCATGAAATCATACTACACATTTGCGTACGGGCTGATCAAATAAGCGGATAAGCGTTAAAAGATTATCGAATTCCTAAAGATACCGTTATTTTGCTGACCAAGGGGCAGCTTTTTGAGATAATGAGTGTACACAGCAAATGGTGATCTCGCCATTTTATTCTCCAGTGCACACTACAAAGTGATCAATCATCTTTGAGATTGTCAATCGATTTCAGTACAATTATATTTCCTTCTGGCGCTAGATAATTATAACCATATAAATATTTGTTTGCATCAACTAAAAAGTGCATGAGAACCGGAGGAACAAGAAAAGTACGCTGCCTGACGGGGATACAGCACGATATTAATTGAGAAAATTTAAAAATAGAACGTTCATTTTCAGGCAGTACCTTGGATAATTTTTCTGGGTTCAGTACACAAGTCAACAGGCTTCAAAAGAAATGATAGTATGACGATGACGCCTGGAATTCGCCCTGGAATTATTTTGCTTTCTTATTTTCACGGGTTGACCAAAATTAACAGTAACCACAGCTTCAGTCAGAAACAACTGTTACCCGTGCAGCGCATTCTAAATAATGCACACAAAAGCCGATTACAGATCACGAAAGATGATGTTATCATCATAAGCTCAAACTTAGTGCTTACTGCGGTATAAATCACTTAAGCAAGGGACTTTAGCGGTATGAACTGAGTCCGTTGATCTGCTTGATTAGTTGGTGGACTTGCTTTCGACGCGTTGGCTTCGAACCTCTGGATGAGCAACTCTTAAACACATGTTTCAAAAATAAAGACTATCGGGCTAGACCGTAAGGTGTTGAATTTGCAAAGGATTAAGTTGTCAACAAATGTGCCGTTAACTGGATTCTTGAACTCTCCAGGTAATTACCTAGGAATATGGGACATACAGTTGCCGGTTTTGACCGCAACAAACAAGCACCCTCTTAATGAGACTGACCTCACAGACTGGGTTCTCTCGGATGAGACAAGGTTTTCTGCAACACAAGAAAATCACTGCACAAAGAAAGTGAAGGTAAAGCACGAACTCTCCAAAACAGCTATAAAACGAAGGCCAAATCGTCAAGTGGAAATGAAGGGATCTTAGACCGAATTGGAGATAAAGATATTTTTGTGAGAACGCTGATTGGAAACCAACATTCAGAGAACTTTCTACGTAAAAAAGTTAGGACGCCCAAACGGGATAAAACTTAGCGCCTTTTAGTCCACGAGAAGCCTGCCTACGTACAGTAGGTAGTCATATGCTGCAGGAGTTTTGAGACTGTTACTCGTTGCCCAACCGAATCTCCCCCAGGAACATTGAGTGTCAAACAATGAGTGGTCAGTTCCTCTAGTGCACAAACTTTCAACTTATATCTGGAAGATAGATTGCCAGTTCATTATTATCAAGGCTTAATCTGTCCACTTGTTTGTGCGTGCTCCGCAAACTATGAGTGCCAAGTCTCCGCATCTATCCCAGAGGATAGCGAGCACTTGCCGTCCTGTGTTCAAAACAGCGTAGTCAGACACGTAACCAGTCCAATTGCAAACGATATTACGTATATGAAACATTAAGTGAAGTTAATTACTCATAAGGTGGCTGAAAATTATTCTACAATCCACGACCGGTTTCATCCTTCTTGGAGTTCATCATATAGGCATGGTCCTTTAACTTAACCTACAAAGCAGCACTCAACCTACCCCGACTAAGCCAAAATGGTACTAGATAAGTAGCCAAATTTATTGGATTCACCCTGCTTTCCATCGGCAAAAGCACATTTTACGTACACATGATGTCCCCTAACTCACTCCAGTTCTCGACAGATATGTGCCTGCCAACATACCAACACGTAGCATAGTTATTCCGAATGATGGGTTTCTTTGTGTTTTCTGATGAGGATCTGCATTGTGATAATAAGTAAACTGGTGCTCATGTATCATTAGATAAGCCCTAATACAGTATGCAAAACCTGGAACAAAATCATGGGCACATGCTTATCTGTATATCTTCCTTTTGGCGTTAGACCAGAATGTTAAAAATGACAAGAACCTGCACACACAACATCAGCAAATCCACACGTCCGGTGGATGCGTTTTCGCTGGCATTCTGTGTGCCTGGAATCTTCCAAGTATTGTTATCTCTATGTGTTATTTGGAATAAGTCTTAAACGTAGAATCTGCCTTGCTGTAAATCAGTAACCGCATCATAAATTCAAAATCGTGATCTGAGTCAAATACACTGAGGTCCATCCGACCGAACCAAAAAGATAACTTACCAGTTGGCATTAAATTATTTATCAACTAAGCGCACATGTTGACGATATTCTTTACGTTTTTCTGATTCGAACATGGTCCGAGACACTTACTGAATTCACAATTATTTTTTACTAGAAATGAAAGATTTCAAACAGAAAGTGTCCGCGTGGATGACGAGCCGGTAAATATCATACACGATGGACAAATGATTGGATTTTCGACAGCCTTATGGGCAAATAGACAACTAAGCCGGATTGTACATATTCGTTTTTATTTGGTCGCATCTCAGAAATTGATCTGGTAAAGTAAATAAATAGTTTCAACAAGCTTGGTCTGAATGTGACATCTGATATGACTTGCTGTTCGACTTCGGACTGCACGATGAAACATTGGGACCAGATGATTAGGCTTTTGTACCTATATTCCTAACCAACGCAAAAGAACAGTCTCAGCTGATATCAAATGTCGAACGTTATGTTCTTATCTAAGTGATGTGAGCTCTGTAGGCACAGCTGTCTCAGAGAGATAATGTGAGAAAAATATTCCAGATGGACTTCTTTAGGGCATAGTTTTCCACTAGAGGAACTTCGCGAAAAAATGCCACCGCGCCAATATTTTAATTTCACGGTAGAAAAACGTCTCACAGACCAAAAGGTTAGTTAGTCGTGTTAATATACTTCAATATACTTCAAAAAAAGATTCGTGGAGTTACTAAACACAAAAGTCAAAGCTAGCCACTTTACCGAAGTGGTTGCCTCAGAAAGTGTTCTGTAGGGGAATTTTCCCGGTATTATTGTGAACCATGGGCAGTTCGGATGGGTTGCTTTGCTGTTGGTTTATTTGACTGAATTCTGACTCGCAAACTTTTGTCACCAACGGGAATTACGTCATGAGTAGGCAATTGAGTGGATGTTTCCACTCCTTCTGCTCACGTATGTGTGCAGTTTTTATAAAGTACCTAGTACATTCGCCGTGACTGGTCAACTGTGGCGTGGCTTTTATTTTACTCGAAAGCGGAAGGAGAGAAAGTACCAACTCAACCGCGTTTTCCCCAACCGAGGGCAAAACCATATCACTATGCTGCTATGGTCGGCAATAAAGTTTACAGCTGAGAGTCATTTCTTGGTCTCTCTTCAGTCTATAATTGTACCATCATCTAAACCTAGGATTAAGCGCACTTGAAGCTGAATATCACTGGCTGTCTTTAGATATGATGCACTTATAATAATTTCATACAGCGTATCAAATCCAAATTTTCACTTATTTTTTTCCATTCAATATCAAGTGCCAAGTTTTACAATCCAAGGATCATCCTTCAGCTAGATTTCATCGATAGGCAATGGATCATTGTCATCATCATCATGGACAGAATGATATCAGTGTTCAACACTGATGCTTCGTTGCTGTACAGCCGTGATTTATTTGAAATCACTATTGTGAGGAAAAGAATAACAGTGGATAGGGAAGGAACTTAGTGCTAACTTAATACGATCATTCCGAAGTGCCTACATCTCCAGACACACATCCACTCATCCGGATGGAAACTAACAACAAGAATGCCACTGACATGGATTAGCAGCCATGCGGTTCCCATCCTGGAAGGCGAATAGCACCGACAGCATCTGAACGTTTTTTATCCTCTCATACCTCTCTGCCACGTCAAAGGTTGGTCACCTCTCTGCTTCTTCCACTCTGAACTAAGGAGGGAACACAGCACTCTCTTCGGAAAACGATGGTTCAGCAATACATGGCCTTGAGAACGCAGCTGCTGTTGCTGGACATATCCTTCAATGGAAGTACCCGTTGCACAACCGAAGGCTCGCTTTCTGATTGCCTAATAACGGGTAAGCCGACACCAGCCCACACCAGCTATGGTCCTGAGACAACGATTGTCAAACAATGGAGGACGTCTCAGTTCCGCTGAACAAACGGACCAAGTCCCACAGCCACACAACAAAATACCTCGCGGTGTAGCCTGATACACACGTTCCTTGAGATTCAGCGATATACCGCCTTGATGGCATAGGTGTCTCAAACTAGCAGGGGCGATTCGAGCCTTGCATATCCGTGGATTGGCCTCATCTGTCACACTATAATCAGAACTAATACAACTTCCAAGATACGTAGAACGCTTCACAACTTCCAGTGCCTCTCTCTGGATTGCAAGTTTTATTCAGGAGCATGTCCAGGAGGATGACCTTACATTTTGTGGGTGCAAAGTGCGTACCAAAGGTCATTTCATTCAAAAATGCATGTGCCTTCCCCTCTATGAAGACCAGAACAATATCGTCTGAATATTCCACGCTAAGGTTTTCGTCAGAGGCTATTTGAACACGGGTTTTTAAGACCTTCCAGTGTTCGTCTCATTGTCTCATCGATCACGAAATTAAATAAGAATGGAGACAGTGGGCATCCCTGACGAATACCGCTTTATGTACGGAAGCTCTGCGTGTATTGTCACACGTCCGGAAGTCTGAGAATACAAGAAGCGTACTGAACTCACTGCGAGGCAATTTTTAAAATGGGTACCATCGTCGATTATCCCCAGTTTCCTGTGGTAGTCTCCTTTTCTCAAATGCAGGCAAGGGATTGGACAAGCGCTGATTGAGGACATCACCCTTTTCCTTGAACAATGCCGCTGGGAGGTCATCCGGACCAGAAGCACGGTGGCGCTTGAGAGAAAATACGCAGTCACTAACCTCTGAGACCATAGGGGGTTCCACGTTAACCGTCTAGGGTACTACCCCAGCTGTAGGATCCAGACAAGTTGTTCACAACCAGTGGGTGTTAGATGCACTGAAGCATAACCAGTAGTAGATGGACATAGTATCATGAATTCTCAGTTGGAAGATAATGAAACCGCCTGAACCTATGTGAGGTTAACCGGCCTGGGTTTGCCCTTGAAGAAACTAACGGGTCTATAGAAGACGAAGAGCGAAATATTGGTTTTACGAAACATTCAATTCACTAAAAACAAGCAATGCAAATTCACCGACGCAACTCATTACCGGAACATTTCAGCCTCCTGGTAATTATAAGGATCGATTTATACTGCGTAAATATCGGTTTAACAAAACTAAACTCAACTGAGTTGCTTATCTGATTATTCTTGAACGAAGTCACAATTTTTATTTGGGAAGCATTTACAAATGAACACAAAAGGTATCTCAGCCCACCGGAATAAATGCGCAATTGCGGTTTGGTAATCTGGAGATTCGCAAATTTGTCCATTTAATTTCACGTTCATAGGATTCGTTTGAACAGTCGTCCTCCCGTGCTGATGCAGTTATTCTGGCTAGTCTGCATTAAAGGCGAAAAGCACTGGACTCGACTTCCTGTCTTACGAGAACTCATCCATGCAGAGGTTCGAACTTTCGTCATCTGTAATGTGAGGTAGACATGTTACCGATACTCCATCTGGGCAAATCTGTCTGAACGGGCGAACGTGTTCACCGCCGTCTCGTATCTCAGGCTTCCAGAGCTCAAACCTTGGTACAGCCGTGGACATGTACTGACACCAATTTATTCATCCAAGTATTTTGTGCAGGTGGACGTGGCTAAATTGGTTACTTTATTTTTGGCCCTTAGTAGAATGAGGTTGACAGGCAAACAAGCAATTGTCTGCAGTAAAATCAAAATATACTACCCGTTGAATGCAACAAATGGCCGACATATTTACCTCAATCCGCACCGCTTCCGATATACAACTGGCATGTTAATCCACGCATCTGCAACTGTCCATTCAGCTGGCATGATGAACCCCTGTTCTTATCACGCTTGCAGTGAAAAGACAGACGGAATGCAGGCAGACTATGATGCACGATTGAAAACTAAGCTACGGTGAAATATTTCGTGTGACAGTTGTACAGCTTGGTGAAATCTGCACTCAACTGGTCAGTAGAGGTGAGCCAAAATAATGTAACTAGATAGCAGAGCAGGAATCGGGAACCGTGAACTTCAGGTCACACAAGTACACTTCCACCAACTGCACTGGAAGCCGTATACCTCGTATTTTATCGGTAATTTAGAAGAATGTTCTTAAAAATCAAGGAAGTGGTGCATTTTTCTTCATTCACAAAAGTGAGCTGAACATGTTTACCCTTAGCTCGAAAAACTCGAAAAAACTGAGGATGAACAATCCACCTAATTGTGGTTACTTCATTAACTTCCGTAATTTTCTCACGATCTTTAGAACCTGAGCTAACTAAATCTAGATATTTCAATCAGTTCTTTCTCCTTATCTTGGATTACTGGAGACTATTCTAAGCTGAGTTGGCACACTTGTGGTTTTCGCATTACCATTCGAAGACCATTCACACGCCCCTGTGCTATAGTTGATGTGTAACACCTAAACACTGGAACCCGACTAATTGCACACACTTTTCAAAACGACTTTATTTTGGCTTATCGGACAATAGACTCTGAAATACAGAGAAAGTCGGCTTTCCAAATTTTTGGAGGAGGCGCAACAGGACTGTTATTAAATTACTGAAATTGCAATCTAATTCGACCCAATTTAATGTATGCTAAATTAATAAAAATGCAACTTCTATGATATCTCATAAGAAGGAACATTCAAAGAGTCAGTTTTTCGAGAAAGATATTTTGACTGACTGCTTCCGAAACGATCTGATTTGTTAGAGATATTGTGATCCACCGAGAGGTATGTTTTCAAGGAGACACATGCAAACCACGCTGGAAGACAAGTGGTTTGTGGATCTGAAAACTTTCAAAAAGTAAAGGTCGTCTTCTTTGGAAATGATGCTAAGGTTACGCGAGTTACCTTGCAATCGCCCCTGCTAGATAATGAATAACCAGTTAGGCTTTTAGACTCGTACATCCCGACGTGTTAGGGATGTCGAGGGAGTGTCCGCTCCAAACAATGATACGGTCTTATCCGCGCTATTCGTCTTCACTTATGTCCCGTCCAACCAATCTATGCTGAACGGTTTTGTAAGACGGTAACCCCGCTCGAGTTATTTCTAAGTAAAGAGGACGACAGAAACACATCTCAGTCCACCACAGCTTGTGTTGAGATCACTGTTCAGCTTATTTGCTCGCCCTGGGGGCTCTCATACAACACAATCTAGTACACGTTTGCTACCGGCTGCGACGCAGCTAAAGCAACTGTGATGGTTGAGAACGAAAATTACACGTCATATTAAAGAAACACCTGGAGAAACTGAATAAAAGCTCCAAGAGAGAAAACCGGGTTTTACAGCAGACGAATTTGGCACCAGGTCTATCTTGATGCGTACTATTTCTGAGAGAGAAAATGGGTTTCAACAATTCCTCGACCGTTTCCAGTGAACGGAAAAAATGAACAAAAAGTTCAGGGCGTTTAAGCACCAGAAGTAACATCCAAACAACGGATCAGCCACCAACCTGTCCGTACTTCAGAAGAAACATCGTATGTTGGAATGAGCCCAATTATTTGATTTTCTTTGTTAACGGCTGCGCGCATATGGTCTTCTCATTTTGCGAACTCCATATTTATCAACTGTATCCTTGCAGAGTGATAAGAGAGATTGGTCTGTTTTACGCGTTTTGCAACGCTACAGTAAATTCTGGGAATGATGGTCATTTTTGCGAATATTTCGGCACTTAGAAAAGTGGAACAAGATAACAAAAACGAGGTAGATTTTCAGAATAAACAAATCAACTGTTTTCCACCGTGTGGTCAAAACTGAATAAATAAGGCTGAAATACCTCCAGAACTACGTTTATTCAGATGCTGACATTCTTCACAAGAGGTAAAAACAATCAAACCGCAACTCGACGCTGCAGGTTGCTATTTCCAATCTCAGTTATTTTCGTCTGGTTCTTTGAGAACTCCATAGAATTCTTCCCCATTTCAGCACCCACGGATTGCTCTGAAATTCCAGAAGTACTTGGGAAGTTCTGAAAGGAATTGGCTTTGGGTGTTTATGATTAATGGTTATCTGAGTTGTAATCTTCATCCCTCTCAATTTTCAATAACCGAAATCCTCATCCCTTCAGTCACGCAATCCGTTACTTCCTGGACTGAAACGTAATTAGAAATACGTTTGAAATGCTACAAAGTTACTTTCATTCCACCTCCAAGGAGCCCAGTCCTCTATTGATCATCGATCTAATAATAGACTCATCACAGGTACACATTGTGTTTATTTTGCACCAGAATAAATGAGGTTGAGTAGTATCGTTCACAAAACGAGCCCAGGAAAACCTGGTCAAGAATTCGGAGGCGCTCTTCTTGTTCATCTCCATTGTTATGATCATGATCCAACGAGTAAACGCAGAAACGACTGCTGATCAATTATTTCATAGCCTACCCAGTCTCATACTTGCTCATTTTGCGTTTAGCCATGCTTTTTAGGTACTAAAGACAACTCTCGGCAAATGATTAAGGTGGTTATTAAATTCTAAAGAGAGTGGAGTGGATACAGTGTTCCGGAAATTTAAAGCAAAAAGACTACCAGCTTGCAAACCCCCAAAAGCCAGTACAGCTACAGCAAATAAGGCGTCGAATCTAAAATTATTTCGGCGAACTGGATTGTTATAGGCAATGAAACTAATGTTTTGTAGTTTTTTTATACGTGCCAACATCGCTTCATGATTCAGCACAACCTTTTTTTGATTCTCTACCAAACGGAAGCCGCAGTGAACAGATTAGGCTTAGTACATATGATGTGGATTAAGCAGACATGGGCTTTATCTTTATGATGCTCCATATAAGCTGAAGACAAGGCAATAATAAATGTTCTATGGGCAGTTACTCTACTGCCGTATTATCGAGTAGGACTTCGTTTTGTTACCAAATTGATGTCAAATCACCACCTGGAGTAAGCAACTGTTTTGGTAAAATTGCACAACACTAATGGAGGAAAGGTACGGCTGCTGTAACCTATCGCTTTGTAAAATAGTTGACTTATCCGTGCACAGTGAAATCAGGAAGACACGTAACCACACAATTCCACAACGGCGTTTCATCATCGGTTGTAAATTTAGTAATTACTGAACGAAACCCGATTTGAGGAGTTTGTCTGCTTTGAATATGGCTGGCTTTGATAGGTGTAAAGTCTACTTATTGGTCAGAGATGGGATTCATCTTTCCGTCTTGGCAACAGGCGAATTCCGGGTCTTTTTTTTAAATGAGAGAGTTGATACGTGCATAAGTCTCAGCAACCTCCCTAATCCATGAAATATGACTATTATAAGGGCCTGCGAAGTGTGCAGTTTATTTGGTGTCTAACTCTCACACCAAACATCAATTAAGACTGAAAGTAGCGATTCCGAGGACTACTGCTTATCTAAGAGGGAACGACTTGCAATGTCCTGGGAAATCATTTATTCCCAATCAATCCAAATTACCCAGAAACAGTTTGTCTTTTAAAAATAAAAAAAGTATGATATGTGGAGCTTCACACCACTCAGGCCATACAAGGCATGTGAAGGTGTCTTTTGTATAAAAGCTCATGCTTTTTAACTCGTATAAGCATGGGTATGAGTATAATTTTGTCAATGTTATTTAATAAGAAATGAATATTATTTCCCAGTTATTAGATTTTCGGCGTCATTCGCGACAAGGCTGATGCACAAGCAAACGAATATTTCCGTGACAACTCTGCCACTGTGTGAGAAACATCCGACTCTACGGTTTTGACATACAACAGGAACATCAATTTCTAAGATCTGTTTCTATGCTTCTATGTGGGACCACTTCCATAATTGGTGCCAATGTAAAGTGGATCATCCACACTGTGACCTTGAAGAACTTGCTAAAGGCCTTCTCACTCGAGCGTACCACATGCTTCCTTGGGGTGTGTATGGAAAAACTAGCGCTACTGACGAGACCCTAAAGTAGTTTCTCCTGCCATGCCAGTTGTCCAGGATTTGTCAATTCTACAGCATCTCCCCCAACTAATCCAGTAACTAACTTCTGAACAGCGCATTCCTAAACGATGCGTCCGAAATGAGCTTTCTACATTTGCCAGATTCGTGTTTGAACATGGAACTATTCACTTCCTGGTTCAATAATTCAAACGTTTCTCATTCTAGAGGTAACAAATTGTTGGCAACGAGACAGGATTTGTCACTAGTTGATTTACACTGGGGAATAAATGTTTTATTTTAGGATCTTTAAATGAGCCAGTTCATCTATGAGGCCTGAATGACCAAAACGTTTTACTCAGACGATTGCTAAATATTTTTCTGGACAATCATATTAAGACAATTGTCATGGATTTACTCAAGAAACACAAAAACGACATCAAACAATTTGATGCGGCTGATAATTTTTGAAAAAAAGGTCATCACATTCAGTTAACGGTGTTCGAACCCTCGTTCATTCGGTTTTGTTATGCAATGCGCAATGAACTTATTTGAAAAGTTTCAAACTTTTCATTTTTCTCTTCAGTTTATTGCCTTTTTCTGCTTCAATAAAAATTCAGCTCGTTAACTGCATCCAAATTCTTTTGTTGTTGTTGTTGTTGACACAAGAACTGCTCCACGGATGCTTCTTAAGTTGAACAAACAGCCGTGACAGCTAGACCGAACGTTAGCCAGAGATATGTTCGATTTCGGAAGCATGCTCATTCGGGTGCATCACGTTCCGTTAGTTTCGCTTCAGCGACCGTTGGACTTGACGGGGAAATTAGCTGTAAAGATCCATTAATCCAATACGCTGCAACATCGTGTGGTTTTGAAAACATTTGAAATTCTGTCCAAACAATTGGTGTTAGTTTTATGAGAAGTGCATCAGATGGCCGTCCAGAGAACAGTGTCTGATATCAAGGTCCAACGTGCAAAAGACCTAAACCTAATGAGTTGAAAGGTCCTACAAATGGATCCTCTAGAAAAGCTTACAACACATACTAGAATGCGATCGTGTGGATTACGCGGAGGTGTACCATCGGTTTTTCGCTGCATCTCTATTGTATAAAAAGTTTATAGTCTGGATCATGGAAAGAATTCTAAATGGGCAAATCACCCAATGGACAGTGGGCAGCTTAATTAGGGTGCGCGCAAGCTAAAGGGTATGTATTCGACCAGCAAACAAGATATACGAATGCACTGGTGGTGTACATATGGGAAGGCCACAAGTCAGTTAGATGTACCACTACACTGTTGTACTTACAGGGTGTATAAGACCCAGTCAGGCATGTGCGCAATGTAGTCGACCACTTACACATCATGTAGGAACCCCCTAGGTTGCCAGAATCAATCGCAGTTTTCAGCTTTATAATGCATTCTTGCCTCACACAATCAGCGAAAATGGCCTTCTACCGCTTTTCGATATCTGTTTGGTTAGGCTTGATAATACGACATCCTTGAGTCGTTTCATCGGAGATGGGTTACTTCGTTCTCAAGTATTTGTACATTAGGAAGCTGTTTGAAAACATCGGCTTCCCGATTTACCTGAATCACGTAAAAAGCACTAGAATTCCGTTGTTAGGGTATCCAGCTTGTTGTCGAACATAAAGCTATTTGAGCGTGCGCAAATTCAGGAAAGACCAAGGATCAGGGTGAAAATACATCCATAAAATTGTTTTAACCATATGTTATTAAACTTGATTAATTATTTTCATCCTTTCAATTTCGTCTAAAGTCAATCTGCTAAAACTCATTCCACGTAAGTTCTGACCTTTTTGCCTACTCGGAACTCTCCTGCCGTCCAGCATAAACTTGATAGACTCTAAAACCGCATCCAGTCAAATGTGAGTCCTCTCCGGTTTGCTTTTATTTCCTTGGTTAACCAAGGCAGCAGATTTCCTAAAAAACGTGTCAAGCGTTAATAATGACTTTGACTTTGACCACTCATATGCTGATTGTTCTGCAAGCCTGATTAACGTACCCAGGATTTGAAACGATACATTGTTTTTTGTGATTACACCTGCATTGCAACGTTCTATAGGGAAATAGATGATGGTTTGTCTGTCTATATATGTATGTATATAAATATAAGGCAATAATACTTACCTTACTAGCACTCAACTAGCACTCAGTTGGTAGTGATTCTCAGGTGTGGTGCTCACATTCAAATCGGTACAAACAAATAAAGACGCCTGAAATGCGTCAAAGCCTGTGACCTCCGCACATTAGGTCTCACTAAATATGTAGGACGAAGATCGGGTTAACCAAAGAAGTACATATATATTTATATACATCATAAATTGTGTTGTTCAAAGCTGGCGGTTTTACAGGACTGCCATCGAATGATCGCCAAATCCTGATTTGAAGCCTTAAGAAAGAATAGCACAAAATACATATCCGGCCTGCTGAAAAGACGGATTTTTCTTGCAATCAGTTGAGACAAATTTTAAACAAATAAACAAGCGAATTTTATGGCTGTTGTTGGTTTTTTTGCCTAGTTGAGCAATTTGATCGAGAAAGTTTCATCACCAATTTAGGTGACGTCATCATTGCGTTGTTAAAGAGCGCAGTGAGGTTTAGCAATGGATCGGTGGTTGTGGCACTACGATTCAATACGATTTCTGCGCTGCCTGAACCTTACAGTATGGAAACAGAAGAATGTGTTACTTTTCTCTGGTAAATGGTTTTTACTGTCTGCCAAGGCGTCATGCGGCCATCAACCAGATATGAGCGGATGACAAATAGGAATTGAACTGACTGCAATCATAAGAGCACGTATTTGGGATACGTTGAATGTTCCGCTCAACCGGATTTCCCCGTTGGATGTGTATAGTAATTCTATAAGTACAACACATTATTAGCTTGGTGTCTGGCCTCGGGAAATCACTGAGCGCCGCTGAAATTTGGACGGCCGGTTTGGTTGCCAAGTTTTTTTTTATCACGGTTCACATAGAGACGGTTCTGTTTTCTTACATTTTCCCTCACCTTTTATCTCGCGACAGTGACTTAGTACCGTGGTTGCTGAAAGTCGACCCTGTTTCAAACGGTGCTTGTAATTTTCGCTATATGCAAAGCCAAAAAATCCGGCTTAACACTTAACGCTGCGACATTCGGTGGTTTTGCCGGATGTCGTGGAAATTCCCTGAACGTTATTGCATACCTAACGATCCTGGAGAGGACTACACAAAAGACGATGATATGAAAAAGTCCTAATGTATTTCTACTTTGGAAGAACGCTTTTCTTTAGACACTCAACTTGTATTTATTGTTTTTCGATCTGGATCGTGACAAATTCAGGCAATCAGAAATCAGTTATCAATTTAAATAAAAAAGTTCAGCGGGATGGTTAGGAGAATCGTCTTTAGTAGTAGTTAACGCTTTTCTAAGGGGAAAGAGTTATTTCTAGGTCTCCGATGTCCCTTTAGGTGGATACTATACTCAAGTAAAAAATACGACAAACACGCTGGCAACTGGTCAAGGTTGGACCACATGGTAAGAAGTGCGGAACCGGCATCATATCCCCTCTTGGTGCAAGTTGCGCATTCGAAAATGACCTCTACATTTTGGAATCACAATCAGTGTGATGGAAAATATGGGGCCACCGCTGGTCTAGTCGTCTTAATTTCTTCTGCTACTCATGGTAATGTTGTATTTCTATATCACTCAGCAGCATTTGCTGCATGCATTCTGAATTCATGAGTCTGCTGTTCTGATTTTTCAGACAATTTTACGAGCGGATTTTTACGACTTATTTTGCCTTTGTTTTTATTTATTACTATTTTAGTTTTCTTGTTTGTTGAGGAGTTTGAAATCGATGTTATTCCGAGTTTTAACGACACACTGCTTTGTCATCCGTACAAGTCTGTCAGAAGCTCCGATTTTTCATATTATTCGCTTACGTAAGATCTCTTAACTCAGCTAAGCTTCCCGGACGAGGATCTCTACGTTTTACCTCTGGAGCTTTTAAACATTGCAAAGTACTCTCCTTTACTTGTTCCAATTTTTTCATGAGCAGTGAATTGGTTGACTCGTACGTGTTCACCCTTTCGTCAGCAAAGTTAGTAAAACTAGGCTTCCAAGACGTTTGGAACAAACAGCCGCCCATCTTCAAAAAGTCCATTCTATGGATTACTGTCGAAAGATTTATTGGTCGACCGTAGCGTGATTTGGTGCTCTTTAGATCCGCTTGTGCGCTATTTCGCTCATGTTTCAAATTTAAAGATAATCTGATAGCGATTTTGTGACAAAGAGCCTGGATCTTACCTAGATGTAACAGTTTGTACCTCGGCGACCCACTGTGGGTGTCGCGCGACACTCGCAGATTCTCTCACACCAGATTGGTCATTGGTTAGATGTCTGACGAACACAGTCTCCTGGTCCTGCAGCTTGGAAGTTGGAAAATCTGCGGCGACTTGTTCCGTAAAAATGGCGATATACTTGCATTTCCCGCCAAACACTGCTGCTCTGAGGCCAGGCGTTTGAGCCAGAGGCTTTGGTTGTCTAGGTGTGGGCTTCCTAGCAGTACCCCATCCACGTACAATAAAGAATTGCACACATGGAAATAAACTCATGCACGGCAACGAGCCAGCAGTGTTGACACAATGACGCTGATGACGATGATGGTGATGATAGCAGTTTACCGACAACCATGGTTGAGCTGACCCCATTAGAGTTTACTGCCGTTGATTCACTTGTAGTTACTATTAAAATTTTTACCGAAAATTTAAACGTTGACTATTTTAAATCTTTGACTGATAAATGGGCTCTGCAAAAGACGAAAAAGTGTCAAGTATGTTCGAGTATTTTTAGTGTCGGTTTAGTGGCCACATACAATCTATAATCAATATCTATCTATCTATCTATCTATCTATCTATCTATCTATCTATCTATCTATCTATCTATCTATCTATCTATGTATATCCACCTAACTGACGCAAAATATAGGTTGCGAGCAATTACGCTCCTTGTTGGTGGGCAAAACTGGACAGAATCTAATAAAACATGGATTGCGGAATGATATTTGCTGTCAGTAAACAACTCTCAGTATGCCGTAAATTTCAGCAGGAGGTATCGGGGGCATCGTGTGCGACATTCTGACTGCTTTATAATTTATAGTCTGCTGCTGTTGAACTTAACTCTGATCCGATTTTCCTCTGAGATGAGATGAGAATTTTCTACCCAACTGTGAACACCCACTCACCAGAACCAATTTACGAATAGACCTTTCATCAGTGGTTTGAGACCAAACGATCTATTTGATTTGAACATCGTAAACTTTTAATTTAATAAACACTGCACTTGACTAAATTAAGTATTGACTGGGTTTTCAATCAATATATTGTTGAGATTAGACTATCCCAACTGAATACTGTGAACCTATTGCAGATGAAAACTATATTTGGCGCACTGTATCAGATAATATTTCAGACAAGAACACCAAAGACAGGTAGCGAAATAACAGCCAGAGTATTCTTTGGATGTAAAGATGTACATGCGCTGGCAACTATATTGTAAAAGTGCAGAAAATGATAGATTTACGAAAGGTAAAGCACGACGGAGTGTTCTACTTTTTATCTTTCTGCATTACAAACCAGCAGCTTTAAGGTTTACTTGTTGTTGAGCAGTGCCCAAAAGACCATATATAGCAAAAAATAAAATTAATGGTTATGTCTTAGCTTTTGTTGAATTATTCGTATGGTGACATGAAATAAGAGATGTGCTGCAAAAAAGGCCCGAAAACGGGCATATAACTCCCTGCTAACTTGGGTGACACTCAAACTGCGAAATTAGAAGAAGGCTGAATAAAGGCAGCTAACTTTCTTGGCCTTAAATTTGGAAAATTTACACGATTACCGCGGCTGCTAACCATCAATGTTGTCCTAACTCCTAAGTGTCTTCTTTCAAGTCAAGTCAGGCACTTCTAGTCAGCTCTTTAGCGAGGTATTCAAAGGAATTCAATCAACAATAGCGGAAGGCACAAAGTAGAGTTTAAAATGGCACGAAGTAAAATAAATCTTTGGAGATTGCAGACTCACTATCTGCTGGCATAAATTAGATTGACTTGAAACACCATTATTCTGGACTGATGTACAGCGACAGATTAAACGTCCTAAGTACGCAAGCTTCAGATTTGTTGTCGGGAAATCTTTACGCAGGCAGGAATAACACTGGGTGGAATTAACTGTTCTGAATTTCATTAGCTCACGTTTTAAATAGAACTATCCTTCTCCTCAGCAGCTGAACACACAGAAATGCTTTTGAGCATCATTAAGATATCCTGTTGTACGTTCACACACAGCTTTTGTCTTTGAGGTAGAATTTCCGACTGCACCCATTAAACTAATAAGTTGGATCCGGCCTTGAGTAGCAGTGGTACCATCAATGTAAATTGGATACGTCAGATGTTGTTCCCCCTTTTTAAATCAGTGTAATGAGTGATGTTTCGAAAACCTGTACTCCCCTTTGTGTTTCTAATATAGTTTAGGCTGCTCTGCACGCATGCAGGAAACAAACACGATAAAACATAATGAAACACTCGCGAAGCCGTCGGTGAACTCACCACTCTTTCAGGAATACATGAAGGTTTACAGTTTTTCAAATAAATCATATGATTTGCTGTCCATTTAGTGGTTTTATTACGTTTCACTCAACAGAAGAGTCATATTTAATTAATTTGATGGTACAGACATTGAATACGTCTCGCTGGACAGCGCAGCCAAGCTTACTGAGATTCCCGATAACAAGGTTCGTTTTCATTGAGTGCAAACAGGTTGTCCTGTTTAATCTCCTAGGTGGAAAGGGACAATAAATGAATATGTTTTTCGTTTATGTTTGCTGACCGACTTCACACAACGTGTTTGGGAATACCTGTCCTTGTATCGAAATCTGTTCCGATAACATGGTGACACAAGCCTCAAGGGACTATGCGCGGTAGAAACACGTCCTTATTTCGCGAAATCCATATAAATTTACCCGGCGTTATTGGTGGTTTGAAACTACTAAAGCTGTAGAGGGCGATTCATGCGACGGTTTTATAAGATTTTGGGAGTTTGCAATATTTAATTTCAGAGCTACCCGGAATTCGTCGTACATCTGAGCTGTTTGATCTGCCACAGAATAGACAACGCGCGTTTGGTTTCAGAATGTTTTGAAAGATGGACAAATCGGCGCTGAACGGAGTGTATATATGCAGACTACGACACTACAGATAAGTCAGTAGGGGGAAGAGTGCCGAACTTAGCCGCTTTTGATCACACATCAAGAAGTCCTCCTCGATATTCTTTGATTGGGAACCAACGTTTATTCGAGCCTTCCCATAGTCTGTAACGAACTGGCCTGAAAAACGTGTGAGAAGCAACATGATGCAAATTAGTTAAGACAACTGCATTCAGGCTAGATGATGCTCTGCGCAATGAAAAAAATAGCATTTGATTAATATCAGTTCGGCAGACGCTGCTAAACAGAACAGCGGTAAAAAACACTTTGATGACAATCACATTTTCTGCCCGTCGTAGTGGATTCAGAATAAGTCGGCTAATCCATAAAATCAGTAAAATGTGGGGATAAATGACTTGTAAGTGAGCATATTCTAAAAGGTGACGCATTGTTTAAAAGACGACGAAACACTAAAAACTGGTTTACGGCCGTGTAACAGTTTTAGGCATCGGAAACATCGTGGATAGCGACCCCATCCTTGTGTACCGCCTCAGCGAAGGTAAGAGACCACCGAGCTGTAGAAAATCAACAGGTTAAATAGAAAACGGATAACGTAGGTCGCACATTAACTTTAATTATTTCCTCTGTCACAACGGACAGCATGGAGTGATTGTTCTGTAATTGTTCTAGAAACACAAAGGAAAAGGATGCAACATCATTATTAGGCCTTCCTATCAAATATTGCTGAACACCACGTTTGTTTCAGTGAGTCACCAGAGGAACACAAAAGCCTCATGTTATCATAGTGCCGCGTGAAACCAGGACGTAAACGGCATCGATTTTGTCCTACTCACCAATGCATTGAACAGAGGGATTTTGCTGTTAGTATAGTGGTCCACCTTGTGCGTCGCAACTGTCGTTTTTATTCAGATTTCAGGCGTTTCCTGTAGCTCACTTAACTACTATGGCCGTGCTGTTCTATCCCCGTTCGTTTGTTTCATCTTGCACCCCACTATTCTTACCTTGGATTGTCCTTTCTATTGTGAATTTCATCTTTCAAATTGGTGGTGTTGTGGTCGTGGAAATTACTGACATGTCGCACAAACCCTGCTATCCGTTTGTGTTTGGTCCATTCGTTTTTGTTCTCTTACTGTGGATCACTTAGCTGCTTTGATTTAGTCAGACGCGCGAATGGTTTCCAACTACTTGGCAAATTATATCCAGTCCTTTTGTCACCTTTTGGAAAGAACTTTTTTCATCGGTTCGAGTGTTCTTATTTGTGTTTGGTTAAAACAGCGGGGTAAGGGATGTTTTTTGACTTACTGCGACAACCACTACAACCTATTGTGCATTAACTGTGGAGGTTTCAAGAGAACGATCAGCTTAATTATTTCAAAACATCACAGCTCGAGGTATAATCACAACTAATTTACATTTCAATCTCACCCATAGCAAAAACAGGGATTCTAGATGTTATACACTCCCGACCATCGTATCATATTTTACGCCTGGTATAACCAGGCACACGAAATATTCACTGACAAGGACACCAAACTAGTAGGTCTTCCAATATGAGAACTGGGTGCACCTTATAATGTGTTCTAGCGATTTTATATCACCAGGAATCGGTGCACTTTTGCGTCATCAGCGGCACCAATGAGTTTCATTCCCGGCGAAAGTATCATTTTGCAAAATTCGATGCAAATGCCTGGAGATCTGTCTTGGAAATGATGAAGCTTCCAAGCCAAACAGACTACCAGCACAAGGCTTCAGGGCTTTTATGTTTTTCTGCTGTCAACGTCAGAATAAATAAGCAAACATCCGCAGATGGATTACGATTAATGGTGGTCAGGCACCTTCTTTGAAATAATGAACGTTACACATAACTGAAGGAGCGCACAAGATGGTGGTCAAATGTTGTGGCAATGCAAACGTTCGTCTGAACTTCAGTAGCTTGTAGCTGGACGCCAACCATGAAGCCAAATGGATCATCTACAGCACACCTAAAATGTAGGTAGTGGCTTGCAGGTGGATTCGGCTGATTCCAGACCATGTATATCAAGTCCCTGGTGGTGTATTTCACTGTGACATACTTTGCATGCGTTCTCCCGCGACTAAAATCCAAGTGTACGCTTATCAATAATAACGAATTCGTCCTTTTCTTTCCAACTGGGTAGGCAACCAAAAAAATGCACTGATATACCACACTCAGATGGTTTCACAGAGCCAGATAGAAGAGTCTGTTCATGACTGAGTTCAGTTTTCAATTTAGTTTGTTTGAGCACTCTGCTTCCAAAGGCTTCTTCGTACATACATATTCACGTCTTATCTCGTTTATACATACCAGAAGAAACCGGTACACATTGAACTTTGTTTACCCGTTAAAAGGTAGCTTTAAACGATTGTGATTGTATTAATGCTACAGTAGTTTCCAAGCGAATCGCATCCTTCCACGATGTGTGCACAAACGCACTTGTAATTACCTACAATATGTAATAATGTCTGAGTGTAGATTACAAATATCTGAGAGTGCGTTGCGTGGCTTTTTATGGAATATCATACATCATCTTTGCAGCAATGTGAAGTAAAACAATGTAGTGTTTCCAATCCTGTTGTCTAGCGCAGTGTAAAAAAACTGCAGCTGGCTGTGTGACTCAATCTACTAACCATTGCTACAGTAGCATATGACTAAAAACCTGAATACCTCTCCAAGTTCGTTCCGAAAACACTCATTTGCTAACTAGGTTAGTTATTTACCCAAGACAGTTCACGTTGTCGCATTAAGACGGGAAAGTGGCTGGAATCGACGGCGTCCAGACTTCTCTGTGACGTTTAACATTGCGTGGCATTCAGCCCACCACTTATCATCATCTGAAAATTCCTCTAAACAAATATTTCTGCGTAGAAATCCATCGGATGCATTCCCCAACTAGAAGTGACATAGAGCAGCCATAAACGGTTAAAGATTACCACACGCTGGAGATTGCTTACTGGCAACAGGCCGGCTTTCGGTATATTTTCACTAACAGCTTTTCAACAACACCATGATTAGTGAGTTGTAGTTTGCAGCTGATTACGTTAAGGGTTTTTACTGCCAGTGTCTTGCTAGGTTAAAAACGCAATCAGCACAAGTGCGATTTTTCACTAAGCAGAATAAATTTTTGTTTGAATGGCAAAACTTTAAGATTCGTGCCCCAGGTATACCATATCGGATTCATTGTGCACAGTAGTAGCCAAGTATGCTGTTGCTTATTGAGCAGATTTTTCTCACCACCACACTTCATTTTGGATCAGTTTTACACTACCCATAAAAGTTGGTTGACAAATTCCAGACTTAGCGCTTGCCAGACTATTTAGTGCACTAAAAGAGCTAAAAGCTGTCTAGAAATTGACCTGAATATCATTCGATAGTGGTTGGAAATAGACTGTCGCCCACCGTGAGTTTCCTTTTACTACAAACATTCTGCAAAAACGTTTGTCACACTCTCGAAACTTACGGTTCCAGTCGTCGATAGCCTTCAGTCGCTTCATCCGCTGGAGGTTCTAAGGAGTGTGGGAATCCGTGCAGTCCACTTGAAACGCACAACACAAGGAGGAGAGCAACTACAAGGTGGAAACAACGTAAAATAAAATCGACCTTTAAAGCATCAAGCGGCTTCTCAGAACAGTCACCATATACTGCCTACCTACCATTTCTTCCAGAAACCAGTTTTTTTAGTTGCTCTCACAAAACCCACACTTGGTTACATTTAAAAGCTGCCCCAAAACAGTGACTGAAATTGCTAGTGCGATTTCCGCACCCCCTGATATTATCAGTAAACTTCAAGAGGCTCACTCGACGAGTGAACTTTCGGAGAATTTATCACTAGAGGAGCCAGCCAATACGTGACCATGTACTGTGAAATCTGAGACTTAGAGGGGAGAGTGTAAACTAATCACACTGCTGATCACGCGATTGTGACCGAACTTTTTAGCACCTAACTACCATGCCGAAGGTGACAGTTTCGGCTCTCCGTGAAAGTGTGCGTAAGGGATAATTTCTACTAATGGGTAGAACAACTGTACGGTGCTCCTTAGCACTTGGGCACAGACAAAATTCACTGAACTGACGAAATGTCGACTGAAATTTCCAAATAGCTTATTACCGAGAAATACCGTTCCTTGATTTATAATGAGACTCCTTCCATGTTTCTTCAAAAGCTTTGCTTTGGATTCGGAAAGAAATGTTTGTTCTTTACTCCAAATTTATATCCTGTAAGTGGTTTACGTTTCGCTTTTGAAGCTTCCGAGGCATACTTCTTAATGTTAAAAATGTTTTGTGCTTATCTTCCGTGTGGAGCCACCTTGGCTGCTGTTCTCCCAACACAACGTGACAAATTTGTTTACTTTAATGAAAATACCTTTTATAATTTCATTTGCGAGTTTCATTTTGGGATGCAGTAAATAATGATCTAATTTCCCAACGAAACCCAAGCCTTGGCGATGCAACCGGATGTAACATACAAGCGTATTTTACTGTCAACTCATTTGCACGTAAATTGACTGGAATGCGTTGCACCAAGGTGTGGGAAAAGACATAGAAGACTGGGTGACATTAGTTACACGCTTTGCATTAAATTTCTACAAACGAGAACAGTCCGCTCGGCTGATCGCTGCTGAGGCCGGATGCAATGTAAGGATTAGTGTCCTTATATTAGCTTTGAACCACCAAATGCGTTTTTATGTGGTGCCACAGATGCTAATTTACATACGGCCGATTAAATTCTGAGGACAATTGAACTAGGTTTATACGTGTGCTAATTCTGAAACGCTATTATCTCTCGCTAAAAGTCAACTTACTTAAACGTGGTGTTTGCTCTAGGGAAAAATATCAGTTTATATCGGTACATTATACGGCTTTGCCAAAAAACAGACATATTAAGTTTTTCGTAACTGGTTTTTGTATCTCTAACACAAAACCATCCAATGGTAAAAACCAAGGTTACTTTATTATTCCATGATACGACAAAAGGAGTCATTTTGCGTTCCAAAAGTATCAGAGGCCCCCTCAAAACTGAACAATTTCTTATTTTAGAGGAGTGTTAATCTTCAGCATGCTTTTATGCTTTTAATCAATTAGAGTTTGCTCAATCCTCCTTGCAAACTAGCAGACCTCACAAGTGACTGGTTTCTCCGAGGTCGGTGCTTTGCTGCTGCCTGATAAGGAAAGTCTCAGTTTACTCAGTGCAATGTACCTCTAAACTTGAAGGTGTCTGTGGTTTGTTAATTATTGCTTTAATGACTATTTCTGGTAATTCTTTCACCTAACTGCTGACTAAGGAATTTTCTGTGATGTACAGTATGATACCCGGAAAATAGTATGAAGGTCTGATTTAGGTGCAATCTAATGTTTTCGTACCTCTCATACTTGGTGAAAACCGTAATCATTCTGAAACTGACCAGGCATAGAGCGCATGCTTGGGGCGTTCAAAACTATTTTGAAAGCATCTTGATAACAGTCGACCGTTTCGCGCTACCAGAACCGAGCAATTTCAAAAAACCATAATATTTCGGTCATGGCGGAGTGACGATCGTTGGTGGTAGACGGAAGGCAATTCTGCCTGGTGGTACCTGCACCCAGGTATGAAATTAAATCACTTGAAAATGGATTATTAGTTCACAAATTAGTGGGATTAGACTGTGTTTGAGAAATCTGTCTGCGAAACGTGCGCAAAACATCAGTAAGTTAAAGTGTGTTTTTTTGTAGGAAATGAGTAGCATGCTGTAAACACTTCACATGACAATGTAAAATAAACTGGGTTCGGTGTTCATAAGATTGCCAAGTCAAGCGAGGGAGATAACTAGTTGACTCAATAAATAAGACTGCGTTTACCGGGAGAAACTTGCCGGTTAAGTCAAAAATCGAAATACCATGCAGCCATCAACGCGGTCAACTATTTCATACAAATTATTTGTTAAAAAATTACGTTGATATTCCAACGCTGGTACGCTCATGGATTTGGTTGAATTATTGAGACAATATTTTTCTGCATCATATCAATGAAGGTGTTCTACGGCCTTAATGCACCAGTCACTTTGTACTTTAGGTACACTTATTTCGCAGTTTACACACATGGACGCTTTATCCACACTTCATAGCTTACGTCATTTTCCGATTCCTCATCGATCTCTCAACTAAACATTAATCATGATAAAGATGCTTTACTACACCTTCGACTCCCAAGTATTCTTAAATGTCACCTTTTTTAGGCCTATCAAGCTGCTGAATGTGCCATTTACGTGCTTTTCCAATTTACTATCTTTACTATGACTGGAGATTAAATACCACATTGATATGCATCCGCTAACTGTGTAGGAAAATGCCTGACACACGATTCCGTTACAAATATGCTTTAAGATTTGTTCCCGTTTACCATGTTTAGTAATAGTGTAGCACAGATAGCTCGCGGGATAACTCAAGTTTGATCGTTTTAACGAATGCAGTATGTGTAATCTATACGTAGAAAGAAATAAGCATGTTTGAGACAAGAAATACGAATTATGATAAATGAACTGGCAATCAGAACGTAGTTGGCAGATCGTTCATAAATTTTTTAAACCGTCCTTATCTATGTGGCATGATGTTGTCATTTATTAGAAGACAAGGTCAAATATTTAAGCTGGTCCGGTGGACTTACACCATTTCCACTTGAAACAGCCTTAACATTGTGGATTTTCAGTGGCAGGTATATGTAATGCTAATTACTAGAAGAAGGCTCGATGCTCTTCACTAATGTCTTATACACGATCTGCGCTAAGCCAGAGTGCACCTGCAAATCGTTAGGATTTCTGTTCTATTCGTGAACGTACGTATGAATAAATTGTGAATGTACCACTCTAAATATGTCACTCATGTAACAGGAAGATACCATTTCTTAAGGGCATTTTCTGTCCATTGGTAACCAATTTCAAAATCGCATTTTGTTTGACAGCGTAACTGAGCACTCAGTGGCAGTAAGGTGAACTGTTTTGCGTACTTTCCGATTTATCATATTTTCTTGTATTTCATTGTAACGTACTATGTTGTCCGAGTAACTAAAGAAAACTATTTAATTGCCACTCTCCATTTAGAACCTTATAATGAAAAGCGAATTTGGGTTTTGGGAATTCTCCAAGTTGTTACCCAGAAAAGTTTCTAATGCAGACTTTTTGAGGAAAAAGGTGTTATCTTTTTCGACAGAAAGTTAAAATTTTGTGTCCGCAAAACGGTCAAGAACACGATTACACGAGATGATTGTAACTGTACGGGACACTTGTATAGATAAAGACAACAGGAATAATAACAATTAACATACAGAAGAGGAATGCAACTTTTCAAACAACTTTTTAACTACCACATTATTCAAAATATAGCAGTTTTGCAACAAGTCTCCTGAAAATTTAGCCTTTGAAGTATTCGGAAACATCGTACAGGCGCTGTAATAAGAATTGCGTTGGGTTACATTAACCAAAGCATTTTGAGTGGGTTACAAAGAACAGCTGCTGTTTGGCTAACGTCAAAGTTGTCGAGCCTGTTACCCATACAACATTCATAGGATAGGCTGCGTGTAAAAAACTAACATTTGTTGACTAGCCAAGGAGAAAATCATTCTACTCAGTTCAGATGACATAAAGCGTCCTCGTTCGATACAGCACTCTTGATTGGGGCCTCTGGTGACTAGGCCATTTGAAACACAAGTTGTCAAAAAAGATAGACTTTTAAAGGCTTACGTTACACTTATTAGTGCGACGCCCAAAATTCCAAGATCAACTTATTGAGTCGCGATACTGTAGAACTGACAGAGATTAATGTAGATAAAAGTGCTCATAGCAAAAGCAATGAGTTGTTACATTCAATAAAATAAAACACATGCGATCCACTTTAGTTGTGGGGAACAAGTGTCACAGAAAATGTTTCCCTCTGGTGTTGTTGTCACGTATGTAGAGAGTCCCCACATAAACTTCAGTCACAACCTGTTCCTCTGCGTTGCTACAACATGTAAAATATGTTCAGCAAAAACCAGTAATGTATTTATTGCTCCAACAAGAAAGGGGCTAATGTAAGGTTTTTGTTCCATATTGTTCGTCTTGTTTTCAAAGAGTATCAATGTTCTAGGGACCGGTGTACCAGTATGATGTGTTTCTCTGCTTGAACTTTACGGAAACGTAAATTAAATCAAAAGCAATAACCCTTTAAATGAGATAAAAACAGAAAAATGCATCAAAAATACCAAGCAATAATTACAACGCTTTAATGTTAAATGCTGATTTACAGAGTTAGTATATGTGCCAGGAATCGCAGTGTATGGAATAGCTCTTTTTTCTAAAAGGAACCGTTAAGTGAAGTTTTACTTAGAAATCTTGAATCACAAAACATCGGAGACATTCTCCAAACTGTTTTTTAATTTCTTTTGGTGTGTTTAGTTAAAATTTGGCATTGTCTTGTTATACACTAAATGATCAATGGAAATTGCCCACCCCCACACCTCGCCTATTTCATTCAACTAATAAACATCCTAAGTAATGAATTACTCATACGGAAAATTAAAAAACCTAGTACAAGCGTTCGCGGAAAGTGATCATCCAGGTACTCAAAACTTTAAATTTTCACTCTTTACTAAATGTTTTTAATTTGTTTGGTGCTATAGCATTGAGGTTTTCTTTTTACGAAGAACTTTAGAACAGACTTATTCCGGCTAGTTTTGTTTGACAAATATCTCAACTTATCACAAAGCTGCCTAAAACGAGAAAATCACATTCTTCCCTTGAAGCTTTGCAGTCAGTCAGCAATTGAACTTGTTGAAACTTGATATATACCAATGCAGGTGCGCTGAACTCTGTTTTG
Organism: Clonorchis sinensis; assembly: GCA_003604175.2. NCBI lineage: Eukaryota > Metazoa > Platyhelminthes > Trematoda > Opisthorchiida > Opisthorchiidae > Clonorchis > Clonorchis sinensis. The sequence goes on along the minus strand of CM030369.1, from coordinate 194,037,830 downwards.
GAGAAAAAAGGTGGTCACCAAATGATTGATAACGCAGAGGAAAATCACCAAATATGAGACAGTTCGCAATATTAGCTGTCAAAAAAAGAAGGATAGGCCATACATCGCTGGAGCGTAAAAATGTGCACATGTCGTTTAGTTTACTTTCCGCATGAGATAATTCTACCTCTGTAGCCAATACTGCCATATTTACCCACAGAAAAGGTAGGGAAATCTAGATTCTGATTCGGATTCCTTTTAGACATAAACTGTCAGGTGGAAAGAATAGGATCGAACGGGATCTTGCCACTTAGGGCACTGTAGGAAACCCCAGAGCCATCTGGCCAGAACTATTTTACAATTAAAGGACCATGGGAGAGCGCAAAGCAAACAATGTTGTTTGAGTGGTATGAACATTCGACCACAGGTTTGCCAAGTTTTGTTATTCGATCGCATTAGGCGAAATGGATATTTGCCTGAGGTGAAGTTGGTAACAAGTTAATTTGCCGGATGTATCGTCACTTAGCAGCGTCTCATTTTTCTCTAAACATACAGAACATTGGTAAGGAACGATAAATAATTGTCAAAACATCACATCCCCAAGGTAAACGCCGTTTGAAGAACAAGATTTCTGAGGGAAGCCATTTTACCGTACCTTGTCTCGATGACGGGACAGAAAAAATAGCCAAATGAGTAAACTTTGGACTACTGAAGTTCATCGGGTTGACTTGAAGTAGTTAGCCGCGCTTGATTCCAGTTAAAATTTCAAAGCTGCCTGCCTTTAGATAATTTGCCGTCTAATTCGGTCATGTAAACAACCCTCCTACGTCCACGTGCTGAGTTTTAATAAGGGAGGAAGATCCTCTTTGGCGATGCAGTCCGTACTAAAGTCCATATAATATTAAGCCCATGGTGTAGTGATATTTTGTTTCCCAGGTGACTAACAACCTTACAGGAACGGCCGAATATCATCACTTGTCAGGTTGTCTAAATAAGCCGGCAGCTGGTTATACTACGAGGCACAAAAAGCGAAACAAGAATGTTCAAAAGAGTTTTGAGTTTTCATTCATCGACCGAATACTCAAATACTACCTAAAAACACGAAAATCGAGTATTTACGGGAGAGAGTTTAATCATCGTTGGTGGACTTGGACATGGACTGTTTTATGTAGGTGTGGCAATGTTCTCTCACACATCACTGGAAATGAGGGTCAGCCATGCGAAAAATCTACAATGGTTTGCGCGCGTCCTTAGGCCAATGGGACAACAGCCCTGTAGCCGGTAAATATCAACTCATGTATATGGTGTTTATCCAAGGACTGATCGATGTCCACCCACTTTTGCACACACAGTAACTCCAGATTTTACACCCGTAATTTTGAAATAATTTCATCCTTTTGCTTTTAGGAGGAGGAACAGGAAGTTGATCAGTCTGCTTGTGCTTCATTTATACTAAACGATACAATACGCTTCAAAAGTTGACCGAACTGGAGTTTCAGTTCTCCGCTTCGACAGAAAGTCATCAAAGATGACAGCATTCTAAGATGCCTGTTGGGATCCCGCCTCATGATTACATAATTATACAGATCTTTAACTACTGCTACAAAGAAAATATCTGGCACCATCCTTCTGGTATCCGTGATTTGACACGTGCTAATGCATCCGGTACGTTTGTGAGAGTAATCGAGGATTCTTTCGAAAAGCAACCCAGAAACCAGGGTCGACAGCTGCGGAGAAATAACAGATAATTTTCGCTAAAAAGCAGAATTTTAAGCATGCCTTACTGCGTTGCAGTGAGCTGCGTGGCTAAGGATTTTTCGGTACGTTCAGTCGGCTTCAATGTGAGGAGCAACAGAAGAAAGCAGAGGTAAATTAACGTATGCACTAGGACAGAAAAAGAACCACTAGAAATGCTGTCCAGTCATAAAACAGAGGAATGACCTGCCCCAAATAAAACTCATTAAGTGACCGTAGAAAGAATAAAAACTTAAATCTGATTAAGGATGTAAGAGCCTTACCACTCGAACCACCCGTTTGCCGCCTAGCACGCTGATTAATATCACGAATGTGAAAATTCCTTTGAACCAGATACTAGCTTATTCATCATTCATCGGATTACTGATGAAAGTTCAAAGTGCCCTATATGAACTGTCATCGATACTGAACGAACCGATCGCTCAGATTTGCCCAGATGTTTCTGAAGAGGTGCCTCCGTAGTGAGTCAGATGGACAATTTTAACCTAATCGAAACTCCATTATTTGATCCACCCGATGAGTCAAGTAAATCAACTTTGAGTTACCTCAACAATCCTATATTGATAGGCGATCCGGACAACATGAGTACCTAAATTCTATCACATTTGTCTAAATTTTTATGCGGCCGGAAATCTGGCAGACCCTAGCGAACTTCTCGAGAGTGCATTAGGGCCAGTTTTCGAGTACCGTCAGTCAGATCTGTCGCCTAATCAGTGTGCACTTCACTTCTCTTGCTATGATTTCTAAAGACAAATGGTAAAACCATCGAGCGTGGCGGGGCAACCTATAGTCCTATAACTATGAAACCACCGAAACTCTATTACTGTGATCTCCGTGAATTCATAAGAATCCCGAATCTTCGTTTTGGTCATGGTAAGAACTGACTAAATACACATTAACTTCTTGACCTATAGGAGTATGATGGAACAGCACTTTGAAGATGTCAAAAATGTTTAGCACAACCGCTGTTCCATCTGGGAAATGCTTGGGCGTAAGCAGAATTGGTGTTGTTGATCAAGCACGGTGGATTGTTCACCAAAACCAGAGATGCAAGCTGCTTTAAGGCACTGCTGTTTGCGAGTCAAACCCTATTAAACACCACTACCGTAGAATATTCTCCCCCAATACACCAGTACACTGTAGTATTCCACCAAAATTTCTTTTTACCAGCTCCTATAAAGTATAACAATAGAGAAAACAGTGTTTTGACGGACGCCAAACCAAATGGCGGATGACAAATAACTGCACCAGTACAGTATGTGGTAGTCCTCAGCTTCGTGGAATACTGGTTATGTAATAGTATTGTGAGTGAGAGTTAGATCAGTCGGGAAGTTAAACAGATCATTCTTGTTGAAATCACAGAGATTTACAAAAATTACCAGGAGACAATCAGGCAACGGCATGGTTACTGCATGTTTTACGGTCAAGCTTACTCAAATAACATGAAACACTCATACTTACTGATGGGGTTTTTCATACTTGCTTGTGTGCTGCAAAACATCCTTTATCATTTGCCGTCCTCACTTATATATTTGCGCGTGCTCACGTATGAACCAATCACAATAAAGCGCTTAGTGGATTTGCGATCGTTTGGGCAGGCATTTCGTGAACCACAAGGTTACTCCTAACTCATTTGAAGAATCCTCCACATTTGATGTCTGTTTAAAACCGATGATATGCTTTTAGAATGAACGAGTTAAATGCACGCGGACAAAAACCATAAGTCGCCAACTCTTCAATGGCATATATTCAGTCAAACCTTCTCCCTTCCTATTCAGAACAGGATTGCCTAGCTATGGGTAATGCTGGAGTAACAGGTGGCCTTTCTGACCACTTCTGCAACAGCATACAATGTATCAAGAGATCTGGACAAACAAATTACATGTAGACACGGTCTTCGAGTCTCTGTCAATATTAAATCTTACTTGAACACCATTTTTTACCCAAGTAATGAAACACATTAATCGGAAAGCCAGTTTGGTTTTGACGAGGTACGCCATTTACTCTCAGTTGAAACATTCGCTTCTGTATTCTTTCACTGACTAAGCTGCACAAATGCGGTATCGGAATTTAGTCTCACGTGTCTCAATAATCAAGATATTACGCTGTATTTCTTGGAGAAACATGCTACTCGTAAAGCTATTGAGACCTCTCCAACAGACCAAGACCAAAGTTGCTGAAACGGAAACCTAGCTTGTATCCATTAATCATCTTGGGCAGATACTATGAAGCCCTTCAGTGCATTCAAGAGAGCACACATAAGAAGCATTTGTGATATATGGCGAATTAGTGTTGACGCGTGATCTGGCAACGAGACAGAGGCGAAAGCTTGGACAGATCTTTGTTTTATTATGACTTAATAATGACTCAGAAATAGAGTTAAAATTAGACTGACTTGTCCTTTCTGTGGCAGCCTGTCCTTTGCCGTTTCTTTCACGGGAGTCTTCAGTTGAACTATCGGTTGGTACATAAAACTGAAACGATTGGTCCGTTTGGTCACCTGAAAAACACAAATTCGGTTGAAACCTCGACTGAGCGTTGCCGATTGTAAAAACTGTCTAAAAATTTAATTTTCGGCTCAGTTTGGCTCCAGGTAGTTCAGAATTAGTCACTTGAAATCGGGTTAGTAGACAAAAATTAACTTAAAAAGTCTTTTGCTTTACACCATTCCACGATGCACTGTTAAGGACCGATGGCTTGATGAGATAGTACTAATTTTGCTATACGCGAATAACTAAAGATGAAGCTTTAACCACGGCCTCGATTCACAATACTTGGGTAACTGGCACCGAGCGATTGGGGTATAACGCCCATAGATCTAACCAAATCCCAATCGACATATGAGTGACAGCGTTCATCAATCAAGGATTCCCACAGTTCAGAGACACTAAGAACGTGCTGCGCAGATATTATGCATTTCAATTGTAATATAAATGCACTTCGTAATGTCACACTGCTTCTTTCAGTGGTAGACGTGGATGTCGTTATAACATTAGCAGGCCGTCACAAAGCCCTTTCCAGATAAATCCGATGTAAACAAACCAACAAACAAGATTCATTCTTAGACTTAACACACTAATCACGAAGTTGCTGAAAATTCTTGGACAGTCAATGACCGGCTTGAAAACATCACAAACATGAGATTCAGCTTGATTTTAGGTAAGTCTTCGGTCGAAACAAGATTGGTGTGCAAACGAACGTATTTCGCTAATTTCGCACGATTCGGATTCAAGTAGAACATAAAGTTGACGGAAACGCAGAGACTGCGTCTACCTGATGAGCCCAAGAAGGGCGAAACCTGTCGTGGGCTGCCTAGGAGTTTTCAGCAACCTTAAGAGTAGTGTATTTCGTCTATCCAATGTGTCCTCAAAGTCTGACTCACCATTTGACATGTCGCACTGTATTTATTTTATGAAGGTTAATCATCGTCATCACTCTTCTAAAACGGACAAATGTCAGTGCTTGTGACCTGATTATTAACTTACCTTGCACCTCGAGCATCAACAGTCCCAAATAATAATTCTTTTGGGAACGAAACCGCGAGACTCCTCCGGCCACTCGGAGAGTGCAACTACCAACATGATTAGAACACTCGGATGACGTGGACTCCGCTAAACATTGCAATATCATTTTTGTTTCCAAAAACGATATCCGGCAGCTGTTGTCAATAACCGGTTCAACCCACGTTACTTGCGCGCAAATGCATTTATCGACAAACCTGACAATATCCTTGTAAAGTCAGCAGTCTTATTTTTTTGTTTTCACGCCTGAGTAGTGTTTCAATTTTGTGCAGTAGGTTTCTTTTACACTGCTCTTCTAGCGTAAGGCGTAGTAAAGTATACTCACGTAAACTAGCATACCACCGCTTATTTAGGTCTACATTTCTGTTTGGACCCCGTATGTAGAACAGATTGACTTTAGTTACAGAATAAAATTTGAACAAAATTTTCACGGTTTCTCATACTGCCAAAAGATATCCATTTTTGAACAGGGAAACCAGGTTTTTTCGTGCCACATGAATTATTTTGGTTGCAATAAACAGGACCTACAGAATAACGTCCTTTGGGGGAACTTTTTCAACCATCTAACTGATATATGGTCATTGAAAGCGCCTGTCATTGAAAAAACATTATCAGAAAAATCCGTAGTTGGACTAAGCCAGTCTGAAATAATGACCCGCTTAGTAATTCATACTTACTCAGCATATTTCCTTGTACTAACCACATTTAGTTCATATTCAAACCACTCTCGTTTGAACGGTCGTTCTCCTGTTCTGGCGTAATTATTCCGGTGAGTCCACACCAAAGAGAAACCCTGGACTCGAGTTTCGCTCTTAGTAGGGCTCATCTGCAGTGCATATTCAGTGACCGTGCCGGGATTTGAACCCCGGCAACCCCACAGCTGCAATTAAAAAGTCGCCCTGTGGGTTTCAAGCGTGTGTCACGCTACCTGACTGGAAAGTCCTGACTGGTGGGTCAATCGATCGTCACAACCAAAACAGTTACCGGGTCGTCGTTCGAGGAATCGGGCGCACCAGTCACATCACTCAAGCGTGGACACGTTCGCCTGTTCAGACGTGAAAATTCAGATGCGTGCGTTGGTGGAGTAGTGGTAACACGCTCGCCTCGCATGTCAGATGTCCGGGGTTCAAATCCCGGCACGGCCACTGGATATGCACTGCTGATGAGCTCTAATATTTGCGAAACTCGAGTGCAGTGCTTCCCTTTGGTGTGGAGTCAGCTGACTAACTACGCCAGGACAGGAGAACGACCGTTCAAACGAGAGTGGTATGAATATGAACAATATACCTATCCCGCACAACCCCACAACTGTAACTGTATTTAGTTTAGTACTCAGCGATAAAATTGTAAGGTTTGTCGTTACCGTTTCTACACTAGTTCGTCTTAGCATCTGGTATCGCCGAACAACCGGACGATAGCGAGTTTTTTCATTATGGTGCACTCTATAAACGAAGCTTTTCCTATACAAACCATATGGCATACGTCAATATTATACGTAGGAACTACAGCACCCGGCAAACAATGTATCAGACGATAGCTTAAATCAGTGACAAAAAGCTACAATTTGAATAAAACTGATTATTCAAATAATGCCTTAGCATTCCAATTCAAACAAGAAGTACAATCATGGGTAGATAACTTTGAAATCTAGTGTCACTTAATTTATATTCGCATCACAAATGAGGACTGTTTTTTTTCTCACAGAAAATATTCAGCAAAACCCAGTTAATGGTAATTCGGAGCTTTTGTCTCCTTCCAGATGGTAATTATATTGTCTGGATTCTGACAAAGACAACTTCTGTCTTTTGACGCAAACTTTGGGCAGAATTTCCGAAAATCTTGTGAAGGTCAGAACATCGAACAAGATGTTTCGATTTACATATCCGCCTACCCATAGATCATGTCGGTGGAATCAGACTTCGCAGCGAGCAATGTGTACCAAATCTGATAACAATATGCAGGGACGTCACAAATGCTATATTCAAATTTGCCGAGTATGGTTTACGACCAGGATGCACCTGAACCCAATAAGCGAGCGAGCTATTCCAAAATTATGGGTTGGGTTGGAAAGTTGGCAATTTTTGTACTTTTGGAAAACCTTACACCTGCGAGCTTAGCATTGTACCTGGTCGTAAATCCGCAGCTTTTATGGTCATTTTTCTCTAGGGCTGCCGAGAGGCAAGTTGACTTTGTCCGAGTTGATTATTGATTCTACACCTGACGTTGGGTTTCCCCCTCCGAGAAAAACTATAAAAAATGTCAAGCACAGCTTGCAAGCGGTTTGTACTGAATATCATGAGTGTTCTCTGAAAGGTGATTTCGTCCGATTTGATTTACTATAATATTACGCACTTAACTCTCCGACATCAAATTCACTTTGGTGGGGATTTTTGCAGGAACGCGAACAATACAGAAAATTGATGATTTTTTATCAAACAAACTAGATGCAGCATCGTTAAGAGGACGTGATGTAACCTTCAAGAAGTCGTAACTAATGGTCATCATAGGGTCCCAGAAGACTCTAAATTGCGGGCCTTAGTTTAGCTTACGAGTCAATTCTAATTTTAGCTAGTGGAACCGAGCGAACTTGACCAAATTAACATGTCCTGAAAGTAAACGATGGGCTTTTGCATTCCGCTGTGAAAACCGATTGGATTTTTTTCAATATAACCTAAAGTTTGGGTGAACAGTGATCACTTTAACTCAGTAAACTTAGTTCAAAAACCTCTGTTTGCCCATCGTACAAAACAAAATTTGACGAAGTCAACACAGTACCTCATGCATAGCGGAGTGCTGGTGAAGTCTCCGTGTTGCTCAAATTGTGGCTTGCGCTTTGTTGATATACTTCGAGGTATATAACAATGATTATTGATGCTTATTCTACGAATTGCATTAAACAACGAGAATATTTTCTGTGTTTATACGTTGGAAAGTCTGATTTGCTCTACATAAGTTACATTCTTACGAAGCTGTCTGTGTAAAAATCTGTATGAACATCACAGTCTCGTAGCTCCTCCAAAGTGGCGATAGCAGCACTTTAGAATAAGTGGATGGTCAAATCAGCGTCACTCTTGGAATGAATTTGGTTCTGGGACTTGTCGCGTGGCTAACTTTTTCGGATATCCGTTATTTTGCAGCACCTTGGCCGACCGTTGCGTCTCCTGGGTGCAAACGTCTTGAGTAGAAAAGATATTTGCAATAACTCCAGTGCTTCGGTTAGCTCACAGCGGGCTTGCAGTCTCATAGTTCGAACAGAGATCTGAAAGCGCTGGTTTTCACAACTCACTATGCTAAAGTTTTTCGTACTGACAAAAAGCTTCTTTCAGTAATTCCACTCTTACATCTCTTAAATTCCACTACTGGCAAATTTTTGACGTAAATGGCTAAGTCCGCATAGCAGTTTATATTTGTAGTGCTTGAGTAAATTCATCGTCAGTTAAATATTAACCTAATTTTGGGGGACAGAAACATTCCCGGAATAGAAGAAGGACGATGTTCCAAAGAATGAAGAACATCCACGGCTGCACATGGGGACAAATATGTCTACTCTAAAAGTTACATAAAGTACATATTAAGGACAGGAATGCTGGACAATTGCAAGAACTGCGAGGGGACTGAGCCCTCATCCTCTATGTCCCATTCGAAGGACCTTTCACTGGCTTGATAAGTATTCACAATCTACATTGAGGGTTGTATTCTCCCAGACAAAGAATATGAGCCGGGTCTTTGCACATCGACCGCGCTGTTTCTGCATCATTACCGACCGCCTGTGTTGGCGTAGCAGCTATCCTTACTGGGTTTCGGAAGGTTGGCATTCTGGTTCCACACAGTGACGCGTGAATCAGCTTCCCCGGACAACGCCTATCAGCTGAATCACAAACTACTACAGAATACAGGCTACTACAGACTTTTAGCAATCAATCCATACCATTTACATCGTGCATATGTCTAAGGTCTGCGGCCTTATCCCATCTAGGAAATATTTTCTGTTTGACGTTTCCACTTTTGCATTTTCTATCCTAGGATCTGGAAAATCTAGGAGCAATTTCATAATCTAAGTAAGATCTGTTAAGCAGTAACTTGCAATACAAACGCCCAAGTGAACCAAAACCACTCCGTTTCATTTATAGCACGTGCAAATTCAAGACTCAAGACTGTTTGGCTTTAAATGCGAACTTTGGACACGAGCACCAGTTGACTCCTGTCACATCCACATACTGAGTCGCAATCAACTCTACACAATTAGATTAGTGCATCTACAAGATCAGCCACATATGTTTCGTTGCTTCTCTGATGTCAGATTCTCGACCAGAATGAAGTGTTTATTCCGATCGCCTCAAGTTAGTTTTAACGGTAAAGTCATCGTACAGGACGTTCATTGTCGTTTGATTTCATTTCCAGTGCTGGAAACTTAAGTGATAATTTTATGGATACTGTTCAAAACATATGTGTAAAACTTTGATGCAATGTCAGGTTGTAACCTTGTCTAAATAGGTGTACAGGTTGACTGCTTTTGCAAGCTGTAGGTTTTTGCGATTTCACTGGGGGTTATAAGGTTCATTTGAATAAACCGGTAACAAGCAGCTGTCATCCGTCTACTTACTGAAACACACCCTGTCGTTTGTGATCCTAAACCTCCAAAATCAGCGATTCCCAGCTGTTTTTACTCTTGCTCCCCGTATCATTAACCAAATCTCTTCTGAGACTGTAGCTGTCCAAGTGAAAATAGATTTCACAGACATCATTGTCCCTCCTTCCACGGATGTTTTGCTTATTCGGTTTCAGTTATCATTATTATTCCGGGCACAGTTAACACGATATTTAGATCTACGAAATGTCTACATATTCTGTCACAGATGCTTGCATCAAATTGTGCTGAAAACTCTATGCAAGTAACTGGCGTGTGGTTGCACGTCAACCTCTATCAATAATTGGTGCTTAGTTGGGGAGTGTCGCACTGAATTGAGTGTGAGAACGATACGAATGGCGAAGATTAGTTCTGACTGAAATGTCAAGAGTTTTACTAGATACCATTATAAAGTTGTTGGAATTATTCTTTACCCATGAATTCTACTAAATCATCTATGTAAGCTATATCCACCAAATAAATCTGAGGAAGGTATTCTGGGTTATACAGCAAAAGGCAGTCATTTGGTGTACAAAATATATAACAGTAGAAGCGGCGCTGCGGAAGATTTTTTTCAGTTTTTCATTTCTTATAATGTAGAAACTGACGCATGGTCAGTGATTTTAGCTGGCACATTGAATGTTCCCTTCGCCGCTTTCAAACAAATAGCCCCATCATAAACTCTTACGTTATTTCGGCCAGGAAAGTCATTGTTGTGAAAATTATCAAAAACAAACAAATTCCGTGATTTTTTGCCTTGCTTGCGGAAATACTAGCAGGGACTGTCCCGTAATTAAGAGATTTTAGGCGAAAAAAACACTAAAAAATTATTTTAGTTCTGGATGGTGCAAAGTGCAGTCACCTTCCGTAAGTTAAGAGAAGTGATCGATTATCTAGCAGCATGCTACTGCTTGCGTTAGTCAGTGATGCTTGAACCCTTGAAATCGTCTTCGTATTTGATGGCGCTTTTGCGGTTTCGAAAGATCCTTGATATCAAATTCAGTGGACTATCTGCGCCCCCATTGTTAATGGTCCTGGGGATTGTAACCAACGGCTTAATAGGATCAACGTTCCACTGCTGCACGTAACAAATTCATCTTCAGGCTGATTTGTTCCATTTGAAGGCTTTCTCGATCATTACTTAACAGTGGGCCATGAAAGTCTTTCAATAACTAGTGGAAGGCTGAAGATTTTTCAGTCTCCAAACTTTATGCTACAAACTGCTATCAGTATTAACCACTGCCTGGAATCACCAACCTGCAGTTGGTATATCTTCTGACTGAAAATTTCAAACAACTTATTTAATCGGAGAATAGCATGAATAAGAGAGTTCAGTTCTTCAGCAACATTATCCAATTCTAAAAATCAGTGCAAACAATTATTTAAGATTACGATTTTTACAAACTTACGTATCCTGTGTGTGATACATTGTCTAAAATTCCGCCGGCATGCGGGTTTTTAAGAACAGTCTGGTAGATGGCTTTGGTTGTTCTGTCCACAAGACGATAGGCTGCCTTATGGCCATCTCACTCGACTTAAATGTCACAACACCATTTTCCGACTTTCCAAAACCTACTAAACCATAGCGACAGAAAGATCTGTCGCGTGATGCTGTTTTCAGATTTTTACTTTAGGTTAAATGTTGTCAACTCGCAAACCACGGTGGATAATTACTGACTAACCGCTTTCTCTTCTCCATCTATCGGTTAGCCTGTTATTGCTGTTCTCTTTGTTTACAATGAAAAATCTTTCACAAGATAGACTTACCCTCTCTAGCATAATGGTCGAGTCCCCAAATACGCCAAGTTGTCACTGTTACACTCGCTGCAATGCTGACCTTTTTGTTTGTTAATGAAAATCATTTGGTTGTTTGCCGTATGATCTTCAGCAACTAAGAGACCCAGTTTGTAAAATTTTCTCCTTTGTGTACATCAATATGAATTTTTCCTCTAAAATTTGCAACGATTATATTTTGTGGGTAACCTCTAATGCGATAGCCAGTACAAAGCTTTAAGCTAAAAACAACTGCGGGATACATGCACGTACATGTATGGTATTCAGTAACTAGTCCGTAGGTATATTATATTTAGGAGACAGGAGAGACAGGTCCGCTACAGAGGATGATCATGGAACCCAAACCACGTGGTCCCTCCTAGGCACAGGTTTGGTGTTACAACCACTTGATCCTTGGCTACTAAAATTCGTTTTTCACGAAATCTATTTTACCCATGTATATAACAAGGTTTTTTCTCTTGATTCAAACCATTTAAAGAATAAACTTCTCACACTGGGAGCAAGATATTACGTGCTAGTTAGGTGCACTGGAACGTTGGATCCATTGATGCTTCAGTGCTTAATAATTTATCCATTTACTACTATGAATCTACTTGGTAATATTGGGAACAGTTTGCCCTTTTTTCTACTTGCTTTGTTATCCCTGGGATGATATTAAACACAAATTCATCTACACACTGAATTCGCTGCTCCACATCTCGAATGGCTAAATGTAATCTATCCACTTGCAGTTCGAAATGCTGATGAACTACATAGTCTGGTTTTCAAACTGGGTTAAGCCAGACAAATTCACCGGAACCTCGATGTGTATGCAGCATCATATCAACCAAACTATATCCGTCATAACAATTGTCCCTTCTTCTGAAGTTAAAATTATGAGCTAATTTGATCCCACAGCAAGGCCTGATATGCTGGTGGTTAGATGTTATGGAACGTATTGTACTTTTCGTTATTTCGCATCGTTGAGTGGCACCCAGGGGTAAGATCATTCCCTTCACGTAATTAAAAAGTATGCTCACATTTACTTGATTATTTCAGGGTGACACCATAAAACAATCGTCACCGTCGTTCCAGCATCTCCAGAGTCATCCACGTCTATCCCGACGAGAAGTAGGTTTTGAGATGGCTTTTCGACTCAACGTGTCTGACAGGTGGAGATAGTGATCTGTCACATTGGGTGGCATGAGACTGATATTTTATTGAACATACACAACAATGGCTTATTTTTGTTTCATCACAGTTGGTTCTTCTCGAAAATTACTCTGTGGGACCGGAGCTTTTGAAACACCACTGAAACTGATTTAGCTTGTATCTCCTTAGAACAGAGCAGCAAGCTTGACTGGACCGAACGCTATGTAACCTCTTTCACATACTGCCTGCGAAGGTTCCCAGATACAGATTCCTAAGCCGTTCTATTAACGTACACTAACTGAGAGGGCATTTAGTTTCCTTATTTGCCGGCGACATCATAACCACTCACTGATTGCCCTTTGGTGCTTTATGCCAATCAATCATCATTTTCGAGTACGGTGGACCAGCACTGAATAACATCTCATTTAGGGTCCAGTGTCTACACAAAGGACCAAAAAATTGCCGCCAAATAAATATTCGAGCAACTGGTCTACAGTTGGACAATTCAGTTAACCGACCTATACATATCATCAGCTAGGTCGTCAAGTTTGTAACACTCTTCCAAGTGGTGAGTGAAGTTAAACGATCCACAGATGGCAGTCGTCATATTTCCGCATGGCTGCCAAACTTAGGGTAGAAAACTTATAAACTGCACATCCATTGGAACTTCAGCCCACTCGGCTGGTTTTGACATCGCTCCTAAATACATTTTATGGCAACCATCAGTATCTAAATTTGTGCTAACCGAGTCATGATCGGGCCGCTGCAATTGCGCGCCACGTAGAACAGGCGACATTGGTGTTACCGGTTGCAGAAGGACATTCGTCGTTTTAATGGATCTCCTTCTAGTGTACTGATCTATAGCCTTTCACAGACGCTTTTATTGAAAACAGCGGCAATTGCCAGAGGTCACAGCCGTCATAGTGATCAGAATGATCGATTATTTTTTTCTCAGGCGTCAGGCATTTCTCGGCCTTTCTGTTGATAGGAAAGCTAGAACATAGTAAGTTTATTCCAGATACTGATATGAATCATAATCCAGACGAACCACCAAAGCTACTGATAATATAAGCAGTCCTTTTGAGACAATGATAATGAATAAAAAGCATACTTACGAAGAACCGCAGCACCATTCAAAGCGCCAACCGTCATATGGGTATACAAATCTCAGTGAGCTAATCAAGCATCCTATTTACTTTTGCCTGTTTGTTTAATTTTACTTCTCCCCGATATGATCATTGCGTGCTGAGCTTTAATTTGAACCGTAGTTTGCAATAATTTACCCCGATTTACCATAATAGGTAAAACTGTATTACTTGCTCACAAACAGACAACAACAAGTTCAAGTATATCGTGGTCAATCAATAGGAAAAGTTGAATAAATGTGTCGCACACTACTCGTAAGGTTGCTGAAACCTCTGGGACAACCCTTGATATCTCAGAGATCGCAGGAAATAAAACATGGGGCTGTCTGGTGTAGCACACTCAGTTAAAATAAAAATAGCACAAACAGGGAAATTTGCTGGGATTCAGGTAAGTCTCCAGCAAAAATCAACTTAGTATGCCAGTGTGTGTATTTGTCTAGTAGTGGTTAATTTTCCGCAAAACAACAAGAAACTGCCGACCATACCCCGTGCAGTTCACGGTTGAGCAGCCAAAAATATGAATATAATGTAGTTAACTAACCGCTAACGGTTAGCTAACTAACCATGAAACTACCACTAGGGCTTATTTCACGGATGGTCTGTGTTCAACTATCCATAAGATGACCTAAAATATACCAGCAAATCCTACGCAGGTAAACTGCAGTTCATGGTTAAATAACCAGGACTATGGGTTGAATGTTGGCAACTAAATATGATATGCCCACAGGTGGTTATTTCGCAGAAATTTTATGTTTTCTACGTCGTAGATCAAGAGCATAAATAGCTGATTTGCCACAGGATATCTGTTGAGGCTTTGTGCGTTTAGCCAAGCAACCACCCGCCTCGTAGCTGCAATTAGTGATTTTGCTATTAATTAATGCTTGATTGTTGTTTCTAATCAGCTTTTGGCTCCCCCTTTCATTAGGGTTTTTAAGCCCACATCCTTCCAGATACATCTCCCAGATTAAAATCTGAGACCAACGTCTTGTCCTCCTATTATCAGATTTTGAGAGCTATTTCCTTCTTTTCTCGCTCAACTGAATTTGGCGGGCTTCTTCAGTCAGAATTTGTCCGCAAGTGCTCATCAGTGGTTTATGTCAACAACGCACAAATATGGTGCGTTGTTGAGAACTCTAAAGCAAAGTTTCGCCAAATTCGACTGCTCACTTACATCAGGATATCCCTGAAAACAGTGCATGTTGTTTTCCAACTTAACCCGAGATGCAGAACATCTCGTGATGACTCAAAACTTTCCCACAGCCTCGTCGAACAGTACCACAATAATGCAGAGATTAAATAACCATAGGCTCATCTTCAACTTGGATTGACATGTAACGAAATGGCTGAATTACCTCCCCACCCCTTACCTGTATCCTACTTGAAATGTACCTAACCTCCACTACCAATGGTCAGTGCCCCTGACAGATATGGCAAGCGTTGAGTGTCGACTGGAAGTTTGGTGACAAAAATGTATATGAACGCGAAACTACTTGTGTTTGCTGCCTCAAAGGATACAGAAAAATTGGATTGTTTATTGTTCATTCGACTGGAAGATGGCGCGAATTAAGATTGGATCCTAACTTATTAATTTCTGTCATAGATTTATTCAATCCGGGTGATTCCTCAAGCGAGTTATCCGGCACTCAATAGTAGACAAGCTTCCCTCACATGGTGTCAATTTCGTCAGACTTGCTAATTCACATTCAGAAGCATTGGCAAATTTACTGCACAAATATGTACAGATTTAACAGCATTTTCGGCGCTCCAAACCAATTATCTCTCATCCCACGAATAAAATAGAGAACTTATCCCGCGAAACCATGCGGAAAATCAGAAAGGCTGCATCCGAAAACCAAACGAAACACTTTATGTCCAAAGTAATGGTTGGATTCCATAACTGGCAGCCGCAAACTGTCTAAAACCTATCAACTAGTTCATTCAAACGTACAAAACTAAAAATTTAAACCTCGAGAATGAAATTCAAGGTATTCCAAAAGTGACCCTTTCTTACGCTGGCCCAACTGCAATTTCGGAACGTTAAGGACGGATTGAAGAAAACTTGTTCTCTTGTTATTCGAAAATGCAGCTTGGTTAAAAGGTAAACGTATTGATGTCTCATACGAATTTGTATCATCGCCGGTAAGCCGAAAGTACTGCATTACTAAAGGCTTATGGGATGATATGAAATCCCTGACAGCGATGAATGATCTCGGAATCCTCAGACCATCTGAAGGCTCCTATGTCGTTCACAGGGAGAAGACGGACTATATCAATATAGCGCAGACAGCTTTTGAGTACACCTAAGTTTTGGAGTACTAATGGTCCCTATATTAACGCATCAACAACTTAACAATTGGAAGGAAACTGTGCATACCCGGTTCAGCCTACAACCAACTGCTGCCCTTTGGCAACATGTCCCCGTGCCAAGGAGTAGCTCCAAAATGGGATAAAGATGTGTCCCTACCGTATGCGCATCAATCAACATACCATAATTTAGCTCTTCGGTTGGTGAGCAGTTTGACCTCTGTCTGTGGACTGCTCAGAAAGTAGTGTACCAAGAACTCCTCCGTCTTCTCACACAACCTGGAAGTAGATTCGATGACTACACAAAATGTGTGACATTGACGTGAATTCACTCTGTCTGAATTTTGGCCTTAACTACAGCAGAATACCTCTTCACTTTTATCACTGTCAACGGAATCATTAAAGTTCCAGCAGTGCTTGACCAGAACGTCCTAAGGAATTGACAGTTTTACACAACGCAAATATGTTATTTCATGTTAAGTTGGAAGCTTGTGCACATACTGACAGCGTAGCCGTGGGTAATTTTCTTAGGCACATTCAAGCAGATATCTATCCTAGTATGAGTGCAAATTACTATTGAATATAGATATTTTACAGGGATCTACAAGTAATGTGAATCTAATACCATAAACTCCACAGACCGTTTTGAGTAAATTAATAACCAAATGAACAAGAAGCAACCGAAATTCTCTGCATCCTTTAAAGCAGCAAAGACTAGCAGACTTAGCTTTACGTATATTTTTGTCACCAAACGTCCCATCGACACTCTTGCTGCACCGCAAGTCAGAATGAACTAGGATATATTTAAACCCAGTGGTTCTAACAAAAGTCTGGTTTGCATTTTGTTTGAGCAAGCCCGAGAGATACGTACGCTTGCTCCCCTCAAAGAAGAGGTAGAATTCCCCCAACGAACACCAATGTCCGCGTGCTGCGAGTGATTGCGCTTCGTCCGGCGGCCCAACTAATCTTAATCTCTACAAAGAGGCAAGTTGCCTTAAAGGGTGCAACGCATACCGCATCAGATGTCTCTGTCTAGCAGGTGGCACACGAACTCGACTGCAGTTTGAGTGAACATCACGTTTACAGAACAGACCGAGCCTGATGTTCATGCGCTTCGAAACCTGCGCTCCATTATTGCGGCCAGCTGACTTTAGTTTGGAGTCGGGGGTCGGAGCCAAGGTCGAATACCGGTCTGATCGGTTGCGAGATATATTAAAGCCATTGGATGCTTGGTTGGCTCCAGGGCATCATTCAGATTGATGTATCACAAACCTTAGCCGAAAAGGTTCTCCTTTAGTGAATTAATGATTATTTACCGTTATCGGTCGACCTCAGGTGCACGGAGGACCTCAATACTTGAAGCCACTCTGTCTTTTCTGCGGAGCAAAATCAACCGGATAACTTCACATTCTTTTCACCATGTCAATTTTTTAACTCATGATAGAGCAGCAAGACGTGTTTTCTCGATCAAATGCTTTTGAGAAGTCGAAGAATATAGCGCTTTTGACTTGGATTAAACTGTCGATAAATACGAGCATGTCCATCAAGCAAGTACGGTCTCGGGGGAATCCATGTTGTGCTGGAGATATCGGGTTCTTCGTACTGGAGAAATTGAAGATGGCCCACTCCAGAATGCGATCCATCACCTTGCGTTCTACGCTGGTGACGCTAGCCCGCTGGAGCTGTTGGTTGATAAGCGGCCACCACTTTGTATGTAAGCGTGACGGTCGCATCCTTGCATGCAGAGGATAGGTTGTCTTCGTCAAGCAACTGACGAAACACCGAATAGGAATGCTTCGTTAATGTGAGCGACGTATACTTCAGGATCCTTGGATGGCCCTCATTTGACCCCAGTGTGCTGAAGGGGTTTATCTTGTGCAAGATAATGTGCGAAGACTAAGTCGGTTAGCGGCCGTTCGTAGTTAAGCCCTGCCATGATATCTTGTGGTTGCATTTTCCTTTAAGCCACCGATTCTTTCCTCAATCAGCAGTTAATCGTACTTCTATGTTGTAAAATAATCTACAATTACCTTATATAATAAACGTTATCCTTAGGAAACTGTCTTAATAAATCCGCAGTAAAGTCTTTCTCACATTCAAAACTTTGTTCATCTGTATGTTTCTGTCAGTTTTCAAATAAACTTTTTCATATAAAAGCGCTTTTGACCAAGACTTGTGACTTGAGGTATAAAGGACTATAATTTCATTGCTATATATGATCGCACCTTTTGGTCGAAACCAAACGTTTCGATGATTTCGGTTATGTTGCTGGACCCGAAGCAAATCTTTCATATATGATAAACAAATGGTGTAATATAATTCAACAGGAATATACAGAAATAAGGACGCATAGTATTGTACACGGTAAACGTAACAGCTGTGAACCTCGCGTAAAAAATAGGAAAGATGTGGAGAATAAAGAAGAAAATATAGATTAACCTAAAATAAGACAAAAGATAAACATTAAAACTCCGTGAAATTTCGCTCGATTAATAGTACATTAAGCTGCACCTGAAAATTCGCCGATCCTGGCAATTTGCTCGTGAACACTTTGTCTCAACAAAGAGCGGCTTTGGGAACAAACGGTTGAGGTGTTAATCCTTCGATTCCGGCCGGCGTTTATATTGTCCATAATGAGCCGTTGGTAACTGCGACCTGATTTATCGCCTAAAGATTGGATAGCATACAGTCCGATTGGTCCCTCCAAGAGTTGGTATGTGCCGTGTTTCGATCATATTTTGTCTGGTTGGGCAGTTGGGGACCTCCATTTCAGTAGTTGGCTTCCTTCATTCCACTTGACCCTTTTTATCTTCCTTTTATGTTGCGTTTTAGTCAATCTCATCATTTTATTAGCCGATGGGAAACTTTCCACATTTGGCTTTTCTCCTTCCCTTACTTGATCTGCCTGTTCACCATTTCCGTCGGGTTTTGAACGCAGGTTGCCTTCGTTGAGCGACTGACGAGACACCTGGTAGGAATGTTTCGTCAATGTGAGCGACGTCTCCTTCGTGAGCCGTGGACAAAACTCGCGACCGGTTCATGTGGTACAGTAGTGGTCTGGCTACCCTGAAATCTACTTTACCGGGATTGTGCGGCAGAGAACTAAAAGCAACAACGCTAGGTTGAGCATACAATAAAGAGGGTCAAATGGAACGGACTCACTAAGAATTGTTCTTTTTAACATAGTTCATCGTTGGCCTAGTTCAGCTAATAAATAATAATCTAATTATGGTTGTCCAGGGAATTTCTTTCGAACAGATAAAATCCGAAGATAGTCTGAAATATTTTGATTCCAGAGTTAGTAGATGAAACTCGCGAATGACCGCTGCAAGCGCGAGCAAAATCAGAAGAGAAGGTCGAAGCACGTGACCAAGTTTTTCTTTGTATGTGTACATGTACAATTGCGCGTTTTTATAGTTTGCGCGTATTCAAGAAAAACGTTTATGCAATTGACAAAATGCGTAATGTTATAATGAAAACAACAGAAGGGTACAAAACACCAGTGTACCTTCGTGCCTGACGCCACTTCGAAAGCGTCACGTCAATAGATTCGGTGTTCGAACGCTCGAGACAGCTCGTTGGGTGAGGGCGTCCACCTGCAAGTATCTCATCGCACACAAATACTGCCTGTAGACCAAAGCGTAACAATTTACAAACTTTGAACACACTGATGAAGAAAGACAACATAATAGTGAACAAAAGAGACGAAAACAGTTGCGACACTTCGTGGATTGCGGTGCTTGCCAGTAAACAGCTCCCACTGGCGGAAAAGGACGTCTTTATTAGAGGAAATAACTTCAACCTCAGAGGAGCCACGAAACTCGAGAAAAAGCGCAGCAGGGTATGCTGAGAAGAGAATATCCAACAATAACCCCGTCAAACCATCTACTAATGTATTGAGCACACGACGCATTCTGTCGTAAATATAAGGATCAAATAAAAGATTTGAAGGAGGACAAAGCCATTTTCCTCTTACCAAACGACAAAGAACGCCAAATAGCCTTCATGGAAAGACTAAGCTACAAAGACAAGGCATAAGCTTTACTCAATTATTTCACTGAATATGGCCTTATTTGAGAAAGATTTAAAAAAGGCTCTTGAGCGAAGTTAACCAAACTCTCAAAAGTCCCGAGATCAGCAAGGGATCACAGAAGAGGACGATACGAAAGAGCGTAGGAGTTTACAGAACAAACTGATGGCACCTCTGGATGAGACCTCACTGATTGCATATGTGGCCCCCAATTTAGACGAAGTAACTGTGTGTGATCAAATGAATAGCGATGGAGCTCCAGTTGGGTCCTTGAACAACTAAGACAGCTGAAGTGTTCAACATATGCCTGACCACACATTTTGACTCTGACGGGGAGTATCATTTACGGACGAGGGGTACACCAGTGGAGTCGTCACCTTCAGGAGGCATGGTTGGGGCAATAATGCAAAAGCTGAAACGTGTCAAAATCCCGAACATAAATCCAAAACGTCACGTGGAGGGCACTTTGTCATTGTAGAAATTGCGAAAAAAGACGCTCTGAGCGACCTTGAATTTACAATAGAAAAAAGCGACGAAACACCGACATTCTAGTACGCACGTACTTCCAGACTGACCAATGCGGGACTAAAAACCAGCGTCTGTGGCAAGTCTACATATTCGGATCATATTCTGAGCTACCACAGACAAAGCCGCATATGGAGACACTTGAGGTTGAACAAGAAGCATTGTTACGCCACGAAATCCAGGCTGGAAGAGGTAAAATGCTCATAGAATAGCTGCGATAGCTATGGTTGTTCGCGATACCTTATATGGAAATCCTTGAAAAGACGCAAACCGACCAAGTCAAAATCACAAGCATTGGATAAACGGTGTACAGGCCCGTACATCGAGGACATATTGGAGAATAATGCCAAAATGCTGCGATAGCAAAACATAGAACTGTGGTATACGAATCAATGAACACCCTTTGGTAATCAGCGTCAAAATCGAGAGGAAAACTGGGAGCAGCTAAGATGACTAGGGTGGTTTACAATGTTCAATGCAAGATCTGTGGCAAACTCGAAGTAGGACAGAAGATTTTCAGCTAGACGGCACGAACAATCACCCGATCAAGTCTCAATTGACATGTTTCCCAAGTTGGGAAATAAACCTAATATTATTGTCATTATTACTATCAAAGTCATTGAACGGTTACCGAGCCCTTCCCTGTACAAAGAACACGAATCGCCTGGATTTACTCGTAGCAGTGTCCAGATGCTATATTAGGCAGAAATAAATCGCATGTACTTTAATGGAGGCTTCGTATTTAAACAAGAAATCGATAAACAGACATATTAAAATTGACCCAGTGTAAGGGGCCTACGAGGAAAATGGGCTTTGGGTAACCAGGGCCCCAAAGTCGCTCACTATAAGCACACCCGAATTATGTTCGCCGAAACTATAGGGTTTTTGAAGTTGAGACATTTACGGGGAGTTAGTCTAATCCAGTTACACTTGTAGATTATATGTTACTCATAGCCTTTTGTTTAAGTGAGCAAAATTTCAAGGACACGGACCATCTTCCATTCGCATTTTGTTACCGACTTACGAGAGATAAAACACGACATCGCAATTTACCATATTTCGGCGTTCTTTAAGAATGAAAATAACAGCCTTAGAATATCTAGTGCAAATTCCACCCAGGAAACTCGGTCATTGATGTTTGTTTGCTCTATACTCCCAAGGTTCAACAAACGAGATAATTTTTTCAGTTAACTTCGTCACAACACGTTTTTTTATGGAGCTCAGCTTCCATTAAGTACAACGTTGTCAGAAAACAGCATGAATTGTGCAGTGGAGATGCGAGTGCCTTTTCCGTGGATGATTGTCTTTCCCAACTATGCATAAATAGTTTGTGGACAATACCGCGTCAGGAAGTAACCTTAGGTAAATTATCAACACAGTGGTATCATTTCTGTTAGGAATATGACTCACCATATGTAAAATATGTCATACAGTGGTCATCATGATAACGGTAGCCATTGTCACTCACCTCGACTACTTATCGTAACTGCTAGGCCTGTGTCAATGTGCAACGCTGATTATGAGGCCTCACCTATACACGGCAACCTAATGCAATGGCCAATAGCGGCCTTTCATGCTCAAAACTATACGCGTTTTTCATTCTTCTCGAATGCTTTACTACCAGGCAAGCGGCTATGTGCGACGCTGCTTATGAGGCCTCACTTATACACTATAACCTAATCCAACGGCTAACTACGACCCGCCATACTCATAACTGTACTCAATGTCGCCTACCTGCGCCACTTATCGTATCTGCCAGGCCCATGTCCATGTGCGGCGTTGATTATGCGCGGTAACCTAGTCCGTCATTCTCATAAATGGACGCGTTGTCGCTTATCTCTGCTACTTAAAATAACCGCCAAGCCAGTATTTATACGAAGCGATGGATACGAGGCCTCAACTAGTCAAACAAACCTAATCTAACGCCGAACAACAGACTTCACACTCATAACTGTATACGATATCGCCTATCTTGGCTTTCTTTTTCAACCGCTAGGCCATTGTCTATATGCGACGCCGAGCATTCGACCTCAGTTATGCTACCCTAATCTAACGGCCCATCATACATTGAACTGGCCACTCCCAGTAACTGAAATGCCGGTACACATGCTCGTAACTGACAAATGCACCAGCTATACATAATAGATTAATCCAACGACCAACGGCGGTCCTTCATGTTCATTCGTGTCATACATCTGCCAATTCCATGCCTAAAAAATACACACAACCACGTTTAAAAATCAGTTTCTATTTATTGGTTGCATCGTAATCTGTGGTCAATCCAGTTTTCAGTTTTAGGGAGCCGCTTTTACTCGACAGGGTTTCTGAAAGGAAAAATGTATAATCAATTGTGACTCTTACACCTCTTCCTCGATATCGTTTAAAACAATTAAACTAAGTTGTAGTGGCTAACTCAACAAGTGCATAATAAATCCATTTGTCCACAATTCCAAATTGGTGTCCACGCTCAAACTTGAGTCTTACTGTTATAAAGGTAAACTCACCAGTTGCTGAATTAGTCCCATTGGCGATAATTTTGGAAGGCGTGTGTGCATCGATTATTCAACAGCCGGATTCGGCTACCATATGCATTATTGGGCGCAGCGAAGTTGAAGCTAGAGGGGTGCATCAGAGATGTGTAATCAGAACCAATACAACTTCGAATGTAACTATAACGCTTCACAAATTCATACGCCTCTCCTTGGACTGTAAGTGGCGTGTTCAGTGACTGCATGTCCGGGAGTACCGCTTCTGGAACCGGTGACCACTTATCTTACATTCACTTTCTCTCCTGGCTTATGGACCTGTCCAACTCGCGTAATAAATTCCAGATAAACTGATCCATCATCCTGGAGGTCCTGCTCCCGTCAGTAAGTATACCTCTGATTTCCCTAAACACACCACCTCTCTGTGTGCTTATACCGGTTTGCTCTAGGTCTCCTGTATTATAATAGCATTCAATAGAAAACTCAACCCGTTCTTCATCGCCAGTCTAATGAGCACAAATCTACTCCTATCCTGTCCCATTTAAGCACCTGTTGTCACTACCCAGATTGTGGTAAATGTTCAGTTTCTGCTCTGTATTAATGCACTTCATCCTATCAGATATCTCCTTAAGTTCACCGGATTATACTGACCTCATCCCACTCCCCAGTATTCCCAAACTTCGAACTTCGGCACTACTTGGTTTGGACGCCCTGTCTGCTGTTATCCACTCCACCTGGTCAGTGGTCCTCCATCCCAGAGATATCCAAACGGAGCAGAAACATACCTGCAATCTTACATTGGCTTCGTCCTACCTCTGCAAATTTTCTTGGCCAACTAGGAAATCCCGCTGCACACAGAATCGCACATCCCAGACCAATCATTTCAAACATGATGTCCGTTGCGGGGCTGTCCAGAAACCGAAGTATGTCAGTTCAGTGATGGCACGGCACTGCCATACCCAGTTTCAAAAGCACACCCGCAAATAATCCCTTCCTACTCCTGATTGTACCCTCTCGCCCGCTCGGTCCATTAGCTGCAAGTACCAGCAAACTCACGCTTTATTCTAAATGTAACCATAGGAGCTGGACTGCCTGATAAGGCTACCCACCTTACACTTCGTGGGTGCAAAGTGCATCCCAACGGACAAGATGACTTTGGTCAGTTCATTCAAAACCACCTGCGCGTTTCCCTTCTCTTAAAAGAAGGAAACGATGTCCGCATACCCCATGTCGGCAAGTTTTTCGTCGGGTATGTGAAAAAACCGGGTTCCAAAAGACATTAGTTAGTTAGGAGTCCTGACTACTTTTGGCTGCTTGCTATTTCGCCCGCAGTCTGACCCACATCATAGACCGCTGCTGATGTGAGTGCCGTGTGAAGGACTGGGTAGAGACCAGGGGAAAGCTGTTGCTAAACCGGGTCGAACGTGAACGCGAACAGGGTGCTCTCTGATTTTCTGAGCTGGATGGGTTAAAATTTTGGTTTCTTTCGCCTGTTGTAGTGGTCCGCTGTTATCGGAATCAAGCGTGTGCTAGCGTCTGTAATAAGGAAAGTGCGAGATTCAAGGGAGACTGGAAAAGAGCATGAATACCAACAAATTTCTGTGTGTCTAGGGTGTAAATTGTGCAGGCAAATGTGGATTAGTCCCCGTTAAAAACTAGATTGACTTAGTTCCTTCTGTGATTATTGAGCTTAAGCCGATGAGATTGACAAATTAATAGCAGGTTGGGTGGTAATTAACAACCAA
Source organism: Clonorchis sinensis (assembly GCA_003604175.2). Classification (NCBI taxonomy): domain Eukaryota; kingdom Metazoa; phylum Platyhelminthes; class Trematoda; order Opisthorchiida; family Opisthorchiidae; genus Clonorchis; species Clonorchis sinensis. The sequence continues at coordinate 194,012,788 of CM030369.1, read as the reverse complement.
AATATGGACTTTATCCATCGCCCACGAGCCTCATATCGGCAACCGAGATTCAAATCTCACGGTACACAAAACTCATGAAATCCCCCTAATATTAACGCAGACATAATCAAGGTCTGTGTAAATGGATCAATCAAACTATTGGAGTGGTCACGCCGACATATGTTCCGCGTCAAGATGCACACATTTCTGGCTGACACTGCCCGAAATTTCACAACCATAACACGGTTCTGTCACAATGAGGACAACCTACTGAGCGGGGCTGTAAAATTTCCCATTAAATATCGGACCTTGCGCCGCTTGCTACAAGCAAACCAAAGTTGACTGCACCAAAACGATGAGGTTTTAAAAGTGCCGATTTCTACGGGGAGAAACTACAACCTGGTCGCATGTTTCAGTGATGTGTTACCACAGAATGTTTTCAAGTAAGCGAACATTCAAAATCACGGGCCACCATCACTTCGCATGTAACCACCAGTTCACATGTTAAAGCACACAAACCGGCCTCCGCGCATTTTAAGGTTCCGCAATGTCCTTTAAGGAGGGGTTAACATTCACAAAATATCCGCTCCAAATTCGACCCGGGTGGACGTTGGAATGACGTGGCAAATTCGATGATTTGGCTCGGCACAACACTTTTCTGGAAGCGCACCCTGCATTGGGTACAATAATGGAAGACAACTTGATGCATAGTGCAGTACTGATGCAAGTGTGCATCTTGGGGTGTGCCTTTATTCTCAGATATGAGCGACTATGAGCAACGGCTTGGTGGGAGCTTTTACCCTTCACTTATCTGGATTATGTCGTTAAGCGCTACGACACTGCCGGTAACTAAGACCAACCATTGCTGTTCACCATGATAACAGTACGCGCTCTTGCCTACCTTAGCTACTTATCGTAACTACTAGACCGTTGATTGAGGCCTCAACTGTGCATAAAAGGGCCTCGTATAGTGGCCAACGACAGACGTTCATCATCACAACCATGTGTCTTGTCGCTCAAACATGATGGGGCCCAAAATTTATGACACGCATTAGACAAAATGTTATATTTCTTTACCGTGCAGGTGCAACCGTTATGTGTAGTCACCCCGCTTCTTTTTCCACAAGCCGCTTTTGTTTGACGATGAATACGAAGTAAAATATGTACATACAACCTCGTTTCCCTCATGTTTTCGGTAAAATTGCTCACACCTCCGACCGTCATCAAGGGAGTCTTATTAATAGCTCAGTTAGTCCGATTGTAAACAGTGGCTGGTGATGAGATTTCAAGATTAAATGGCGAAGTGAAGCCAAAGGCGGCGCATACAAGACAGTCGTAGGACTGAACGGTGTAGGTATGCTCCTAAGGATTCAGGACCCCATGCATCTTCAAACGTGCTTTCACGGATGCAGCTGTATCGACGGTCAAGTGGGGGCGGTTACTTGGTAGCAAATCTGCTCCTTTAGAGCATTAAATACTAACTTCTGCCGCCCAAAACCGATACCCTGTAGCTTGATCGAAACATTTCCGCGCCCTGTTATAAGTTGTAGTCAGCCCATACTCAAACACACTCGCCCTTATCGACCAAGGGCTACTTTCGAGGAAGACGATTATCAGGTTCCGTGCGTGCTTTCGTGAACCAGCTTTTTTTGAACTCCAGCATCCGGTTATAGCTGAAGAATCTCCCACATCTCGGACACACACAACATGCTAAAAGTTGCTCGAACTACGCTAAAGCTTTTTTATGGGTTTATGTTTCTGCTTACTTATCTTTTGCGCAAAGGAACTGCCACCTATCGTTGCAACCATGTCTAAGCTATCCGTCCGATGGGTGGACAAATGTAGCCAGTTCTGATGACAACCAGCTGTCTCTGACAACCACGACGGCCTGATTGGGGTGTGCCAAATTTGCTCCATCCCATTGGCTTAGGTGAAATATCTTTTAATTCACTCTAGAGTCGTACACGTACAAAATTTTCTTTCAATCCCGTTTTGTCCACTTAGGAGTCGATGGGCTCTGATTCCTCGCGCCTTATCGGCCCATCCGTATTTGTCCCACCCGGTCAGGCTTTTCAGCCGCTAACCGCCTCTAAGTTCTCATCAACCCTCTGAGTAACATGGCTTCCTGCTACACATCCACTGTCTTCGAAGTAGCAAAAGTCCGCACGGTTGAGAACTCTGTCAGCATCACCTCTCTCATCAACCCACCCGAAGTCATTCGCCATCCCGCGCTGAGCCTCCTACTCCACGTTTGCAGCAGATAAAACAGAAAAGAAAACAAGAGCATTTATTGAGCGACTTTGCCGTAGGCTTACGCTTGTCCTAGTTGTAGCATATCCAGAACAATACTCATATGAATCAAGAATGTCATTTATAGCAAACTAACAAATGTTGCCTCCTGGGAAGTCAAAAAAGACTCACTAGAGGCAGCTGGTGTGAGCCTCTGATACAATCCGTTTTTCAGAACCTCTACAATTTTCCTCAGGTTTTAGCTGTGCCGCGATTTCAGCTCGGTGTACACACATGCAACACAACAATGCACCTTATTTTTCTCCGATCTCTTGTCTCTGAATGCTTCAAACTACTAATTCCTCCAGACCCATCTAACTTCCAGGACTAGTTAGCATCTGATTCTGCGCGGGATGTAATACGAGAAGGTTATCAATATCCGCAGTCGGTATGCCACTGGGTACTGTGGCCCCTCTCTGGTAACTTGTCTTTCCCTTCGGCTCCCTTACCCACTTTGGAAATGTTTAATGAAACATTTCAGAAACTGTTTCTGAGGGATTTAAGCCCCTCTTTTTCGCCCTAGCAGGCTCCAACACACGATAGTCCTACCTCTCTAAATGCTTACCAGCCATCCACGTGTACAAAAGCCAAATAGAAAGTCAGGTACGCTTAAGGCACGACTTTGTGAACCGCCTACACACACCGCTGCTCTTCCCACCAATGTTAATGGGCGATTTCAGAAACAGCTAACTATAATTCAACTAATACACGTCCCCCATGTCCTGTTCGCATTGAACGCTAACCGTTACTCCCTATTATTTACATCTAGCTGTTTATTATTTTTTTTTAAATCGGACAGTGTTATCTCATAACAGTGTTTAGAAATTGCAACAACTGGAAGGAGATGTCTGCTATTTCAGGCCGCATTCTGATCCGTACCCTAGAGCCACCTTGTAGGCCGTGTTGACACTTCCAGTTTAAAGTCCTGAGTCTAAAAACGGCTGTATTACTGCGGATGACGGAAATAAACCGCCCATCGCTTTTGATGGATTCATGAATACCGTTGATTTACGCTGGTCCTAAATTGTCACGATCATCATGCCAAACTAAGCTTTGACAACCCCAACTGACTCACCCAAGATATTCGCGTATATGGCTTCCCACGGACCCAGTTCCGACATAGTGACGACGGTACCGCGACTGCCATACACAGTCTGATATCAGTGCCCACAGTTCACCGTATCTCCACTACTTCCCCACAGAGCGTGTTGCATGCCCCCACGAGACCATCCTGATACGCTGAATTTGTGCCTGAACCCCACTGAACTGGCCACCTCATCGCACTGTCTAGCCTTGCTGCCCAAAACCCAACAATTATTCTCGCAGCGCTATCAAAAATTCAGTATGTCTGTGAAGAAACCCGTTGGTGTACACCTGATACAGCCCTTACCTACTATCACAGAAAAATCCAAAAAATATTGCCTGCAATGAAATATTTGGTTTGTCTGCCAAGAAGCTTCCTGCAAAGTAAGAAATTTTTTCTGCATTAGTCACGAACGGCTGTTTTGCTTTGAGGTCGCACGGACAAAAACTACATAATTATGGTCCATGTACTCCTCCAAAATATTTCCAAATCCAGTACAATGGAAAACACGTGGAAAACCCAACTTCTCTAAAAAGCTCTCTAGTGTTGACGGAGATGGAACTTTGAACTGTTAGCGTAAAGTAGGAATTCCGTGCTAAAGTAGAATATGGATAGCACTAAGCAACTCTCAGCAGAAGTGGTACTGTCTGGGGAGATTTTTTGGATTCGACCAATTTCCCTCAAATGCGAAAACATTGGATTACTCTTTCTTTCGTTCAAACTACGGCTTCAGTTTACCTAAGCATCGGCGCTGGAACATGAATGGCAACCTTTTTTGCGAAAATTGAAATGAACTTGCATTTCTCACCAAGCACCGCTGAGTTGCCCTCAGGATATTAAAACACAGTTTTAGGCCGAGGGCCCTAATCGTTCTCCTGTCTGGGTGTGGACCCGCGACAGTGGTATAGCCTACGTGCACCCAGAAAAACATTGAAACACTCTCATGCCACATCTGACGTTGCCTAATGCCATCAGCCGGGTCACTTTAATATCCACAAAGAGCAGGGCGTGCAGGCAAAAACAGACAGGTTTAGATGCCTCCTATCTAACGCTTTTACAAATTTTCACTCGTTCCTCCAAGCCTCGTAATTGAAGCTCTCTTTTTAGGCCGAGCAGTTAGTAATGATGACTCCATCCGTGATGCGCTAATTTTGCAGGCAACTACTGTGTGTTATTTGGAGCTGACATCCTCGCGCGTCTCAAAATCAATCTTCAAGTCCCATCCCTGGGTTCACCTGCCTACTACAGTGTTTGTACTCTGAAGCGAACATGAATGCAACAAACGCTTGTGCTTGTGCCTTTCAGGCAAACGGAAACCTGCTGAACAAACTCTACCCGGGAAACTTGGGCAAAAACCCCGATCCTACGTATTAACCCCCAAATCCGTTCGAGTAATGCCACTGTCTATCCTAGTGTGAACTGCCTCTTAGATTACTTCTAGGTGCACTGGATTCAGCAGTTACTCCTCCCAGGTTACAGTACTCATTCTGTAGTAGTCACACTGCAGGTGCATGCGTCCTCATTCAGGAAGTCCTACTTGGAACCAAGTCACCCACACAGTATCCCTCACACACACGCGGTAATGCGTTTCAGCTTAAGTCGACTTAATGCAGTTGAGCTGAGTATTCTTACGCAAACTAGCTGAAAAGTCATTGCCGCGATAGCACTCCGACGCGAACCCGCGTCCTAAATCTACGGAATGTTTACCGTCGGGGGAGATGGCGATCACATTTCCTGCGGCATCACTGGCAAAGCCTCGCCATTATTAATGGTTATAATTTTGAAGCTTCAAAATTTGCGGTTGCGCTTTAGTTTTGACTGGTATCTGATATTTGAACCGTCCGCTGGATGGTGAACTTGCGCTGGATATGTGCAAGTTGTTCGACATGCAAAATGCATTTGCGAATATGTTTCACTAGATAAGGGAACCTAAAGTTTTGTTTGGGCATTTTTATCAGCGTCTGCCAATTTCTGGTTTATAACCAGGGAACTATCAGTGCATCGTTTACAACAAGTGGATCGGGGATGTTCTCTGCTCTCATGCAAGAGAGGTTCATCTATCGGTTAGGTCTGAACGTTCAATTATTACTTATACTAATAATAATACTAATAATTTTATTCCCAACTAATAGGTGGCACACCGTCAGGCGTGATCACACGATTACAGTCAGAATAAACACGAATGCACGGGACCGGTGGGTACTGGGGATTGCGCGAAAAAAGGGCAATCATAAACAGTGGACAATAGACTTGGTCACCTAAAACCGGCATTAGAAATGAAACACAACCACCAGGAGTTTATAATAATAATATGATTATTTCCCAGCCTGTACGGAGCAAGCCGATTGAGGGATGATCGGGTCATTACAACCTGAACACGGCATCCAAATATGCAGCGGAGAGGAAGTTACAAACAAATAGGCTTGTTTATTACGCGAAAAGTCACTGCAGTTATGGGTACCGAAATACGAGGACAATGGGCATGAGGTACGACTAGTTCAAAGGTGAAACCGGCTGACATGAACCCAAACTAAAATCCGTTGCTGGCCATGAATGACCTTGGACGGTCGAGTAAATGGCTAGGGACACAAAAAAACGAAAATGGAAATGGGGATACAAGAATCCAATATGGAGACAAATGGCAAGTTTTATCTCAAGAATATGGTTTAAATTGAAATCCAGCAGGCCCACTGGTGTCAATGTTGTGGGGACGTCAGGTGTAAAGGAAGGTTTTGATGGGGGATAGCGCCAATGCATAGGGCCAAACGAACACGGTAAGGGAAATTGAACTCGTGGAAGAGGAAACCCGAAATTATAGCAGGACACTAGGTTGGTCAACTGCAAACGATATGTCAAGCGGTTTAGAACGAGGTGATAGATTTGTTTGTAGTTGTGATTACAGGTTCAAGTGAGCGAGAGGTTGCGGTCGAGATTCTGAAGAAAATAGTTGCGGGAGTGTCATCAGACTGGGTATGGAAGTGCCATGCCATCATTGCACTGACATACTTCGGTATATGGACAGCTCCGTAACGCTCGTCTGGGTTGCCAAAATCGGACATGTGATGGGCATTTCCATGGTAGCTGGATCTGGATCAACCGTTGAATCAACGAATCAACCGTTGTTCCCAACCTGAAGTGCTAAAGAAAAGGAAAATATACTTATTTACTTAAGAACGGCGTATATTGTGTCGCATTTTTGGCTTATGACAATGGCCCACTTCTTCAGTGCCACACCAGCACGACTGGCAGAAGTCTCACTGGTGCTAGCGAATCAGCCCTGTTGCAGGCTTCCCAAGCCACTTCATGACAGCCCGCTTAAATGTTTTGGAATTGGGAACAGCGTGGAACAAACCTGCACTTTATGGGGAGCATGTCTAAGCTCAAGCACAGCAGAAACTTACTCAGCGTGGTTTCGCCATGTGAACTGCATTTAAACATTCTGAACATCACTCCACTCGAGAAATGTTCCACAATCCCAACATAATCCCATACAGCGTAAACGATGTGCCGCCAAAATGGTCAAGTGTAGCAAAATATGTTTCGTCAACCACTCAAACGAGGCTACTCTCCTTCGGCCCGGAAGAGCTGGGTCATCTGACCAGTGTATGCACTGTTTCTTGTTTGTTGTTCGGTAACTGCATCCTTTGTTGCCGGATAAAGTTATGTTGCGAACTGTTGGACCGTCGATTCTTTGGAGGGAGCACTATTTACCAGCAGCTTCGCCCACTCTTCTCGGTAACGTTAATTCCCCTGGTAAATTAGGCATACTTTGGAGGCCTACACAAGCTTGACTTCAACGCAAGTCCAGGATGCTGTGGTTGCAACATCAATTTCGTTGTCCGGAACAGACATTGGCTCCCGCCATTGAATTTAAGGTGTCTCCCGGAAAATATCAATGACACGTGCCATGTTGGGGACGTCCGACGTTTCTTTGCTCGAGGGGTTCGTTCATGCAGCCGCAAAGCGGGCCGCCTTAGCTTTCTCTAAGTTGGCACAGACACTCAGCTGTTAGAGAGATCACACTGAGTATTCAGTTTCACATATAATTCTTTGCACAGAGTACGCCAATTTGTTGCCTCAAACCAAAAGTTTCTGGTCACCACACGCCCGTATTGATGGTAACTGTGTCTACCTACCTTACTGCCAGGATGCCAACACATTTGTTTTATTTGTGTTACCCCTACAAAATCACCATGTCGTTCCACCATCTCTGAACCTGGAGGAAAACCCCTAATCATAAATGCTTGAGGAAAAGGCAGTGACGAAGCCTTCTCCTATTCTTACTGCATCGTGGACATCTAAACTAAGCAACTCCCCTGCCGATTTCAGCCTGCTACCAAACTGGGTATATATTTGGGTGGCAGCATTACCTTCTGGGTTTGGAGTCGCAGAAGAAAGCCTTAGAGGAGAGTATAGGACACACGAATTACTCTAGCGTTCTTACGACCGGGCACGTCAGCGATTAAACTTATTTCTTCCGTTAGATGAGCTGACATTGTGTCCGCTGGCAACATACACACTTAAGTGATAAGGACCTCCGCTTCCAATGGTTTTAAAGCATTCCACCATCGGGCCTATGGTCTCATCCGTCATCCGTCCAACTGCATATCTCAGGCAATTTACACGGCCAAGTTTGTGAGACTTTTGTAGTAACACCCACACCAAATTCCACTTACGTTCCGGGAAATAGCGACCTGTCTCACGTACTTGCCTTCTCGCAAGTTGACTCTCTTGCGATCAAGGTTGTCTTCAATCACCTGTTCGCTTAGGGGCGACATAAACAATGGTTGGCAATTTTATTTATGCATTGTTGGTAAGTATTCGCAACGTTGTGTACACATCCGTCGAAAACGCACCTAAATACTTGTTAGGGACGACATCCAAAGAATGTCCCGTCTCGCGACGATCTTCTTGGGCATATCTCCGCAAGTCAACATCGGGTACCCTAACTTCTCGAGAAACTTACCCCTCCCAGTTCTGGTAACTGCGCCAGCCCATGCTAGACCCACATCGAGTGTTAGAAATCCGTCGAGTCCTAAATACCCGTCCTAGGAAGGCACTCGGAATAAAAGTCCTCATTCGTCCTCTACAGGGAGGAACACTAATTTTTCATACCTGACTTAATATCCGACATCCGATGCTATTTTGTTCTCCTATTCGTCTTTTCTGCGACTAGAAGGTTCGGTTAACTTGCCGAACTTCAACCCCTCCTCTTCAAACTATCAGTATTTGTCTTCGAAACCTACGACGGGAATCGGCGCCAAAATCCTCCTCAAAGCATGTGGCACACCAAAGCTTTTGTTTTGTTACGACCGATTTGTGAGAAAAATCGGCCCTGCGCCGTTGTCCCTCCATACTATATCAAGCTACCTTTCACCTTTTTTCAACGAATTCAACCAAATTTTCACAGGATCATTTACCGAGATGCATAAGTTCTACTCACTATTCGGTAGTCACATATCTAGACACAGCTGAGGGTTTTTGATACTATCATCTCCATTCCAGTGTTCATAAATCCACTTAATTCTGATAATTTTTGTCCCCCTGGGTTTTTGGAAACTCGATGGCCACACGGAGATCCTTAAACAGCATCACACCCCTCCTGACCCACCTAGTGCAACCAGGGCTCTTCCAACAACCCATGAGCAGGTCGTCGACCGCCCAAAGGCGGGGGAGGACGATGTCTTCACTCATTCACATACCTTATCATTAGTTTTATCGGGATATCTCGAATATGTTTCTGAATATTGGCCTGAATATGGTTCTGCCCAACTCAAGTAATACATATCAGATAAACTAGTCCGTCACCTCAGAAGTTCATCCCCGTCAGTCCTTATACGTTTAATTTTCCTAACGCACTACCTCTCTGCGAGCTTATACCGGTTTACATTAGATGCATTGTACTTTATTGTCATAAGTTAGCTAACTCAACCCCTGATTGGTCCCTAGTCTACTAAGTACAAATCCATCTCTATCCTATCTCATAATCATCTGTTGTCCCCACCCTAATAGCGGTAGACGCCTAGTCTTCCTCTGATGTCTCCTCAAACTGACCATGCTTTGCTAAGCTCATCCTATTCCCTCGTCCTCCCAAGATTTGGACTCCGGCAACATCAAGTATGGACGACCTAATTAGATGTTATCCATGCTCAGAGAATTGCACATCCCAGCCCAATGACCTTAAATGTGATGTCCGTTACGGGGCTGCCAGAAAACCGAAGTATGTCAGGCCAATGATGGCACGGCGCTGCCATACTGTCATACCCAGATTGATAGCACACCCGCAACTGTTCCCTTCAAACTCTTGACCGTATCCTCTCGCCCACTCGTTCCATTAACTACAAATACGAATAATGCTCCACACCTGACCCCAGCTGCCTCCACGCTATGTTCATTTGAAACGTCTGAACCTGTCGTTCAAATGTAGCCATTTCGGTGGACATTGGGTCTGTGTTCCCCACAAAAAATGAACAATTTTCCATACAGTTGGCGTTCCGGCTCGTGTGTAGCCACGATCTCACTCTTCCAATGGGACTATCATGTCCGACTCTACAACAACGACACCAGTGAGTCTCTACGGTTTCACTGTATACCATGTTTCTGAGATCCGGTTACCATCTACTCGATTCGCTACTCCCTCGACATCATCATCAACAAGTACGCTTGTTTTGTGGCCCTGGCTATGAGCCCAACAGCTCAAGGCCACGAAGCCTTGGCGGTTGTTTATGGCGCCAGTTCAGTTTGATCGGCTGGATGACGCCAACTCTGCTACTTCACCAGATCTGATGTTCTGGTTTCTGATTTTCCGCAGCTTACGCTTCTCCCGTCTTATGTCAAGCAGGAAGCCTCTTGCTTTGCCCTCCCTCGTTTTGTTTGTGCCCGCCACCGTTAAATCCTAACGATCTGATCTTGCTCGATCTTCTCTTTAAAACAAGAGCCTCCCTGCTCGTGCCGGTTTAGTGGTGACCACGTCTGCACTGGAAAAATCTCACCGCGTATGACGCTGTCCCCTTTCCCAACCCCCCTGTACTCACAGTCCCCGCCAGCCATGTCTTTATTCTGAATGCAACCTTATGAGCATGTTTTACGGCATGCTTCCCACAAGTTGGGATTATACATTATTATTATTATTATTATTATTATTATTATTAATGTTCATTCTTTGAATATCCTGGCACCTTCCAAAGGTGGTGAAGCGGAGTAGGTTATTTGATTTTTTGAGGGTATTTGACAGGATCCTACATACATTTACACAACCAGCGCTTTCGCTGGCTGGTTTTAGCCTCACTTATTGTGCACTCTCATGTTGCTTATTCAGGCTTCTAAACAACACACACTTTCTCCGTCCTTTTCAAGTACTTAGACACAGTCATTTTGGTTTTCGCTGATTTTTTCACCACATGTATGCTAATTGGCGCATCATCCGAAGGTATGTTCCCCATCCTTCATGCATAACACAAACTCTTGAGAAGTTCCTTCTATCCAGCACCACCCGTATAACCTAAAATGGCCCTCTCAACCAACATGTTTCTCCGCACAAACGGGAGTCTTCGTGTCTTGGAAAAGGGCCGCTCTACCAAACACATTGGTTCCACCCACGATGCCCGTCTCAGTGGCCATGGCTATTTTAATGCTTACTCAATGGTCTTCAATTCCCCGCTGCAGTGGTCACACGTGAGTTAGGCACGCGACTTAGTTTTTGCCTCGGTACTGTCAAGGGTACTGTGATGTGCGTTTGTAATTTATCGCTTTCGTGCACATATATTCTGCTACGCTTTACGTGTAAGTACTCTCGCCGATTGTTCAGGAATCTCCGTCGGTCTCGATGGACGATATGGCCCCTCCATATCTCGGCTATGGTGTTAAGTACAGGGGAACGACGACCGATTACGCCGGTCAGGTTGGACGCTGTTGAGGTCATAATAAACGCGTGCGACCTCCGTAGCATAGCTTTTACTCCGCCCACCTGCGGAGAAGGACCAAGTTTTTTTTTACATTTAGCAGCTTACTTCGGGAATCCCAGCAACACTGAATACATTCAACTCCTAGTCTGCCTACGTGTACGCAAACCGAACCGATTGAATGTATAGGACCGCGCGTCCTTATCCTTGCTTGCATGCACGCTATGGAAGGAGCAGGGGACAGTGATTCTCCGAAGCTATGGGTTCATATAAATTGCGGTGGATGGATAATAGGAAGAAAGCCCATGTGTCTAAGCCTAGTAAGCAAGCTTTTACTTTACCAATGCTCACGTAAATCAACCAAAACGTCAGGAAAAATGGGCGACAAACCAACCAATCAGAAGGCAGGAAATTGCTGAGCAGGTTTTTGGGACCTCAGCTTGCGTTGTGTTCCTCCGTGATCGACGTCATCACCGTCGTCAACAGTGTAGGTAAAATACAGTAGAATTCACAAACCGTTGGAAAGCATCATTCCACTGTACCCGGATTTCCGGCCACCCACTCGGGGAATTTCAGGATTAATCCTTTTTTGCCGGTCACGATTGAAAAACGAACCAGTACACACCACGACCAGACACACAAGTGTAATATTCTTTCGGTCGGTCACAGATTTTATTTTTGTACCGTCTGTGTGACGTCATGTCTGACACGGATGGAGATACAACGGGAAATGGTTTAGACTACGAAAGTGAAACCGCCAGTCTTACAGGGGATGATAAGCGGAATATCGAAGAGTGCATCAACAATCATTTTCGTCTAGTGACTTCCCTCAGACAGCAAACACTCGAGTTGCCTGAAACAGTCAGTGTTTTGGAGTGCATGAATGGGACCAAAGTCTACTTGGTTGGAACGGCCCATTTTAGCAAGGAAAGTATTGATGAGGTGAAAAAGGTTAGTCGCGATCTCCGTGTCAATATTACGCTTAACTCTCCTGTTTTCAGATAGTATCTCAGACGCATCCAGACTTCCTCGTTCTCGAACTGTGCAGCAACCGAACACGTGTGCTCGTGAGCGATGATGAAAAAATAAAACAGGAAGCAAAGGAGATTGATATTTTGACCCATATTAAAATGGTGAGGCCCTTTTCCAAACAACATTGTTGCCCATAAGATAGCCATTAATGACTCGTCAGTGCGTGTGACTTATCCATGAGTGGCTTAACTGAAGCTCAATGCGCAGCGTACAGGCAATTTGAGAGAATTCTGAAAATTGGAACTGTGAAATTCACTTTCGGCTTCTGGTGCCATTCACGCTCATTCTTTAGAACATGTCTCTCCTTTGGAAATCGCTTGTCCCAACCCATTGCACGGAGTGTAGTAATGCGCTGTAAAAATACGGATACTGGCTTTAGATTTTTTGTACGGTGATACATTTGTGTAAGGTAGAGAATCCAGCTTTGACGACCTTCACTTCTTGTTGAATCGGGTTCAGTCGTTGTCGTTGAAGTCTTTTCATCGTCATCACTATAGACAGTGTAGACAGTGTTGACACAATGCCTCACTGCCATGCAACCCTAAGGTTTTATTGTGTTTAAAGCCTCAGTGTGAAAAGAAGAGGAAAAGAATGGGTGAGGGAGGGAGCCTGGTGCTAGCCTATGTCAAGCTTTCTGAAGTGTCTACACCTCTGAGCGCTGAATCAGGCAATCTTCAAAGAAACGCATCGAGTAGCCGCCATTTCTTGCAACCTCTTTAGCCAAGCTCAGACGGGGTCTCGGGGACCCTGTTCTGGGAGGCGTACAACACCGTACGGTGTCACGAAGGGACTGGACCTTACCGTGGTGTGATGGTTTGCGCACCTCAGCGACCCACTGAGCTATACTGGGGGGGGGGTGTCCGCGCGACACTCACAGAATCTTTCCTACCAGGTTGGTCAGTGGTTAGAGGTCTGACGGACACAGTCTCCTGGTCCTCAAGGTTGGGGGTTGGAACATGTGTGGCGACTTGTTCCGGAAAAATGGTGATGTACTTGCATTTCCCGCTAAACCATTTCCCCCAAACCCAAATCTCATGGTTGTAGATGAGTCAATCGGCGTGGCAGATGTGTTTTCCTGGGCTGTTGTATAAGTTCTGGTGAACTGGCTGGAGATGAAATTACTTCTTGGATCGGGAAATCCAGGGCAGTTTTTGCCAAACTCCGACACCTATGGCGCCGACGTGATGTGATTTTGTCTGTCAAGGGCAGAGTTAACGATGTCGCCGTGTGATCCATGCTGGTTTATGGACCAGGAACTTGGCCTCTACGCGCAGATGACATACGAAAGATGTCTGTGTTTGACCACCGATGTCTCGGAAGCATTGATAACATTGGACTAGTAGTGCTGAAGTACATCAGATGGTCTTTGGAAGAACTGTCCCACGATAAAAGAATTACTCCTGCTCCATAGGTTACGCTTGTTAGGTCATGTGCTCCGCATGTCAGAAGACCATCTGCCTCGCAGAACTTTTTTCGCCCAGCCCTGTACTGAGTAGAATCGACCGAGAGGTGCACAGTGTATGACTTGGCAACGAAGCATGAAAACACTAACCAGTAAACTCATTCGGGTCGACAACTGCCGAAAACTCCCTGATTGGGAGCCCCGGGACTCAACTCATCGATGGTTGGTCACATTGGCAGAAATGGCTCAATCGCGCAGTCAGTGGCGGTTTTGTATGAAAGCTATCACCTTCAATGCGTAGCTACCCAATTTCCGAACTAAGTGAACATGCCATCACCACCAACGCTTGGCCGTATCTCCCGCGCTATCCCCCTTTCCGGTGATCGAAACTGTAGCAGCTGGAACCAGTGTGCCTATGGTACGCGGTTTATTGCTGACAAATTTAAAAACTCAACGTTCCACTCACTGTGTTTGAAGGCGGAATTCACGTCTTTTGATAGTACCTCGATCTGAGACAAGGGACATATCATAGCGAACTGGAACATGGTGATATTATTACTTGTTCTTTAAAGTTTACTGCCACGGCAGTGGTAGTCACGAATGCCATACTACAACCATACAGAAGCATTTGACCCGACAATAGCAAGCGGGAATTTGACCCGAAACGTGCTGTGCGACCATGGCCATCATATTTCGTCAAATGTTTATATATTAACATTTCATAATCTTGATGGTCGTTGCCTTCAAGCGTGCGCTCAACTCCGTTGGTCAAGTATGTTCTTCCAAATATGCATGTGCAGTAGATCACACCCCAGAACATCATGCGCTCTTTATATTCACATTTCGCCCTGGAAAAGTACACATGTAGATCTTCTGTGGGCAGTTGTGCTCGACTTGTCTACTTAATTGTTTAACTTCGTTATTGACAAGATAATGAAGTGGGCGCCAGAGTCTCTGAAACCCCAGTGGTCGCCTCGGTGCAGGCGATATTAAGCAGATTATATGGTGGACCATAAAAGCCCGAGAAATAGGGAAAGCTTCTGAAACGGGAATATGCTCACCCTATTACATCCAATCAGGTTAGCTGGTCTGAGGAGGACGGGTGTTAGTGAAACAGCCTCCCATAAGGATGGAAACTCTGTTCATTAACAGAAGTGTAATTTAGAAAGACGAGCTGCTCATTTTGAAGCACATTTCACCCGTCTCCCATCAATTCAACCTCTGGAACGACCGAGAGACCAAGCTGAGCTTCTCGCTGATCGGGTTTACATCAATCATGTCCCCACTTTGTGACAATTACTGATATTGCGCCACTCGATCCGATAGCCGACAGTCGTTTTTCTCGATCCGAAAACCTTTGACTCTGCTGATTGTCAGACTGTTCCGGTGTGGCTTCCCTCTAGCGTCTTGTGGGCGTCCCTGTAGATTTCTTCATATAAAGGTTCTGTGTCTTGTTTACGCGTACATGTTGGTGGTCGACTCCTGAGTTCACACATAGTGTCAGACAGGGATGTCTTCTGCCGCCTTTCCTGTTTGTGACGTTTAAAATGCTTCCGAGGACGAGTTAGATACGAGTTCGAGTTATCAAGAATAAGAACAGGCGTGGTTGAGCTGAAATGTACGTAAGAAATTCAGTAGGAGTGAGCAGACAACTATTATGACGCTTCTGCTTAATAACCAATGTATCGTTTGAATTTTCTTCACCTCGGGTATCGATATACTCCTAGCTCGTTCGCTCACAGACATCAGTTATGTTTACGATATTGTCCTTGAATCAGGTAGTTTATAACCTAAATAAATAAATAACCTAAATACTTCTACCTCATGGTTCGGCATGCGCTTTACACCTGGGAAGTGTAAATTGTTTCTACAATACTTGGTGGCGTTAAATCCAGACATCTTGCATGGAAATGAACCGATTGATTTAATAGATGAGTTCGTCTATCAGCAGTTGGCTGGCTGGGAACGAGGCCAAATATGGACGGTCAAGGCAGCGCTTGCAGCCTCCGATAACTGTGACACCGATGCCACTGCTTGGCTGTCGAGCACTGGTGCAGTTCGACTTGTCCCACTTTATGTATAGGATGCATGACCGCTCCGAGCAGATATTCGAAGACGCTCTGTGTCTGACCGCCGGTACCTCCGATACATTCCACACATTTGGTGGGAACATTTGAAGAGTTGTGCAGATGCACGCCAGATTGTTTTCACTCGGGGGAGCTCTTGATAAATAAGCCCCTCACATATCAAAGGTTACACTGGTTAGGCCGAATACCTCGTCTGCCGGGGCATCGTTTGCCTCGCGTTGCCCTTTTCGCCCGACCATGTAACTGATGAATGCGAACCGGGGTGGTCTGTTGGGGACTTGGCAGCGAAGTGTGGACATCCTTACCAGTCAACTCAGTCATCCCGGATGGGGACCGCCGGACGAGGTAAACCGATTGTTAGTGGCCCTGACTGATATGGTCTTGCCACGCAGTCGCTGGCGGTCCTGCATCAAAGCCATCACCTTCACTGCGTAGCTGTTTTGCCAGGCGGAACATTCATACCGTTGTATACAGCCAGTAGATTGTATTTCAACCCTCCAGAAATGGTTACACCCATGATCTAAATGAATAGTATGGTTACAATATTCTAACTTGGGGGACGACGCCTAGTTATTCGTCGGCTGTTTGGTAAACAATTTTGGTTGCTGAGAAAGGTAGTCAATTCAGTGTTGGTTAGCTTATTCTGGTTAGACGACTTTCCTGTTATGACATTCAAGTCTTTCATTTTTAATGAGATTAAATCAGCCTCGTTCCACATACGTGTTTGACCTCGTTCATCGCTAGTGACATACGTTCGTTTGGCGTGAAACCCAGTTAGCTGACTTGATTTTTCGGTCACACATTCCCCTTCTAGCACGTGCTGCTTGCCATCTTTGCGTACTAGCTAATTACGTGGTAACTCCTCCTGTCCAACAGAGTGGTCTTTCGCATGGGCTTCTACAATATTTAATGCTTCGGCTCAACCTCTATTTGATCAACACCCTTGGCATGTCACCTGGTGGTGAATTCAGGGCAGCCGCACAAGAAGTAAGTCACTCCTTTTGCTGACCTGTTTTATGTTATTTCGTCCAAACATCCGTTGGTTCACATTTCGCAGTGCCGTATTACTTGAGACACCGCATTGCATTGCATCGTTCAGTTCTGTTTTGATTAACCGTGCTAACTGCGACAAACTCGAATCTGACCTATGCCTCCCGACTTCCCCTGTCTAGGCAACCTGGCAGTGTCCCAGCCCTCGTGCTTCCTTCGAGTTGCCTGGCAGCTAGGCGCCGAAAGGGTGTTACAGTTGAACGATTTATTTATTTTATTTAACTGCGACAAAAAGCTGATTGATGTGGAGTTTGGTCCGTCTGCCGTGGGGTAACGTTAAGCGTAGTTTCAGATTTGTGGATGAAGCCGGTATGCGAACCTCGGGTGGAATGGGTGCGGCGGCGTAAAGAAGCAGTCACTATTGTCCGCTCCCCATACTGCAACCCGTTTTCGCTGTTGAAGTTCAGCACACAATAAAGTTATTAAAGTGGAGTTTAACACACGATTCACTGGTGCAAATTGGCATCACATTAACACGACAACTATATGGTGGATTGACCACATGCTGAGCAAACTGTACTATGTACTCAACCAGAAACCCCGTGCAAGATGATGTACAACCAAAATTTTAGTTGATTGGTGTCGCGACGAATTTCGGAATACTTACACCACCCACGTAACTCCACGGCTTTGCATATGTGGAAATTAAAAGAAACCACTTAACCCAGATATTCTGTTGCAGAGTAAGGGTGCATTATTACCACAAAGATGGGGAGACAAATGTAGGTTCTTTTGACTGTTTGCTGCGAACCAGCATATGGATTTTCTCAAGCTTTCTGAGGACTATTTCAATGGATACTGTATGGATAGAAAATTACTCGCAATTCAGAAGTTAAGTTTCATTACTTGCGGCATCAGTATGGGTGAAGTTTTCCCCCACACTGAGATTTACACATTTTGTCTCTTCATCTCACTGAACATCTTGAAATGGAACCATTTGTTCAACATGGAATAACTGAGTACGAATCATACACTGACAACTGAGGCCGTTTGAGATCGATAGCAGCAGTGGTTCGGAGTCGACGAACCATTGAGATCCATTAGAATCGTATGCTACTCTTAGTACTCTTAGTACACCACACTGAATCTGAACGAGACCGTTGACCATGCAGTTAAGGACACCTGCAACAAAGCGAAGCGGTTGCGGACCTATGTTGTGTGCGCAGATCCCTAACAGATACACTTACCACAAACGCATCTTTAGACGTAATCCTCTGACTCGGTGACTTGGATGACTCGCTTGCTATCTTTATTTGAGCATCCAAGTGTATACATACCAGATGGGCCTCTTGGACAAGTGAACACCAACGTTTCTATGCGTCTAAAAAAGTGAACAAGTGTGTACTTGGAGCAGGTGGCCTTTTCGTCAAAATGGGAGATCTTTCACAGCTGGTAAACACAAGCACAGGTCGTGAAGAAATATGAACTCCAGCAACGAAGATCTTAGCGATGTCCACTAATATGAAAGTTTGTTGTTGCTCCTCCTTTGCCTGTCACGTTGCAATTCGCCACTGTATTTCAACCATCATAATTGCCACATGACTTGTTCTGCGCTTCAAAATGGAACCATCTGGACATACAGTAGACCGCCGTAACTGTGAATAGAAAATATCGGAACGTGAATAGAGCTTGTTCGAAGGCCTTACGTAGCTGGCGATTCTCGAT
The DNA here is from genome assembly GCA_003604175.2 of Clonorchis sinensis. Lineage (NCBI taxonomy): Eukaryota > Metazoa > Platyhelminthes > Trematoda > Opisthorchiida > Opisthorchiidae > Clonorchis > Clonorchis sinensis. Next base: position 193,994,299 of record CM030369.1, on the reverse strand, counting down.
CCTTGACGCTGGTGGGGACAGAAAACTAGCTGCTTCCCGTAGTGTATGTGTGAGTGAGAGTGTGACACGTCTCACATGTTATTCGTACACAAGATTCACCCCTATTACTATCTGTGGCCGTGTGTAATATATTGGACTCGTGCTGGTATGTGCTGGTGGCTGTGACCCAAATGTTTATGTTATCCAGCGTGAATAATCATTATCCTTATATATGGCGACGTCATTGTTGGTACGGCGTTTCACTTCTGCACAGTGCATTTAATCATCTTTAAAACCCTGAGATGTGAAAAGGAGTACATCAAGAATGAACCCATGCCAATATGTCACGATCATTCCGCGTTTTGCACACCTCAAAGTACTCATTCAGGTAGTCTGAACGAGAAAAGATAGGACGAATGCCACCGATCTCAGTTAGCCACCACGTCTTGCGACTTCCCTGGTCAATCTGAGGGAAGGTCATGGAGACTCCAGCTTATAGGGCGGATTGCACCAACGCCATTCAAGCCTGTAATTTCTTCCCTACTCTCGTATCAAGTCACTTCCACCAAGTAATGTGTGCTTTCATAGAAGAGGTACCCCGTACCACAGTCGTCTTGGTGGATGGCTCGACATGAACAGCACATGGCCGAGTTAATGCAGCTGATGGTACTGCAGGTTTCATGCGGCTGAAGGATCCGCTACACACTCAAACACTCACTTTGTAATCAGCTCGCCAGTAATTTGTCTACACCACCCCATACCTACAACATTTCAGAGATATCAGTGGCCAAAACCCTGAAGATCGGGTCATCGGCTTGCTGAAACCATGTTTTGCAAACATACAACAATACAGGAAGGACCGTATTCTCGGGCGGTTGGCTGAACTAATGCACTGGCATTCAGGGTTCTGGTTTCTGGTAGTCTGGGTACGGTGACGGAGAAGAAATTCAGCGTACCACCAAGTGTAGCTTATTGTCTGCTCACATTAGAGTGCGTACGTCAAAGACAACCCAGTGGTTTTTTAGTGCGAAAATTCATTTGAAGCTGTTGAAGGGTGTTACGTAGACAGAGGCGCAGAAATTGACGCTTAGGGTGATGCGAGCTGTATGAAACTCTCAGTCCTGGTGTTTCTCACACTTACACTTTCACGTATTCCTTTCTCTACCGTACCCTACACCAACCCGGCACTAAGGTTGACCACTTTGTTCGCCGTGCATCACGTTTAGCTTCTGTGTATTTGACTTCAATAACATCCTCGAACATCTCGAATTCTGTTTTCAAACACCGAAAGCCGGTCTAATTAGCTTCCTTTGATGTTCGCACACTGAAGCAAGCAGCAAGCAAGCGGCTCTTACTCGAACGCCTTATTACATCTGCATTGATGTATGAGGTAGGTCGGAAACAAGCGTACAGGACTTAAGTACTGTAATTGAACTGATGGTCTCCTCGCGATCTTCCAGGTTCCGGCTGCGCACCTCTGGGGATGCATAGGCCGGTGCAGCCGGATGCGCTAGGGTGGATGTCATATTGAGCGACCGAGCGGAAGCATTTCTGCTTGATTGCATGCTGGTTGATAGTCGCGTCTGCTCTGATTCTGCCTTAGGTGCTTTTCTACAATGGACGAAAAGTTCAGGTATTGCTGTAGTTGATGACATGAACACGCAGGTAGGTAGATTAAGCGCTGGTGAGGCCGAATTGGGTGGTCGTCTTGGGTGTGATGAGGGACCCACGGACAATGGATGTCGTCTATTTCAGATGTGTGCTGATCACAGACTAGACTTTGCAGTACCGGAACAGCGGAAATCGCCTGGCCACTAGATGTCCACTAACGAACCACTCCCGAATCCACATAGACCACGTCACCGTCAGTGGTGAGGGTCGATCATTGCCCTCTGGAATACCAGTGTGGAAGTCGACCAACACTTATTCACTGCTGCTTTTACTTGAGCTTTTCAGGTCTACGCAAAATGCACACACGTCGCTTAGCCATTGGGAAGCTAATGGACCTATAAACCAAACGAAACTTTCATAACCGGCTGCTTGAACGCTTTCAGGACGTTTTACCGTCGGAAATTAACAGCTACTGAGAGCAGATACTCACAGCGCTATTCAGGGGGGAAACTTCCGTTTGCTGTAACCCAGTCAGTCCCATGCAAACGTTGGATCTCTGATCGGATTGTGGCTTTCCTTCAAGCCCGGCGACAGACTACTCCCGACCGTAATCACAACGTAATCCCGCGCATCATCTGATGCTAGGTAAAACTGAGTGTCCGTGGAGACCGAGAAGCTCGGTAGACCCGAAAAGTTGGGGAAATGGAAGATGCCAGAAGTGGTGGAAACACCCACAGGCTGTTCCACTTGATTCGTCCGACCACTCCATGGAAGCCTCTTGTCAGCGATATTATCACTGACTAGTATAGCTTTCTGATCTCCAGCAAAGAACGTTTGGACTGCTGGGCACATTCCGGAATGCCAGCTTTCACCGGGAAAGTGGATTGTGAACATAGAACCCCTTTCAACCTCAGAAGTGTCCGAGTGTATTTCTCTACTCAAGGGTCATCGTTCTGCTGGTCCTGACGACCTTCTATCTGCTCTTTCCAAGGATGGCGGTGAATTCCTAAGTCAACCTGCATATCCTATTTGGGTCCCTCTAGATGAAAGAGACCGTCCCAGATGACAGAGGTGACTCGATAATTGTGTCCATTTTCAAAAAAGTTACTCAGTGGAATTAAAAGCCACAGCTGTCAGTTTGACCCCCGTTATAACAGGGATTCTGGCGTCATTAATTCTTCGTCGTCTTATGGCAGCAAGCTTCAGGTAGTACAGCAACGCCATTCATACAGACGACCCACAATTTTGGTGTTCTTCAAGGTTGCATTCGACCCTGTCTGCCGGTCAATACTCGTAACTGCACCTTCACAACAGGTCCAGAAGTTTGTGAACATAACTCGGCCCCCATATTCACATCTCGGCGTGTGAGAGTCTATGGTGAACTCTCCTAAAGCTTCCCCACGAAAAGTGGTCTCCTACAGGGATGTCCACCTCGAGCGTCTGTGAAGTTAGTGAAATTTCGTCCTATACGTACGGCTTCAGGAAACCGACCTCAACAGTATTCGCCAGCTGGAGCAGTTGGAAAGCTTCTCAACACCGATGGCACGAGGAGAGACTGATTGGCGTAATACTTCAAACAACCATCAAATGACCCGCCAGCCAAAACTCGGAACCCCGAGACCAGTCCAGCCTCACTACCATGTAGCATCAGTTGTGAAGAGCCGATTGAACTGGAAGTCGCCGTAATCGTCAGACAACTGGAAAACGGAAAAGCCCTCAGGAGAACACACGACCTCTGTTGTCATCTATAAATCCTGCATGTCGGCCCTTCTCGAATGACCCAACAAGCCGTTTTGTTTGAAGCCGCTGCGCGATTTTGCGGCACCTGAATATTGCTACATATCCCCAAAAAGGTGGTAGAACTGTATGTGATAATTATTGTTCAATCAATCTAACTGATTTTGCTTCTTAGTCTTAGTCTCATTTCTGCCAGAATTTTTGCACCCTTGCGCTTTGATGTTTCTCATCAACACGGGTTGCACGCTCAAGACCAAATCTAGGGGACTTACGCCTTCGAAGGGCCTATGTGGACTAAATATTCTCTTTGCAATGAACTGTAGAACGTTTCCGAATAATGCGTGCTTCGTTGACTTTGGAGCAACGCTTAATGGGGTTAATCGTGAGTCGTCTTCCTCATTTCCATAGTTTAGTCGATGTTAGTGTTAGTGATAACTTGGCCATTCTATCGGAAATAGTTCTGCACCTTTTTTCAACCTTATTGCCTCCATCACGGTCAGGCCATGAAACAACCTCACTGTCACATCGTTCTGGGAGATCGTCCAATTTCCATCACACTTCAGCGTGCATTTAATTCCCTTGGACCGTGGACCAAAATCAAACTTGGTTTCTCTTTGTTGTTCGACCTCGAACCAATCACGTGAGTTCCGAGCTTACTTATTTAGTCTGTCGCTCCTCACTCCTCTACACACAACAATGGTTCCTCCGGTGGGGGATACTCGTGGAGTCTTGTCAAAGGAGTTTCTTCGGGGGACAGGTATCTACCTAAGGAGCTCTGTATTGTACCTAATTCATTGTGCCAACTAAATAGCCTTTGAATCAGTCAATTTTTGAAGAGTTTTTTTAAATCTGTTTGCGTTTCAAAGTGCTTCGGAAGTATTCTTTATTTGAGCATGTTTGAATTTTTTTCACTATGGTAAATGAACAATATAATGCCACTTAGGCCAAAAAATGTTATTTTTTCACGGGACCTTATTAACTAACCTAGGCCGACCTCTTCCGACTTCTTTGATTCCGTCTACTGCTTTTTCATCCACCTTCTCATCTTGTTTTGAGCTGTTTTTTGGTTGTCCTCAGGTTTCACGTTCCGAGGAAGAACCTGATCCGCAAATTCCGTGACATACTGGTCAATTTTCCGGCCTCCCGAAGTCGAATGTGATTCATTAGTTGAAAGTCCAGGTTTCACCTTGGTGTTATTTTTGTGTGTGAATTGTATGCTAGGAGCTCCTAACTGGATGAAGCCAGTCTGATTCTTGGACACCTTAGTAATACCACACAGCAACCGAATGGTCATTATAATAATAAAAAAGATATTCGTTCAGCTGTAGCACCCTTCCAGTGCCTAACTGCCATGGCACCCGAAGGAAGCACGAGGTTGCCCAAGTCTAGACAGGAGAAGTCGAGAGGCAGAGGATGGGTTCGAACCACCGACCTTCCGGTCAGTAAATTCGCACTCTAACCACTGAACCATCTCGCCCTTGGTCATCATGAATTGGGAATCCGTTTGAAACGGGACCATGCTGCAGCTTGTTCAAGCAAGATTTGCTTGCAACCATTATGCTATTTTACGTGGCTTTGGGTAGGGTGCGGTTGGACACGTCAATCCAGTGGAGTTCAAAGGTGCGTCCACAGTCCCACTTGTATGCTCTATGTTATGGTTAGACAGCATAATGTTATCCAAATTTAAAATCCTTTTAATCAGTGGAAACGTACCGACAGTACAACGTACTACAGCAACACGTCCAACTCTTTATAGTTGATTAGTAAAACAAGAACCCAGACATGACCCATTCTGGTTGTTTATCCCGGTTAGATGTTTCTTCTTTAAATACCCAAAAGAAGGTCGGCCGGATTGCCGGCCACGTGACACAGTTCTTTCCTGGTGATTATGCTCGCAAATATTGCGACTTGTCCTTATCATTGATCAGAAGAACTAGACCGTCGTGGGGCCGATCTGAGCCACATCTCTTGATCTGTTGCCACGTCAATAAACCTTGAGACAACTCTTTTATGCCGAAGGTCAGTCGTAAGGCAAAACTTAGAAGTGAAAAATCGTGGCCTGCCATAGCTAAACAGAATTTGCGATGTCGCTTTCTGTGGTCTCCGAAAAGGTTACTGGCGCGAACAGCTCCGAGCAAGATAGCTGGTGAACGATACATAAGTTTATCACCACAGATGAGAAAATTGGTGGGAAAATATCAGATCGTAGGAACATCTCCCCCTTCACTATTAGTAGTTTATACAGTCATTTCTCACATAATACTCCTGTGTAAGAACCGACATCTAACGAGCACCTGAAAGACGAAACCAGCATCGTAGCGAAGAGTTGAAAAAAGTGACCCTCAACTTTTCTTTCAACGCTACCTATTTCGTTTACCAACAAGTCCTGCAATAACTAGAGAGAGGACACTTTACCTTCATATTTTCAAACAATCCGAAATCTCATCTCAGTCATAGGATAAAAGTGGATATATTGTAGTCCCTCGTTTTTTCCCGGTCTTACGTTCAACCGTGCACGAAAGACGAAATCCGCAGTGCCTTTTCACCATCGCGAGATAGCTCAGCGGTTAGAGCGCGAGCGTACTGACCGGAAGGTCTGTGGTTCGAACCCTGCCTCTGTCTCTCGACTTCCCCTGTCTAGGCTTGGGCAACCTGGCAGTATCCCAGCCCTCGTGCTTCCTTCGGGTGGCATGGCAGCTAGGCACCGAAAGGGTGCTACAGCTGAACGATTTTCACCAGTTAAGACTTTCAACTATTTCCCCGTACTTTTTAGCACACGGGCACGTACGTATATGCATACATACATACACGCGCACCACACCATACCATACACATACGTGCTATGGACGTACTAACTAAGCGCATAAAATCTATATTTGTGTGCGTGTGGCGTGGTGAATTTCGCGTAGAATTCATGGAATAACCACGCTTATATGTATACACAATGCAATGTTTATATCACTACCTACCAGCTTCTTGAGTAAAAACGACGATGAGGCATCAGCTGTATAATACTGTGTGACGGAATTGGAAATGGTAACGTTAACTTGTATTGCCTAGCGAACAGTGCGTTTGCTGCTTCTTGAAGGTGCTTCAACGTCCCCACAGCTCGTCTTAATAAAGAGTACTACGTTGACAGTAGACGTATTTCTGCTTTTCATGTAATAAAATTAGTTTGTCAGGCAGCATCCTGCACAGTCGCCCGCCGATCTTCTTCCCTCGGATTTAAATGAGCATCATCATCATCATCCTTATTATCGGACACAACAACATCAGTGTTGCTACTGATGCTTCACGTCCTAGAACCACAAGTACCAAGGGCTTGCACTCAAACTGTTTATGGCCGCCTACTATGCACAGGTTTCCAGTGGTTTGACCATTGTTGGCCGGCACCCATTCATGGTCTGTTCTATTTGATTTAGGGTTTAGATTTCGTAATGGCTGAATTATTTTTAACACAAACCAACCCGTTTTAAGCATAAAAATCCATGAAGCAGCGGAATAGGTTTTCCGGATGCTATGGTATACTGCAGGAGTCCAGTTCATTCTTCAGCCATTAGTCGGGAGGTCGCAGGCTCGAAACTCTCTGAGTTTCGTGAGCCGCGCTTTGTCGATTATTATCAGTATGAATAAAACAGCTGTACAGTGTTCTTCGGCTTTTCAGAGTAGATCGGCTTCATTCCACGAAATCCCTATTGAAAAATAGGTGTGTTCCCGCCAAACACCCACGAAATGCCGTGTAGATGAAATGTGTATTGCTACATGGCCAGCCACAGTCATTCGAGAGCGGAGAACACTTGTCAGTGATCAGTTGAATTCACATCCCCATCCATTTATTCGATATAAACCAACAGAAAAGTGATTCCACTAACTGTTCCTCGTGTGCGAAACGCTACTCAGGTCACCTTTTTTCCTCATTTTTCTCACTCCAGTTTACTTTAGTATATAACACTCGAGGTGAACGTTCACCAAGCTTGTGATGGATTCCGATTTGTTGTCCCCTAAAACTTCCTGTTACGCTGAACGGGTGCGAAGCGTTAATTCGGCTGGACCAACGTACATGCAAAGATCAGCTTACTTCTAGAGGTGCGATGTCATTTTTACGACTTCACTACTTAGTGTCTAGTAAACGATACTGAATCTATTGCCGTGAAAATTCGTCATACCAATATCGTTCCACTTTATGGCCAATCCGCGCTATCTAAGGAGCCTGTTCGAGCTACTTGCAGATCTTGTCACTGTCATATGCTTTCGAATGGGTTTACTTCCCTGTCTGTATGGAATGGCCTTACGCCTAAATATCTGTGCGGTGGAGGGGAACAACAATCTGCCTAACTAGGAATCAGAAACAATACGTCGTTTTCAGATATTATCTTCCCGACTCGCTCATCCTGATGCCGAAGTCCAAAGTGATTCTGCTGTCTGCTTTGGGTAACTGATTTTTATTCACCACGTAAATGTAATCCCCGGGCTACAAAGTATTTTTCAGTGGGACGTCGAATACTGTGGTTTCCATTTCATACCCTATCACCATTAAACACAGCCGTCTAGGTAAGATCGCACTTATCCCTTTTACTGGGTGTCACTTTTTTTTTACATTTGTGGTCCTCTGTTAAACGTTCTTCGACTTATTCGACTCTAGTTCGTGCGTATTCTGGTCATCAAAGGGTTGTTCTTCATGTCTGCTTGTCTGTCAGGATTGGAGTTTACATTGCTGTGACGCGTCTTGTATTGTACGGTCCAGGGACCTGACTACTGTGATGTGAGGTCATTGAAAAACTACTTTTGATGTTTGATCTTCAGCTTCTTCGGAGCATTGCTCGAGTCTGCTGGTAACATCGGATAATTAGCGCAGAATTACGTTGAATGGTTCTGGGGAAAAAATAATTCGCTCAGAATAGGTGAGCCGATAACAACCCATAGGTTACGCTGTCATAATTGGCCCAACATTCTCCAGAAGCCGTCTTGAATAAAAAATGTGGAGCAGGAACACAAATCAGTTAGACTTAGAAGCGAAATTTCTGTCCTCTCAATAACAGAAAGCCAGCTGTTATTCCTGGATTCATGTGCCAGCGATATCGGCTACTACCAGAGTGCAGTCGCTAACTCTTGTACCTTGTCATCGGTGAATAGCCCTTTAACTTGTAAACAGTTTACAACTGATGATGGTAATCTTGACGATGATGATGATGATGATGATGATGTCAACTTTAATCGAATATGACTTTCCCATAGGAGAGGAAACAGTTAACGACCAACCGTGGGTTTGCAATTCGTCATACCACGTGAACGCGGGGGCGAGATAGCTCAGCGGTTTGAGCGCGAGCGTACTGACCGGAAGGTCCCTGGTTCGAACCCTGCCTCTGTCTCTCGACTTCCCCTGTCTAGGCTTGGGCAACCTGGCAGTATCCCAGCCCTCGTGCTTCCTTCGGGTGGCATGGCAGCTAGGCACCGAAAGGGTGCTACAGCTGAACGATACTACGTGAACAAGCTCCATGTGGAAAACATTTGAGTTTCTCCTTTGTTGTGAAGCCGGCCGTTCCTGCAGTGAACTACATCCGATGAGCTTGAAACTCTTCTCGAAAATGTTACTTCTGACTTGTGTCATTTGCTGCATCACACTGTGGTTGGGTGGCTCAGCTCTGATGCTGTTTCATCGAGATTTACGAACATCAGAATGAAGTCGATACACCACTGTTTTTATGAGGAGGTTTATTGACATATTTTGGTCCATGTTTGCACTTGCTGTGCGGACACTTTCTTGAATCAAGGTTGCAAGGTCATTACTGTGGTGCCACCCTACGGATAGCGCTGAAGGGAACGGTGGAAGGTAGGGCTTGGTACAGAAGGAGGTCCTGTAACTCGGCACTTGTCCGTGAAGTCCAATATATGTAAAATGACGTAAACATCTCTGAAGAAATACGTGCAGGTGCTGAAGTGGAGGTCGCCTTGCCCGTTACCTTGTAGATAGGAGTATATTGCTTGAAGGTGAGAGCTGGAGTGTGACTTATCAAACAAATGAGGAAGGTGCTTTCTTTGAAGGGATCTTACTGGATAATTTGGCCCTTTTGACCTCCATCCCTCTTCATCGTGGCTGTGCGAAATCAATGGGCCGTGAGGAAATGTTTTAAGACTCCAAAACAAAATCCACAGCAACGTGCTTGACTGTACAGTCCGGTTCTCCCCCCTTTCACCCAACTTTTATCCTTCAGTCACAAGGTGTTGTATAACTCTCGTTTTTTGTTCGATGGATTCGATTGGTTCTGTGCTTCCTTCGTCCAGTAGCACTGGGATGCAGACCTATGGTACTTGAACAAGCATGGTGTTTGAGACATGAGCCCCTGACAAGACATTATAATCGACAACATGACACCATTGTTCAACACTGATGCTTCCCTGATACACTGATATAACCATGATTTATTTGAAAGCCTTATTGTAGAGAAAAAAATAAAAGTGGACGGGGGAGGGACTTAATGCTAGCGTACTACAATCACTTGCACCTTCAGACACTCATTCAGCAGGTCTGGATAGAAATTGGAAACAGGAATGCCTTTGATTTCGATTAGCAGCCATATCTTGCAGCTTCTCCAACCAGGCACAATGGGGATCACGTGGCGAGTAGCACCGACAGTACCCAAACGTTTTGTAATCTCTCATACCCGTCTGCCAAGTTAACTGTTGGCGTCCTCTCTGCTTCCACCACTCTGAATTGGGCAAGGAAAACAGCACTCTTCGGCAAACGATGGTTCGGCATACGCAATACATGGCCTCACCAACGCAGCTTCTGGTGTTGGGCAGATACTTGATTGGAAGCACCCGTTGCACAACCGAAAATTCGCTTTCTACTTGCTTCGCCAACACCAGCCCACATGAGCTGTGGTTCTGAGACAACAGTTGTCTAACACCTGAAGACGTCCCAATTCCGCTGCTCGAACAGGCCAAGTCTCACAACATGTCTGACGACAAAACAGCCCGTACCAAAGCCTGATACACACGTCCAGTGGAATTCAGGGATATACCGCTTTGCCCCCATAGGTGTCTTAGACTAGCAAGCGTGACCCGAGCTTTGCAGATTCATGCACTGTCCTCATCTGTCACACTACAATCAGAACTAATAGAACTTTCCAAGATACGTAGAACGTTCCACAACTTCGAATGCCTCTTCCTGGTTGTAAGTGTTGTGTTCAGTGACAGCATGTCCATGCGCATGGCCTTACACTTTGTGGGTGCAAAGTGCATACGAAAGCTCATTGAAAGACACGTGCGCCTTCTCTTCTTTTAAGACGAGAACGATGTCGTCTGCATATTCCATATCGACAAGATTTTCGTCAGAGGCTTTATGAACACCTGGGCTGTGAAGGCCCTTCAGCGTTCGTCTCATTATTTCATCGATCGCGAAATTAAATATGAATGGAAAGAGCCGGTACCCCTGACGAACTAGCTTTGTGTACGGAAGCTTTTGGAGAGTTTTGCTCACACGTCCGAAAGTCTGAGAGTACAAAGAACGTATTATGTTCACGAACTTTCAGGGCGTTCCTTGATGGGCAAGCGTGTCATGGAGAACCAACCGGTCAACCGAGTCGAATGCGCTTTTTAAATCCAGAAATACTAGAATTGTGGGTCGCGTACACCCCTGGCGTTGTTCCGGCACCCGACTGAGTGTGAAAATTTGGTCAACGCAACCCTACCAGGCTGGAATCCCGCTTGCTACCGTCGAGTCAGTGTTTTATGAGCCACCGTAAGGCGACGAAGCACCAGCGACACCAACAGTCTCGTTACGACCGGCCAAAAGCACTTTTGCACGGGGCCATAAGAGGTTCCACGTTCATTGCCCAGGGTTCTACGTCAGCTGTAGGCTCCTGACGAGTGGCAGCCTGTGGTTACGGTAACTGTTTTTCGAAGTATTCGACTCAAAGGTCGAGGCTTCTTTATTCGAGGTGTTCGCCCCATTCTGACCCTTGATAGTTTCGCTCACAGATGGTTTTCGGTGACCGGTCGCACGCATTAGCTGAAATAATTTTCGGGCATTCCCGGCTTTCTGGGCCTCTTATTTCTTTAGCTTCCTTGTCTACCAGACTTCACAGTCATCGCGCACGCTCACTTTCACTTGACGTCTAACAATTCGCCCGGGCCAAGTAATGTTCGGGATCAGCTGGGATATTTCTTTGAGATTTAAGCAGTGCCACGGTTTGGTCTTATATGCAGTTCTTGAGTAGGCCTGGTAGCGCCGTGTCACAAGCAAAACTCCCAGCACTGTGCGAACAGGTAGCGATTTCCTCCCAGTATGAATTAACATATAATGGTTGAGCGTTTGGAAGAGACTCTAGAAAGCGGTCGTGATAAATTCGTCTAACATCCAAATCCGCCACTCTTTCGTTCAGCTGTAGCACCTTTTCGGTGCCTAACTGCCATACCGCCCGAAGGAAGCACGAGGGCTGAGATACTGCCAGGTTGCCCAAGCCTAGACAGGGGAAGTCGAGAGGCAGAGGATGGGTTCGAACCACGGACCTTCCGGTCAGTCGATTCGCGCTCTAACCACATGAGCCATCTCGCCACTCTTTCAGTTGCTAATTGATTTGTCCGCTTCTTGTGAGGCCCAAAAACGAAGGGAGAAGTGACTCCGGACGAGCGCCTGGTCGGAATTCACAAATGTGTCCCAAAACAAGCGGTAGTCGGTTATTGACTTGCGCCCCGTACCTGATGGCAATGTGATCAATCTGAGTTCGTGGCCAGCACGCCGTTGGAGAACACCATGTGACCAAATGACTTCGGCTGTTTCGGAAGTGAGTACCGCATAAAAACAGTCTGCAGTCACCACACCGCTGAAGAAACCGTTCACAAATGTCCGTACGTGTCCAATCCATGTCAACCACCTAATTGAATCTCAGACGTGCTAAGCCTGCCCACCTGTGAATTCAGATCTCCTGCGACCACAACGATATCTGAGCCTTAATCTCTCCGCAGCAGGGCGTTTAGGGCATCATTCAACTTGTATTTGATCGTGTCAGAGCAACAGTCAGTTGGGGCACAAGTATACACGACAAACAGACATAGAGAAACTTCCCGCTTTTGAAACTTCTTTCAGACGTTACTAAACAAAACACACACAAGTGACTACCAACGTGTATCCAGTCAAGCAAGGATCCTTTTGCCAGCGTGCCTCTGTTGCTCTCCATAGGTTGGGTGCTCCGGATGGCCACTACGGCTAACTGGCCCGGATCTCGAACAATGAAAATGGCTTGCTTATTCGGAAAATTTTGCAAAACAATCATTAACACTGGAATATTATATGGTTTATTATTTGGTAATGAGCGTCTCTTGCAGACATGATTTGGGTGATGGGTTCCATAGTCTTTGGTAGTTATTTTTAGACGAATTTATTTCTTCGTTACCCTCCAGAGCGGAACAAATAGAAGAAATGAAGAAAAGCGACTTTCTTGAACGAATCATCATGGAAATGGCAGGTGAACATCCGGAGTTGACGCGGATCCTGCTCGAAGAAAGAGACATGTACTTGGCCAAATCAATATGGGCAACAACCGGAATGAATAGTTACCAGCAAGGAAAATCAAAAGACGATTGTATCGATGACAATTCCACAAAGTTACCGTCTGATAACGTGCGGCATACCGATGTACGTCTACGCTCTGCTGCTGACGTCGGTGACTCCCAGCCAACCGACTTCTCAAGTGATCGCGAAGAGTCCGTCAACCCTACCAACCGGATATTCGCTACATCCGAGCAAACACCCCCTTGTTGTTCATTCTGGCCCAGTCCATCAGTCTTACCTCGCGTTGTTGTAGCAGTCGTTGGTATTGGTCACGTAGCTGGTATAAAGAGATATTGGGCGAATGCCGACAGTATCAACCAGCACCAACTCATGACGTGAGTTCTACACCATTTCTTTCCCCCCGTTTATTTTAGTTTGAATTTTGCGCTGGTATCTCTGAACAAGACTTCCTTAGGGGCTTGAACAAAGATCAGTGCTGAGGATAGGTCACCCGTGAGTGTACCTAAGTGTGAACGATCTGTTTGCAAATGTTTATCTACTGGGAACATATACAATTGTTTTGTCATGTTCTTCTACAGCAACAAATGATAAACCTACCTCACTAATAATCACAACCTATTTATGACCCCAGCGTTGACCGTTCTACTTGTTATTTTCGGTGTTTGACGCCACACTCCAGTTGCTACTGCTACCTCTCTCTAGTTGAACAAATGTCAGTCTGCTTAGAGTAAATATTTGAAGGTTTCCATACCTGCTACTTTCCAACCACATGGAACATGCGGCGCATCATTTTGATCACCTGGAGTCCATTATGTTGGGTGAAGAACCGGTGAATTGGTAACGAAAGCCTCATATGTTTAAATCGCCAACTTGTCCGGTAACGCGAGAGGCGGTGTCCTGGTCCAATGATGCCATGGTGCAGTAATGTTTATGTGTTAGTTTTATGTGTTTTATGTCTTAGTGGGAGAGGGTTAAACAGGTGAGGGATTCTAAAGCCTCACTGAACTCAATCGATAAAGAATGAGTTCATTACTAGTTTGTTGGGAGGTTGAGATCATCTGATTCCAACGACCACTCTGCTTAAAGGGTCGATACATTTCTACTGTCTTTTTGCAGGTCACGCTTGTCCATGCAAATGTTAGATAGATGACTTGAAACACGCGCCGAATAACACTGAGAGCATCACATGTATCATGTTTACGGGGCTTCCTATGAAACTGGCTTATCCTCTAGTCCAGTGGGAGAATTTGACAAAAATGTCAAAACCTTGAGCTTTAGGCTTGAATGAGTGGGCTACCAGGGTTTCGAGGTATTGATTTGACCAACTGATATGTTAGCACGAGGTGGAAATGTAGCAGTGAAACGGAAACGATGAGAAAGGCTACGACGACTGTCACAAAACAAGTAAAGTGGATTTCGAATGTTGAACTACACGATGAGACGAACCCACGATATATATTTAGAAAAAGTACGACCGCGAACTTTTGTGCCCTTAGCTGTGCGTGTTGGTTGTGTTTGGGCGTATCGGAAGTATCGTGGGAGCTGTTTGGACAAGTTACTAGATGAGAAACATATCTGCGCTCCCAACGGACGGTTTGATAGATGCGCCTCCATGCTCCTCAAATAGAATTTTTTAACTGTATGTTTCATGTATTTAACTTATCGGTTACTTCCTTTTCTACTCACTCCAATTCAGCCTTATCTTGTCCTCTGTTCTCCTATACAGTGTCATGGAACCTCCGTTATCGTGGAAACTTTTCAGGTGGAGTTTGAGGATCCTTCTCCTATCTACCGTTTTGGGAATCGGGTATGGTGCTGTTCGTGGCTCGTACAAACTAGGTTCTACAATATGGCAGCTTTTTCGCTGAACTGTAAAACCATGTTTGTCGTGTCTTCTCCCTAGAGGTTGTCTTATCCACCACCTATTTTCTCACTATCATTCAACCTCTATGAGTGCGTTTCAAGTGGTCTCGTGATATCAAACATTTGCTGTCCTTCAGTCTGCCTCACTTTGTACTTTCTGCCCTCACGTGCATCCCTTTGCCTGGAAGTGACTGTATCTAGGTTTGTCTACTTATTTTCTCACTCAGTATTTGAACAGATCGGAAATCAGTTCAATCTTGAAACTTCCTCCTATTCTATTCTTTCCCTTTTTGGGCACCACGCGGTTCTTTTTCTTCCAAGTACCCACTTGTGGCGCTTGACTTCGTAATCCTCGAGCAGTATATATATATATATATATATATGTATATATATATCTGGGTTGGGTCGAGCGGGAAGAGAGGCTAGTCTCTGACTGGTATTTTTCGCCGTTAGTTCCCACTTTTGTACCTACCATCTTTAGTTTTTGCTATTACGTGGTGCGTTTACCACTGGATTACTTTTCCAACTCGTGACCGTCCGAACTTGCGCAAATGGTTTTGTTTGGGGATGGAACAGCGCTATTTCAGAACAGTGCTGCTAATACTCGCAAGCTGATTATTTTAACGCAATACGGAAGGAAATGCTCTTTTCTGGCACTGAACATCACTTTCGAATTATTGGTGATTAATCTCTTGCGCAATGGAACGATTAATGGATTGCATAGACAGTTTTTCGACACTGAGGAGTAAGTTTGTTGCGTAAATTTGCATAACGGGCTGTTATCACGGACTGCAATATAGGTAATTGTTTCAGGACATGCCACACGCATCCCTCAATCAGTCATGTAGACTTGTTTATCGCAGAAATAAATTCCAGCGGAAATCCCTTTCAAAGTGAAATACACCCATTTTATATGGACTGACATAAGACAAAGGGTAAATTTTGATCTAAGTAGCCGTCGATGAAGTCGGCAGATTGCTCGTCTGTCAAGTAATGGATCTGATAAGCGGGGAAATGGCTTGAAATTTGCTGGGTTGTTGGAAAGCAGAGCCACAGAAGGTTTCCGACCACCAATGCCTACCTTGAGTATTGGGATATCGCAGAAAGTCTACTTGCGACTTATCAACAGCAGAAACTTGAATGATTATGGACGGTGCCTTTGTAAAGCAAGCAGCTGCAGGGAAACAGTTTGAAAGGATTAGAAGTTTGAGGTAATGCACGGTGGGTTCCTTAAACTGGCTTGGGGGAATAGTACATCAACAACACCAATGAAATTTTTTGGGAGCGTTCGTTTATCTATTTACATGTGGACAGAATATCTTAGACCCCTATTGTCCGTACCTCACTATTCGGAGGTGTTTTGGAATTTTAGTTCATTTCATTCATAGAATTTCGCCAGTGTAATCGGGATAATTTTCAGCGGATTTTAAGGTTGTGATGGGATTACAGATTGGAGTTAAGTCTGGTTGCCGATACATGGTATATAACCGTGTAGAAACTGCCGCTTTTATCGTGGTCTTTTTGTTTATATCCAGGTAGTATTTGGGGTTCTCAGGCGAGGGATGTAAAATATCAAGTGTTTGATGAGCCGTATAGGCAGTCACTCATTCGGGTAGATTCGCATCGAAAACGGACGATAAGTCAGCAAACAGTACTCTGTGTGAGTTGGATGGGGCACAAAACTGACGACTGCTGTTTTGTTTCTCATCTTCCCAACGTCAGTACACGGTACGTTAATTCTTGGGGGGGGGGGAAACTGCTCCACAGGATAGGTCAGATATCTAGTCCCTGTCATGTTTGGAGAGACCAATTCGATCTTTGTAGCACACATAACTATGGTCCCCAGTGGGCGATTTTATTCTCTTTCGGAGTAAAACCATGAACGCCTGCCACAACCGACAGGTTTCAAGGGCCACACTGTCATCCTCAATGAAGCCTTAGAATGTAGGATAACAAGTTGTGATCCGAAATTTTCGAATCTTGGTTGGCCTAGGTGAAGAGTTTCCTCAATTTCTGATCCAGGAACACACTGCCACTTTTCAGTAGGCGTTCAACTTGAGCGATGTCTTGCTAAGCCGTCTCCGTTCATTGGCGAATCAATGTGAGCATTAATCATCGTGTGCTAGCAGCACATAGTAGGGTTGTGTCTAATGAACAGTCTCAAATGTCTAGGCAGATTCCAGATACAGTTGTATCGCCGTAAGGCCAAGTTCTGACCAAAACGGTATTCGTGTTGGGTTGAAGGTTTGTTCTGGAAAGCCGCTCAAAATCACAGGCTGAATCTGGGTGGTGAGATTTTTGAAAGCTACCTGGTGATCATGGTTTTGTTACTGTTTATTTAAGACCATGACATTGCTTTCAATCAAGGAAACCTTAGAGTAAATAAAAATTTTGAATCCTTACTGGAAATCCGTACTGGACAACCAGGAACCCTCAGTCCACATTCACTGGTGCTTTCCGTTTCATCAAGTAACTGAGATACCGATGAAAACCGATAAATCAGGTTTTAGCCCCAACAGCTAAATTTTTGTCACTGGTTCGATTTTGGCACGTGGGTGACAATTTGAAAGTCCCGGAACGGACGGCGTGACGCACATTGGAATCACAATTCCTGTGGGCTCATCCGTGGTGCCAACTTGGTTCAGTCTCGAATGACTTTGTGAATATCTCGCTTGAGGAAGTCGGACAAGCGCTAATCTATTTAACAATGGGACAGTTCTAGAATGTTTGACCTAATTAATGTAGTCCCTTTCGGCTCATGCTACTAGGCGTCTTCCATGCGTGGTGCACAACCGAGTTGCGCAGTATATACGCATTAAGTACTTTCGTTTGCCACGTATAGGAAAAGTTGCGTGTTTTCGTGTCGCGTTTCGCGTCGGAGCACATGAACGTGCTGTTTGTTCAATTCAGCCATCGATCGTACTCTACTGTCGAAAGTTGTTGGTGCACACGTATTGACTATTTCCAAACTGATCTAACTGAGATTCGGTAAAAGTTTTGCTTTGTACGTGAATCTGTTTTTATATCGTGGTAGGACTTAAATATCTGTTTAGTCGTTGCGTCCCTGTTTACTTGAAACTATCTAACAACCGTTCATAGTACTCCTACTCTCTCGCTGGTTAGCATGTGTTTTTCTCTGTGTGATTTACACATCACTTCAAGATCGTATAGTAAAGCTAGAGAGGGTTGGAAAGCTTCGAAATCTCGGTGATTTAGGCTCACGCGCTTCTCGCGGCCGTTTACTCTAGGATGTCGTTCGGGTTAACAGACAAGCTTGCACCGAAACACAGTTTGCACTACGTCCAATTTCAACGAAAAAGCGCATTCGAACTGACAACGGTTGGTTCCCCTGCCAGGTGGGATCCGTTTCGCGAGGCAGGTATTTTTGTCTGCTCACAGACAGACGCGCTTCAGAAGCATCTGTGAGCATCCGGCGCTATTCGTTTATGTATATGGAAAAGCAGATTCGGGCTGATGTAAGTAGTGACCAAATCTTCGTGAGTGCATGGAAACGCGTGACATTTAATCGACTCGACTGAAAACATTAGACGAATCGATTTCGATGGCGTTCTTCTTGTAATTTATTGTTTAGACCGCCCAAATGAGGTTCCGATGTTTGTAACATTTCTTGTAACATTTGTGGTTGACTGGTAGCAGGCCGTTTCTTTTGCTTGTTGTTCTTTTCACGCCTATGGTTTTCTAAACAGATTAATTTAAGCGTACAACAATGAACTGCAGGTGTTGGTACTAGTTGTGGCGATCATGGTGATGTTCCGCCAACCGAGCTGCTTTTAGGCATAGTACCACGAACAGTTTACCTAGTTACGTTGATGTAGACACATGACGGGTGAAATCGGGAGTCATAGGCGCTATGTGAAATGTCTGAAGGGAGAATTCACGGTTAGGAGCAGAATTTCAATGTTCAAGGCTTCTGCTACCATTGAAATCAACTTGAAGATTTAAGCTGATTAATCGGGCCGTGAGCCGACCAGGTCATTCCCGATGGTTGAAACCGACTTGGACATGTGCGGACTGGAATGAGTTTGAGGTAGTTCCCATGATGGGTCTCTGGTAACAGATGGCTGCTTCCGTTCTTTTGATCTACACAACTACAACGAGGACCGTTGTGTCTTAAGCAATGCGTCTACGTACATGCTGGTGTGCCTTGCTGAATGGGTGGTTTGGTCAGTTATGACGGTATGATGAAGATTTCCTTAGTTGCTTGACTACAATGTGCACTTTATTGCGGGTCGTTTGTATTTACTAATACGTCCTTTAGGTGTCTGCTGTCTTCCATTGTGTACCATGTGGTGAAGATCGTAGACTCGTTCGTGGGAGCATCGTGTTAACGGGTCTTTTGGGTGCACTAGATATTTCTGCGGCATTATCAACAGTATGGATAGTCCAGATATCGATACACAACACCAATTTTTCAGAGTTGCTTTTATATTATTGTAGATGGAATGTTGTATAGCGGGTCTCGTATCCTCCCATGTGTCTAGTCCCACTCTGATCACTGAGTCTGTCGGGCTATATTAGCCGAAGGTTGCTTTCGGTTCATATTTCTTTGATGCGGTTGATTTCGTCATCTCAAAGCTTCAGAGCAGATGCTGTTGGCTTTCCTAATAAGTGAATCTATCACAACACAGCTAAAGAACAGCGTGGGAGTTCATGGAGAAACGTAGACTTCGTGATATTTTGTTAGCTGTGTGCTTTGTAACAATGAGATCTCATAGTCATTTGACACGCCATCACAGATGCGGTCAAAAATTACCTTTGGCTACTAGGCTTATTCAAAGTAGTTCATATCAGCACGAATTTTTGGAATAGTGCTTGTTGCATCCAGGACAGCGTTTTATAAGGTCGGATTTTGTAAATGTTTTATCGGATAAAGATTAGATTGGCATACCTCTTATTTGAAACTGGCATTCCGATTACACAAGGTGCGTCAAATAGGAATAAACACCGGAATTTGGTCAATTACCGACATGAAGTATACTGGGTAGCGTCCCGATCAGGAACCCGAATTATCTTGACACATCTAGATATGCACATACTGAATGAACTCATATGTATTAGATCCACCCCGATGCTAACAATACCGGTTTAGGGATGGCTGGAAGGCAGTTCAGTGGGAACTGAAACAGAACTTTGGATCGTCATTGTTCCAACTGTGGCGTCCAAAAACAAGAAACACCCCGTTTCCGATGTATAGGGTTGGTTTACATGCGGCGGTCTAGTCACTATCAAAGAATATATATATATACATATATATATATATATATATAATTCGAGTGCGCCTCATGGAAATACCTGATCAGAGTTTGGACAATGGAGTTTAATCTCATTGTTCATGTTGCCAGTAGAAAATTCCTCGAATCGAACGCTCGAATGAAACGAGTTTGGAAATATTCAGCAAAATGATTTACATGCTCAATTGGTAGCATTTCCCTATGTATCCTCAATTATCCCTCACCTTTCCGAGCGAAAGGTATGTTAGATGCTGGATTGGTTACGCAAACCGTACTTTGTGACTCAGGTTGCTTGAGGATTTTCTTTGGACAACCTTGTTCGTGAGATCATTTGCGAAAACTAGACAACAAGGTGGCTGTCACGATTATTGCCTGGGAGTGAACCATCCGCCAGTCGTGTTTAGCTTTGGATCGTTTTTTTGTGCTGAATTAGTCAGTGCATAGGTAGATAACCAACGATTGTCTTTCCAAGTATTCCATTGTTCTGAAACACCGATGCAGGTTAATGAGTTTCCTTTAGGAAGCAATAAGACACAAGTCACCGGGCGTTAATATTTCATTTGATACTGTCCACTGAGGAATCATAACTTCAACTTTCCGAAACATCGCCTTTAGTGACGATGTTTCAGTGCGAGTGCGTAGTGGCAGGTGTCAACAATCAAATTGTTCACGTGCTTTATATGCAGCCCGTGCGTCGCCCGGTTCCCCTGGCACTGTCAGCGAAGTTTCCGTGTTAATGCCCTGATGTCCCCACTATACAAACCCGCGAAATTACTACTTCGCATGGGCTATGTGTGAAAGTCATTGACCTGTTAGTGACAACAAAGTTCAAAGATCATATGAATAACACGTTCATTCCCATCCTAATGCCGAATTTTTCAGTCCCGTATGTGTTTTGTCATCCATGTTGATGTGGGTTTACGTCATGATCCTGAAAAGTGACTGTGCGGGAACAATATACGAAGCCGAGTTTAGGGATGCGGCTTGGGTTGCACCAATGCCATCACATGTACTGCATTCTCTATAAGAGTTTTAACTTTTTTGTCTAGCTTGATAGGTCACCCGGTCACTTTGTGAGAGGAAAGATGGATTTTCGCACGTACAAAAATAGCTAAATGAGCAAAAAATGCGAAGCAAAAGTGACATTCTGTCAACGTATGTCATTTTTGCTACCTGATGTCCGCGAGCATCAACAGTGGCTATGCCTTGCGCTAAGTTTGTGAAATGAGTAGTAGTTTCTCATTATTATCAGAAGAATCGAAATGCTTCTTCGCAACCTTACTTGTCTACTCAATCATCTAAAGCATACTTTCTGATTACTCCCTATGATATATGAACTTTCATTTTGGACAAGTAGAGGGAGTCCGTGGTGACGCTATTCCGAAACTAACATCATCCCCGCTGATTATAATATACGTGATTTGAGGTATTGTCCTCCTTAAGTTTTTATTAAATTTTTTTCTTCGATGCTTTGTGGTTAAATGATAGAAGGTAGCTTGAATGGTTATTACGTCCATTTATTCAATGTTGACATCCGTCACTATAGGGGTAAATCAAATCGAAACGGTTTTTCTAGCCCAAATCGTATGGTGAGCCCATAACGGTTGTGCAAACCAACAACCTAAATGGATCCGAGTCTTGATAAACCAAATTTTTCAGTACTGCAGCACAGGATGGGTTTTGCGTTCGTACAAACGTCATTCCTAAGTGAAGTGTACAAAAGGGACAAATAAAGGAACTTGTATACTGAGAGTGAAAATTTGAAGACAGAATACAAAGGCGAGGTTATGTACGATATACCAGACTTGTTTCGCCGTGTCCCATCAGGTGTGAACAAACGAACTGGGAAATTACCTGCCGAGGCCTTGCTTTGTAGTTTACTAAGGTACCACAAACCTCACCGTATTTACGCTTGGCTTCATAACTTGGGGAGCAACAACGGCTGGTTTTGTTATGCATGGAGAATATTGTCTTCAACTTGAAAGATACAATATGAATTCCCAAGCTCATGGACTCTTCTGATATCATATTAGTATATCCCGACACCACATAAATCTGACACCTCATCTGCAATAATGGGTGGGGTTCCATCCTGAAACTGAAAAGCAGTCGGACAACTCCCGAGGAGGTGTAAACTGTAACTGTAACTGTATTCAACAATGGAGAGACAGATCCGTACAGTTCCACATCCACAAAGGTTGTCCACAGAAGAGCAGATCTAGTGGGAACAATGGCAACACACGATGATTTTGTTCTGATTTTGAGGGAGCATGCGGCTGCCTCGTCGTCATGTGAGTTGTCTTGGATCGCATCACTCTGGCTGGGATGTGTTCGGTTATACAAACTCCAGCCTTATTGAATTCAAGCTAGATTTGGTTGCATAGCCTATGTAGACGATTTGATCAATGAAATCGTGAGGATGATAGCAAACCCTCCGAAAGCTGGTTGCGTCCAATTAACTAACTTCCATAGCTCAGGAAATTACCTACAAATTTATGAGCTCAAGTCAGATTTATAATAGGATTTTTCAATTTCAAAACCGGGAATAGATGGACTCCTGTTTCTGACCAGTAGTCTGCTTGTCATTGTCAATTTCAGAATGGATGTCCTAAAAATATCATTTATTCTACTCCCTTCACATTGTGCTCACCACTTTTGTGAATGACATTCATGGGTGTGTTTTGAAGTGCTTTACGGTAATGTCAGCAGCGTACATTTCGTAGAAACCTACCTCACGTACTTTTTGATTACGCAATGTTACCGTGTGTCACAAAAATAGCTAACATTCGGTTCAGCCTCATGAAGGAACAGTACGCTGTGCTCCTATCTTTACTTATTTTACTTACTTTACTTAACATAATAAAAATGTCTCAAGGGTAAGTAAATCCTTTAGGCCACAAATGTTTTTACTGTCCACAAAATGGGCCAGGGCATTTTGGAGATGCTACGCCCATCACCATTTGAAGTATGGCCAGCTCTAACAAAGAACGTTTGGTCCATGTGTTGTAGTGTTGCGAAGCTCAGTTCTTCTCAGACGTGAAGGCTTATGTTGACCACATGGGGTGCTTACTCGCCCGGATCGCCATATTGTGCCACCTGATAAAGACATCTCGGCTATTTGGTGGTTTGTTCAAATCACAAAATACTGTTATAGCTGACAACGTGCACGCTTCCTTGCTACCTGCTGCAGGTGAGAGCAAAATAGCAGGATATAACATTCAAACGTGACTGTTGCAGCCCCCGTTTGTGCTACCAACCTGTTCATAATAGCTCTTGGGATCCGCGGAGGCTCGCACCAGTATGTGGAACACTTCGAAACTCAGTCGCACGGTGGCATATGCTTTGTTCCAAACAAATTTAACCATAGCTATTTGGCCGCGTCTCGTTTCGCTAGAAGACGATACATACATGGAAATCGGTCGTACGTGTAGTCGAACGAGAACTGTTGAAACGTCAGCTGGGCAAAAGAGCTTCTTGTCGATACTTTATGCAGCTGAATTCGCCGGATGCATCTATATGCAACAAAATCGTAACGAAGCACAAAATCTCGGTAAAGTCGACCGGGAATGTGGGTAGAATGCATACCGTGACTGTCTGTCCATCAGAAAAATAGCAGAAATGCAATCAACAGCAGTCGCGTGCTTTACGAAGGCGGATTTAAATCAAGTTGATTTTGACGCACGATGACTCCGCTCACTAAAGTGACTCTTTGACAAGACTTCATTTGCCGCCGTGTTTTGACAAATAGCAACGGACAAGCATTACGATTATAATTTCTCCTGATGACTCAATATAATTGTTCCATCGATATTTATCACATTCGAATGACCCCTAAATTCATGGCAATCACATTCGGACAATCACACACAGGATCACGTGGTACACAACTTGCCTTCTCAGTTGCCCAACATTTCATTTCAGAGCAGGCATTGATCCAGTGACTGCATTTGATTTCGCGTACACCAAGGCGAACAGCAGAGTGCTGAAGTTTGTTACAGCCATTGCTACTTGCAATTAGAAGACAGATCAGTGTAAGTATAAACGTCATTGTATTTCGCTGGCGCCACTATGCTAAACTGTAGAGAAAATCCTTGAAAAGTCGTTTTTCAGTTTATTCGGTTTTGTGATCGGTAGTACGCATCCGATGGGATACACCGAAATAAATTCGAAAACTGTGCCGTTCCATCTTCAGAGACGTATGAACTAACAAAAATATTTACGAAATTCAAACTGCGAAATGCAAACTTATTGGCCCAAGATGTTTTCTGAATAGTATCAGAAAGCCCCTTTATTTGAAAACCAAAATTATAACGAATGACCCTCAGGCACGCAAGAGAGTTCTGTGTAGCACAACCATTTGGGTTAGACGAAACGCGATGTGCGGAACACTATTAGTGTAACGGTGGACACTACTAATGAGGCATGTGAGTACGTCTTCTCGTAAATCCGCTTTGCGCCTCTTGAAAAGTGAGATCTGTTACTAAATTGGCGGAGTCTCTTTGTAGCATTTGCCTGGATTTGAATAACAGTCAATGAATATCCAGAAAAGTTCAGGAAGACGCTTTCAAGGAGAAGGTGGATATTCAGTTTTGTAAACGAGATGCATATGAGAGTTTTGCTCCCCTATTCAATAGTCTGTAACTGTTAAGTTGGTATTCTCAAATAGACAACTCCGCAGCGAAGGCCTTCCTTTCACCGGTTTGTCTCATATTCTACACAAGGGTCTGCCGCATACGAGAACTGTTGAAACGTCAGCTGGGCAAAAGAGCTTCTTGTCGATACTTTATGCAGCTGAATTCGCCGGATGCATCTATATGCAACAAAATCGTAACGAAGCACAAAATCTCGGTAAAGTCGACCGGGAATGTGGGTAGAATGCATACCGTGACTGTCTGTCCATCAGAAAAATAGCAGAAATGCAATCAACAGCAGTCGCGTGCTTTACGAAGGCGGATTTAAATCAAGTTGATTTTGACGCACGATGACTCCGCTCACTAAAGTGACTCTTTGACAAGACTTCATTTGCCGCCGTGTTTTGACAAATAGCAACGGACAAGCATTACGATTATAATTTCTCCTGATGACTCAATATAATTGTTCCATCGATATTTATCACATTCGAATGACCCCTAAATTCATGGCAATCACATTCGGACAATCACACACAGGATCACGTGGTACACAACTTGCCTTCTCAGTTGCCCAACATTTCATTTCAGAGCAGGCATTGATCCAGTGACTGCATTTGATTTCGCGTACACCAAGGCGAACAGCAGAGTGCTGAAGTTTGTTACAGCCATTGCTACTTGCAATTAGAAGACAGATCAGTGTAAGTATAAACGTCATTGTATTTCGCTGGCGCCACTATGCTAAACTGTAGAGAAAATCCTTGAAAAGTCGTTTTTCAGTTTATTCGGTTTTGTGATCGGTAGTACGCATCCGATGGGATACACCGAAATAAATTCGAAAACTGTGCCGTTCCATCTTCAGAGACGTATGAACTAACAAAAATATTTACGAAATTCAAACTGCGAAATGCAAACTTATTGGCCCAAGATGTTTTCTGAATAGTATCAGAAAGCCCCTTTATTTGAAAACCAAAATTATAATGAATGACCCTCAGGCACGCAAGAGAGTTCTGTGTAGCACAACCATTTGGGTTAGACGAAACGCGATGTGCGGAACACTATTAGTGTAAGGGTGGACACTACTAATGAGGCATGTGAGTACGTCTTCTCGTAAATCCGCTTTGCGCCTCTTGAAAAGTGAGATCTGTTACTAAATTGGCGGAGTCTCTTTGTAGCATTTGCCTGGATTTGAATAACAGTCAATGAATATCCAGAAAAGTTCAGGAAGACGCTTTCAAGGAGAAGGTGGATATTCAGTTTTGTAAACGAGATGCATATGAGAGTTTTGCTCCCCTATTCAATAGTCTGTAACTGTTAAGTTGGTATTCTCAAATAGACAACTCCGCAGCGAAGGCCTTCTTCCTTTCATTAGGATTGGTTAAATATTATATCCGCTGCCCTCGGAATTCATTTTTATAGAAAAGAACATTGACAGCGGACTCATTTTTTCCACTTTTGCCTCGGGAATCTCGAGCAGTTTAAGACAATAAAACTGCAGGCCGATTATGAGGCATTTGCATCAATACGGGTTGTTTTTGACTGCAAAACTGTAAAATCCTCAAAGTTTATGGGAACTTAGAGGACCTGATTTGTTTTGTTTGGACTGGGCTATGTCTTTTCATGACTTGAGAAGCTAAATCTTTGTAGTTTGTAGGCAACGCTGCTCGCAACTTGCTCCGTTGACACCGTCCATTTCATACACATACATACACACACCTACATACATCTATGATGTACGGGACCTCGCATAACAACAACAACAGTCAATATTGAGATCTCTGGATCACTTAGGGCACACAGATTTGTGGAGAAAAGATGATTCCATCCGAAGAGTCGTTTCAAACGGAACGGAGGTTTGGCAATCTGTCTTTACTAAGAAACTTAGAAGGGGGGTTAATGGAGGTGAAATTAAGCCGAACCTATGCAGTTGTTTTAACTAAGTTGATTTTGAGTTATTGACTAATTGCAAACCATAAAGGTTAAAAATGGAATGTACAGGCAGACACATTTAAAAATGTCCGCCTTGATGTATACGTATTTTTGGCACCATGGAGTGGTATTTCTCTACATGTTATTTTCCGTTAACATTGAAAAAGTTGATTGTTGTGGATATTCTTGCTAAAGCAGATTTTTGGAAATTGTTTAGTTTTCGACATTCAAACGCAGGCATTTCATCAATTCTTTCTCTGCTGAGAGGCCTATTTGTATAAATGAAATGGTATTTATTTTTTTTTACTTTTTTGAAAGATCTTTTTGCTGAAGCCATGCATATTTACCCGTTTGGAAGGACAAAGTAAGAGAAAAACTTACCTCCGATACATTTATATCCCCTAGGTGCTTTCTTTTCACAACCAAGGGAGCCCCCCCAGATTGGATTTCACCAAAGAAATCCTCTTAACCCACTCAATAACAGGTTAAGGTGTACCTAAAAGCCATTTGCCAAACAGTTCTTGTTAGGATATTGATGTTGGTAAATCCACACGAAACATCTTTTGGCCATCTTCGCGAACACGGAACTCAATTCACTGTGCCTTCTGTCAGTTGAACATCTAATGTTTAAAAGAACTTGTACTCGTGGCCAATGCTTACGCCTACACGGTAGACGATGTTAGACGGAAACATTTAAAGTGGTTTTTACCCTCTGTTTTAGGCAAATTAATTAGCCTCCTCTTGTTTCGATAACATACGTTAGATTCTCCCAAATAAGTTTTCCGTGGCACACGATCTTTCTGAAAAAGCCTTGGACAACGTCTGGCACTTCCCACGCAAAAAATGTTTTTTACTGTTTACTTTAATTGAGAAGTACCCTAGTGTTGGAAAGTTAATCGGATCATTATGAAAATAGATGTTCTACCCTCCGAACTATTTTTAAGCATGTTATAAGTCAGCAGGTCCATCCGGTGATTATCTGTTCCTATATGTCCCTAATGAAGACCAAGCTGAAAATAAACTAAGTGGAATTACAAACACCTAACGGAGCTCTCCACTGGCAGAGCTACTGCGGATTACACCTCACGAACCACCGGATTACCACATTTAATAACATTGACTCTGATTTTATTTGGTTTAGACTGTGGGTACTGGTTTAACCACTCCATCCAAATTCACAGGATCTTTGAGTCTCCTAGCTCAATGCGAATGAAATCTCACATTGGGTGAGGTGATGTTTTGTGCCTTGGTTGCGTGCTGAGAGCTATATAACTAGCTTATATGGTGCCTAATTTAGCAAGATCGGGACTCACTGAATGAATGTCTTCTGAGGCCGAAATCTAGCCACAAAATGTACAAGCAGGAAGTCTGAGTACAGTAAGGACCGATGTTCCTTTCGTGTCAGCAGTGACTTCTTGTCATGTTGGCTGGTGATACTTTCGGATTGCTGATTTGACTCAGGGTTTGATGAGGTCTGTTTCATTCTCTGAAGGTGGAAGAGGAATTGCCGTATCACGAATGAGAAGTCTAAGTAAGCATCAGCGAGGAAATACACTTTGTATGGAACTCCATGCACCGATCTCCCGCTTGATGTAAGTATGCAGGATCGGGGATTTTGGGTTTTCGGGACACAAAGACGCTATGTATCTGGATAATATTAACGTCCAACCTACAAATACTCTATAGTGGCTGCGATATACATCACAAGTTAATCCAACACGCAGAGGTGAGCTGTAGCATGGTTGTGCAATTATAGCGGGATATCGACATCATCCATAATGTAGTTACAAAGCCAGCTTTCATACAGTTACTATGCTGCTTTCTAGATTCTGGTTGTACCATGTGATCGGCCTTCACAGAATGTCGAACAAATCATTTTATCATTAAGCTCCAATGACTAGCGTCCGCCATGTGTATCCCGTTAAACTTCATACTGACGGCGCTAGTGGTGCCAAGATTTTCCAGCTACGCTTAAGGGATATGTGACGAGCTGCAAATAGGTTGCTTCCAAAACTTAAATTTTGATTGCCTTTTTACAGCAGCAACAGTTCGATAAAAACAATAGTTCTATGGCGAACTTGTTCGTCTCAAATACACTGTGTTCGGTTTTTGTGGCAAATCATCACGATTTTCCTGTCTGTTCCGCGTGCATCAGCTCACCAGCGTTCTA
The DNA here is from genome assembly GCA_003604175.2 of Clonorchis sinensis. Lineage (NCBI taxonomy): Eukaryota > Metazoa > Platyhelminthes > Trematoda > Opisthorchiida > Opisthorchiidae > Clonorchis > Clonorchis sinensis. Next base: position 193,965,616 of record CM030369.1, on the reverse strand, counting down.
GCTTATCCATAAAAAATAATATCGCCAAGATATCGGAGACGTTGACAACGTTGACACGTTGACACGTTTGAATCAAATAACATATAATGGACTTTTTAATATAAGTATGAATCTGTCGCATTCGAACACATGCACTTACCAACGCAATAACCATCATCGGTATTTAACTTTTGAAGCGCCCACCGGTAAAAACGTCACTTCAGAGGGTTTAAGCGCAGGTGGGTTCAGTCACAGAAGAAAATTTGTGAAGCTGTTTTTCAGAGTGCAGGAGATCAGAGGATGACGCGTGACAAACATAAATATTTGCACGGCATAACCGGTTGGCACCTTCGAGGTAACATAGCTCGAAAAAAGATTGATGAGGATTAGTTAGAGTTTCGATAGTAGGCACTCAGAAATATGGATGAATTAAAAAAACGCATTTGACCACTGATTTGAAATGAGGTTAAATCAGTCATTTGTCTGATTGTTTTTCCCCAAACATTTATGGGAGCCAGCCAACTTCTGATCCCCCAAATGTAGAAAAGGTCAAATTTATATCAGCCAGTAGCTGCGGTATATTTGTAAGCCGGGAGGATTTTCTACTCTTGTGTAGACAATTGAAGCAATCAACCTACCCATTGCAACTGTTGTATGGTATCTTTCTAAAGTACAGCTTTCATTCAGTTGGTGGATATTGTGTGAGAAGCTGTGATCATGCGATTTTCAGAACAAACCAACGCTGACGGATCTTATTCACAGCGAACAAACTGTCAGGCGAGAATTCAAACCAATAATCCGAATCAGAGTTGCAGAACCTAGGAAACTACTCAGCACATTCAGAAGACAAACATTCAGCTAAACCTAATCGTTGTTAACATGGCCTACAGTCTAAACGGGTACTGTTTTCAGAGCTAAATATGTCAACAACCCATGGAACATAGAGTTATTGAGAAAGGAAAAGCTAGGGAGGATCCCGTGAGGAATTATTGCCGGCAGAAGCAATACACAAGCGAACTTCTCAGGAAGGGTACCGAGCACGCTTGAGTCCGGCGTTGTGTGGTCATCGGTCGCTTTCACGTTACGCTCTAAAACCGGCTGGGTGTAAGTAACGCATAGAGACCTTCCAAGTCGTCAAACTGAGAAATACTGGAATCCGATTACTAATGAGGCATGTGAGTACGTCTTCTCGTAAATCCGCTTTGCGCCTCTTGAAAAGTGAGATCTGTTACTAAATTGGCGGAGTCTCTTTGTAGCATTTGCCTGGATTTGAATAACAGTCAATGAATATCCAGAAAAGTTCAGGAAGACGCTTTCAAGGAGAAGGTGGATATTCAGTTTTGTAAACGAGATGCATATGAGAGTTTTGCTCCCCTGTTCAATAGTCTGTAACTGTTAAGTTGGTATTCTCAAATAGACAACTCCGCAGCGAAGGCCTTCTTAGGGAGGATCCCGTGAGGAATTATTGCCGGCAGAAGCAATACACAAGCGAACTTCTCAGGAAGGGTACCGAGCACGCTTGAGTCCGGCGTTGTGTGGTCATCGGTCGCTTTCACGTTACGCTCTAAAACCGGCTGGGTGTAAGTAACGCATAGAGACCTTCCAAGTCGTCAAACTGAGGAATACTGGAATCCGATTACGCTAACCCAGTATTTATTCCAACAACCATACGGCAAATTTGGTGAAAAAAGCGGCAACGCACTTTCACTGAACTAGATTTTACTCTAGCGTGTTACTTTGCAATATATCAGTAAAATGGTTGCAGGAAAGAGCGTTCTTGTTTTAGGGAAAGTACTATAGATTGGTCATTCCCATCTCCGGATAAAAATAACAAGAGGATGTACTCTCTATTCCTTCTCTAAAGTCTGCCTTTTTGGGTTTGTTTGAATGTGTTTTGGTACACTTTCACTTGTTCTTCGTCGGATATAAACGCAGCTGAGGGCCAATTTCATGGCATGTTTCAAATGTCATTTCACCAAACGTCCACCTAAACTGCCAAACAGCCTATCAGATAGTGTTTTTGTGTACTGAACCACTGTTAAAATGATTCAAAGAAGAGTAAAACGATGATGTGTTGAGTGATTTTGACCGTTAAACCGTACGAGACAAAGATGTCTTTATGCAGATATCAAGTTGATGTAACCAAAATGGTATAATTAGTTTTATTATGTTCCTCACATCTCCATCACCGTCCACAATCCAACTTAGAAACCATGGTAAACGGCACGTCCGTTCAACCAGAGGTTTGCTCACATAGCTATTCAGTCTGGAACGCTGATATGAGGCTGTTAGAAGACTGTATAGTCCCCCCTGAATCTATTGAGCTTTTATCACGTTCAGCTTGTCCCTTTTATTGTATGCTACTGATGTTTGGTTCCGGAGTACATTCAACCTCTCAGGTTTACAAGCACGCATTCCATCATTCTTCTGTCATATATCGTACAAAAAACAGTATGATTCAAATGCTTTATTGTTCGTGTTACTTTACACAACAGCGTCAGTTAACTTTTCATGTTTCGCAAATTTTATGCGCTAATATGTCTACCACGAAACCCCTTTGGACTTCTGCTTCGTTTGAGTTGAATACGACAGAACATAATAAAGGGGCTGAAAACTTATCTTCAAATTTGTATGTTTTCCATCTAGTTGGGTGAATGGGTGGGCCATCTTCCCGTGCGTATTTCGACATGTTTTTCGAATAATGGGGCTAAGTGTGGAGTGTAATTATCCCTTTCTACTCTGATTATTTTGGTTAAACCCACTTGGATTGCGTATTTCTTAGTGATGAAACGTAAAGGCAGTTTGGTGGACGTTTAATTTGTTGCTGTTGCGCAGTGGAAGCTAATTCGGCGGGGAAAGGAAGATTTCACTTCAGAGTTAATCATAGATACGTAGATTGAGGCACAGCCCAAGAAACTGGCTCATGAAGGAACCGCGAAGACCGCCAAGGTGGGGTGCTGTTTGAAAACAGAATATAATTTTAATACGGCCCGGAACTTTGTGAGTTCATAGTTGATTGTAAAGCAGCATAGTCCCAAGGTGTGTTGTTAAGTAGATAAGATAACCGTAGGACGTTTGTGTTTAGGGTTTGATCTCCTTTCTTCGTGCATACTGATATTCTGTTATCGCTACTTGTCACTTTCTCTCATGCTAATATGGGCTTTGTGTGAATGCTAAAGTGCGGTCATTAAGTAGACTGTTCTAGAGTATTGCAATCTATGTGTAATCACGGTTGGTTATTGTCCTCAGCCTAGTTTTCCAGTCAACGGAATGCCCAGGCTGCTACGGTAAAATCCTGAGTACGAATAACCCAAAGAAGTACCTCACAAACGAAAAGGTCTGTTTTTGAACTTACTAGACAGTACATACTTCTCTTTTAATTCAAAGACCTTGCTTTGCGCAACAGATTATGGCACCAAATAGTTGGAATTGCAGGAAAACGTCTATCAGTTTTCTCGATCAAAAGCCTCATCGCAAGTTCAGCAAGGTCCTAAATCCTATCCAAGTTGGTTGTTTTTCATTGTTGAGAGCGCCAGCCTACATTTGAGACGAGTTTGTTTTAGTTGCAAACAAATTTGCTCGCAATCAAAGAATTGTTGATAGACTAGTATGTTTTAGGTTAATGGAACAATTCATTTCCGCTTGAGTTACTCACGAGAACGCAAGAAGAACGCCATTTAAAGTTGTAGCCAACGAACTACTATATGGGCATTATTTGATCCGTAAATAAGTGAAAGTTGTTTGTGTGTAAATCAATGGCTACAGGACAATAAAGCCTATCAGAAAGTGTAGCTGATTTCGTCCTAAATAGTGGAGAAGGCTTCATGCTGGCCACTGCCCGTTAAACGTCTTTCCACAACCCATTAAGCGTGAACTAATGGATTTTCCGATGCGGAGCATATTCAGCGGTTTATTCCATTTCATCAGGTAGGGGGGTCGTACAGTTCCGATCAAACTATGTTTACCCAGATGAATTACTCAATTTGATTCGGGTCATTCCCCGTTTTGCTTCTGTGAACGTTAAGCAACAAACATGATGAAAGCAGTAACGGCGGGGCAATATTGGTGTGTGGTTTTGTTGTTCATCAAATCGACTAACGAGTATATCCCTCCTGCTAGAGTGAAGCCCCTCAAGATGAGTAACTGCGGAGCGAAACCTATTTGGGAGAGCTTATTCAGAAAATTGCTACGTCAAAGAGAAAGTAGCAGGTGTTGGCTCGGCAATACTTTTTCTTTGTTGGAGATCGCTGTATTCCGTACTAGCCCTAAAAGGGCAAACGAGGAAGGACGATGTACACAGCAATCGAAACATGATTTTGTTTGACGAGCTGTTATTTTGTGGGGGAGTATCTCATGAAAAACGTTCGCCTTAGAAGATGAAGGCTTTTACATAATCGTTCATACAAGTGTTTATCAAATAGGGGAAACCAGTTCCGTCATCAAAAAATGAAACAAGTACTTGTTACTACCGTTTAACTCTATATAACCTGTGTAAGATTCGTTGGAAATCTGATTGCTTGTAACTCACCGCCTGGTTATTAGTAAGGGTATTATGGTTCTTTCAGATGTTCACGGAAGTGACGAACGGTGCGGGTAACCACCGGGTACCCAAAACAAAAGTGTAAGGGTTGAGCTTTGGTGACGTGTTGCAACTACTAATAAATACGTCGCTGAGCCCAAATGAAATAGAAGCGCTTATTGAGTGACTTTAGCCAGAAGAGTGAGTTGAAGTAGATAGGCTGTATTCCAGGCAGAGGTATTCATTTGGCAGTGCGATACCATCCTATAATAACAAACAAAAAGCTTATTCCATAGAGGATGGGTTGTTTCCAGATCACTTTTTGTTATAGCAGAAAAGTTAACTGAACCAGGTACCAGATTGTTCGATGCCCCTTCATCAGACCATACCGAAACCGCACCAAGGGCTACTTTCCTGTTTGTAAACTAAAACTTGCCAACAAAAAGGGAATTTTTTAACAAGTAGCTCAGTGGCAAATATACCAACAAAAAGCGGAAATCCTGTGTAAATTTCAAGCGAAGTCATCCGTTTGCACCTAATAGTACAAAACAGAAGTCTATTTATCTAAGCATCAAGCTGATACCAAAACCATGCATAGAAGCAGCCTCTCTACAAATGGTTTCGGAGTATTCAACCTAAACTAGGGACTGCTTGCTGCAATGGTTGAGTGACACTTGCAGAATAAAAAAGTTAGGATTATCCATAAAGCCCGGCAGAAGTGAACTTATCAAGCGACCGTCCGATTATATATGTCAAAATTTATCAGGTGACAATCTTTCTTATGTGTGAAGCATTTATCAGTGTCGTACAAGCATACGCAGCTCTTTGGAGGACTTGTTGAGAAAGCTATACCATAAAAGCTTACTTGAGTTGTCTTACTTGTAAAGTCTACTGAAACGGGCTTCGGGGGTCCATTTGGTTCTGTACAGTTTCATAGGTCAGTGAACGTAAAGGAAGCATCGATCGCATTGTTTACTTTATCGAACCCATCTGGAAGATAACTTTATGAGCTTTCTTAATGCCTAGCCAGCATGTTCTAAGCGTCAACACCACCGAATTATTGCATTTGGACTGTGAGGAATGAGCTAAAGAGGATCGCCACCCGGGGTGATGGGCACTCAGATGTATATTGAGGAGGGCATCTAAGCGTCTCAAGATTCCGCAACCAGCAAGCATATGGAACATGACAGTAAATGCTGAAATGATGGTAGGCACCTTTCCTGATTTTCCACACCTCCATCCGCTATGAAGTAGTGATCAGCTTAACTGGGGAAAACTGTCTTCGCATCGCAGGTTTCTTAGTCAAACATGAGGCCCCTGTTTTCGGTGACCAGAGTGTATCAGTGGACTGGGGATAAATAATCGCCGCCAAACCGAATCCTTTACGCTGGACTTTTGCTATCCAGACCGGTGATATCATCATAATGGTGCTGAGTGGCAGCATGTTGTGGAGTTTTATCTTTTGATATTATAAACACAGGGGACCAATAGCTTTTGTTTTGTAATGTATTCGGGACCAACTTTCTTTGCAATTATTCAAATAAGCTGTGTGTTGCACCACGCATTTCACGGTACGTTACTGGGAACGTTAACGTTATTCAACTGCGATTGCGGCATCAACTACACATGTTCGATTTTCTCATGCAGGTGGTTTGACTCTTCTCCGCCTTAATCTGTACCTCGCTTTCAAGTGCCTTTTGACGTCAAAAGTTTGTGAAGGGTATGATCTCCTGCGGAACATAAGGAAATCAGCCTTTTTTCTGGAAAAAAAGTGTGCCAGAAGAATTTGTTTACTCTCCTTAAGACGAAAATTCAAATAAGTAGATGGAGGCCGACCTTATGGTGCAAGTTCCACTCTTATGTAAATTTAAGCGATGCACACGCTTACGACAATTTGTGACGCACTTGTAGGATTAACAGCAAAAATACGTTGTGGTCGTGGAAAAATGACTTCAACCTTTTAGTATCACGAAGTTGAGTGTTCAAAGTTGCAACGTTTTGCATGGCTGCATAAGTGGGATGAAACGTAAAGTTTGTTGTATACGTCCAAACGGTCGGCATCTGAAATAGCTTTGCGAAATTACCAGTAGACTGGCCTTCATCCAAAAAATGTCATGCATCTCGGCCGCTTAAGCGGACGGTCGACACTGGTTAAGGTCAAGTAAACGTCGCATCCAAAGAGTAGCAGCTTTGTATTCTTTCCAACCGTAACACAGTAACATCGTCGGTCAGCCACTCGTGGCCGAATTGAACAGCATTTATCGGCCAAACTTACGTTAGGAAATGCCTTTGTGTTTGTCTCATAGGTTCATAGGTTCTACAACGGACTGGGTCGGGCAGTGAGCAAAATATTTACTTTGACCCCACTAGGGTACTCGTGAAAACTATTGATGCGGTTTATCATTTTACGCTAAATGCATATAAATAAGACGTTTGGTGATCACACCCGTTAGCAACCTTGAAAATCAAGTGAGCTTAATGGCCGATATACTACCAGAATGCCAAAACCTAGGTAGGACGAATAAAAAAGTTTGACTTTAATTTGAACCTCAGAACTCCGGAGAGCAGCCTCCAGCTGGTTCGTGATGTTTTAGTTGTGGCTTCACTCAGGTGTCAAAAAACAACCAAAGTTTCTTCATCACAGCCTTTCATATTACTCAGTGTGACCTTTAGGTGTGGAGGCACAGGAGTTTCTATTTTGGACTCGCAAATCTTCTCCGAAAGAAGAAAACAAGGCCGTTAAAAAGCATAAACAGGCATTGCCTTTGGGGCAGCTAGGCCTACATCAAGTATTGGCAGCGGACATTGCGTACAGCAGTTGAAAATTGTGCCCCAGTGAGAAGACTACATTAAGGAGACTTTTTGGTACCGATTGCACAAAGCAGCTGTGGACGTCTGCTATGTCACGGTGCGCCAAAACGCATGTAGTTGATTTTTTGAACCTGTAAAGCAAATGCGTGAAAATCGCTTGTTTCAGTTTACATCACAGTTGTTTGCTCCCTCAGGCTCTCACCTATGCATTATTATGCATTATTATAACCTCGGCTGGTCAGAGGTGCAATTTTCGGAAGGAGCCATTGGGTTAAAAACACATTTAACCCGCTAAGTTGAGGAGAGCTGGAAATGCACGTAGAAAAAGGCTTAATTTTGGTGCCCACGTACTAGCTCAGGAAAGTCGAGCTGATGCTTGCCACATAACTAATTTTGGCAGGGTTTTGTTTGAGTGCGTGCAGAGGTCAAGATGTATATTCTCACCGCATCGAAATATTAAATTCGCCTTAGGGAGATGACCTTGGAGCAGTACTGACTTCCTAAATACTAACCTTGGAAATATGTAAAAGAACAAGAGTTATAGTTGTCAACTTTGAACATGAGACTAACTGAATCAGCGCGCGCACTTCAGGGATAAACACCTTAATTTATTTCCGGCCTTCTGGATACGATAGTGTATGGGTGCTATAATCGTGGTTGTGCCCTTCTTCGAATAGCGTCTCTACGTCTAGGTGTTTTGTGGCACGTTTCACTTAAACTTATTTTGGATTTCCATAATTCAGAATACGTTTATTCTGCATGAATGGAACAATAAATATTCCTTTCAACTGTGTTCGTAGTGGAGTCAATTTCCCTTTAGTCTGTCGCTACTTTTTTAAGGGACGATCCACTGTAAATTATGGCTCGACAGTTAACTAATGGTCTATGAATCAGACTTCCCGTTTTGTTTGCGCCCGGTAATAAATGACAACCGAATTAATAGGGACTAATTTATCAATCTCTCTCAGTTTTGTAGTAAACGGATGCTGTCAGTTCCACTGTTGGCAAAGATCTTTCGAATTTGGAAGTTTTTAAATTTGTAATCCAGGAAACGATCACCAACAAAGATTGGAAGAATGGACAATGGAACGCAATCACTCCTTATAGAGTCTTTTTTCGTGAGTAACTCTGCGTTTTCTTGAATTGAATACATAATATTTGCTCTTTCTCTATGTTTGCTGTATATTATATGCGAAGTGTTCTTACAATAAGTGCGAACAATTAGAGTTTCTGGAGGATCCATGGAGTCATAAGTACCTCTGGGGATGAATCTTACGGGAGCCTTTTTTCAGCCTGAATGCAACTGGGAAGTTGTGAAGATAATGTTAAACAGCTAATGCGCTATTTCTAGGACAATCTATTTGCAAATAATGAGCTTTTGGATAGAACAGATGGCCCATCAACAATGAACACTTTTAAATATAGTGTTTGGCATTGGCCACAGATGAACCCCTGCTCAAAATAAATTCATTAGTCGCATCAGGAAAGCTCCAGTTTTGAAGGGCAGAATATCGTCGAAATTACGAAAATTGGCACTTTAGCGAACAAATGAAGATACTGGACCATACCGTGATATGATGGCTTGTGTATTTCGGCGACCCAGTGAGCTATACTGGGAGTTGTCCGCCCGATCTTTACAGAGTTTCTCATACCAGGTTGGTCATAGGTTAGAGTTCTGACGAAAGCGGCCTCCTTGTCCTCGAGGTTGGGGGTTGTAATATGTGTGGCGACTTGTTCCGGACAAATGGCGATGTGCGTGCATATCCCGCTAACCGTTGCTGTCTTGCGATCAGGCTTTTGAGTCAAAGGCTTTGGTTGAGGACCTTAACCTTCCTCTTGTCTAGCTTTTGGCGCGCTTGCAACGTCCCAGTCCAGGTAGAACGATGAATTGCACATATACAATTAAACTCATGCCATATCGGCCGTCATGTAATAATATCAGCCGAATGGCCTTAATTTCTGCAAAAATAAGGGCAGTTAAGCACAGTTAAGCACGCCTGCTTTCTTCCTGTTTCATAAACTTCTTCCCCCACTCACCAACCCAACAATAACTCTCTCCTTTGAAATCATGGCAGCGAAGCGTCAGTGCTGAACAGTGATGTTAAGCGAAATAAACTGAACGCGGCGGTAATTTGTTGATTCTATTTAGCATTGATATATGAGATCCTACCTATTAAAAATGCCAACCCTTCACTCGGTGAACTGCCCTCCGCCATCCAATTTGTTATGCTAGAACCATGCAACATTTTGATGCTATCATCGGGGAGAGGGATTTTCAGTTGGTGTTCCCGATTTCTATTTTTTGAAAGACTGACCTGGATGTGAACTTCTGAGGCCGATAGACATCGACAAATTAGTCATAAACTGAACGCTGTGAATCGGTACAGCTTTTAAATTAGAACGCAGTGTTAGTGAGAAAGGAACAAACGTACGCACGTAACCGGACAAATAATGAAAAGGGGAATTCTTAAAAATTGGCTCCGTTTAGCATTCTTGGGCCTCCAGAAGTTAAAACAAGATTAGCGTCGGCTGATGCAGGCCTTACTATGGACATAGAGCTGGACTTTGTTCACTTTCTCAATATACCAGTACTACTAAACTTCAATGTAACATATTTAGCCATACACCACCCACACAAATCCATGTTTAACGATATGGCCTTCTAAACTCACCACTTATTTTGGCATAAGGAAGTGAACCCTGATATGGAGTCACACTTCCACTAGGCTCTGAACAAAATAGCCTTATTACTTATAATATTATACCTGTGGGCCGTAAACTCAAAAGCCGCTATTGGGGCCACGCGTCGTCCCAATTTGATGATGCCGAAATGACATCAATCACAGCAAGCCAATACCAAGTGTTGTGCCTGGAGGACACTTATTGTTCATTTGTTCAAAGTAAGCAGCTTAAAAATTCCAAAACAAAATCCGGCGAGACTAACACCGCCTAATGCTTACACACCTGCAAAATACTGGAAAGTGAACATTGTTTCCTACTTTCCCATGGACTGTTCAAGGCCATCTATACGCTAAGGAATGTTACCAATAGGCTCCAGCGTTTCGAAAAACAACTCGATTTATGACAATGGAGGGGTAAATTTTATCAAACTTCACAAAACAAATATTGGAACAAGAAAAGCCTAACTATGGCTCCTGGAGAGAGCAAAATTCATTCAAATTCATCCGCAAAAACAGAGAAGATTTTCAAATAATACTTGATCTTTCTCCAGGCAAATCACAGTACAGTTTCACCCCATACCAAACGGGCCAGATGGTCTTATGTGCAAAATACAGTGCAGTATTTTCCCTTGACGAAGTTGGAGGTGGAACACAGCAGTTTACAAACTTACCTTCAGCTGCATGCCTCGCCGCATTTTATGCTGGCAGAGGCAACGGTCAGCTTGCCGTTACATCGGATGTTATTCAAAAACATCACCCAATTTCCACATGTCTGCACAATCAACCGCCATGTAATCAGGCACTTGATGTAGGGCTGCCAGAAATTTGCACTGTGCTGTTACAATGCGAGGTACGAGCGTTGATGAGCGTGTTCCCACTTTTCTCGGTTCGGCTGAAGTTGAAACTTGGAACTCACTTTGATGGACACAAGGAATTTAACCAAGCCCGATTGCGAAAAGCTGAATAATTCCACGCGTTCCTCTGGGCGTTTAATTTTGATACAACTCATGAATAAAAATGACAAAACTAGGTTGCTGTGTGGCATCTTATCTTATTATTTTCGAGTTTCAAAGAGAATTCTGTGCGGCCTGTCATTTGTGACTGCATTGGTCTGGTATGAAAAATATACCGCTATAAGCCTGGGTTACTAAATGCTCCACAAAATGATGCGCGGCCGTCGTCGGTCTCCAGATTTACTATAGACAAGATGTCAAAGTAACTGTATGCGTGTGCTTCTCTGGTCTTCAGCGGGTGATTAGGGAACATACAGTCTGTCAGCTGAAAATTCATTTCGTAATTTAGATGAATCGACCAACAAATCGCCATGTTTTGCATCAAGTGACGCAGTATGACAGTGCCGAATAGCAAGTGAGCTAAGCTTCACTATCCTATAGCACATGGACTAAACTGTCTTCAGTGATCTGCGTTGCGGTTGGCTATACATCAAGCGGTGATGGGCGTAGACTGCTCAAAGTGTTTTGACCCACATTGTGGACGCCAATTACAATTGCGTGGTAGGTACACACGGTCGCCTAAGAAACTTAGTCAACATGCAGTCAACTGTCATTACCCGCCTGAGGCCCACCTGACAATTTCTGTGACAGGCCGGGGTCTTTGAAAAGTCAACCCTTCTGTCTAGCAGTTTCTTGCAAAAAATGACAGCGTAGGCTGCTGACATTGCAGTACATTACCTCAAAACGCATCGGCCATATCTGTCATTCATCAAAACATTTATCCCAGTGTGAAGAGAGTTGGAGGAATAATATTGTTAAGAAAGCCATTTCTAAGCAAACCTTGGGAGTGCTGACCAGACGAGGGTAAGAATGCAGCGGTTGTTGTCATCGGAAAATCTAGTTCTAATGTGACCATTTATCCCCGGTTTTATGCTTGAACAACAGAGTAAATATACTTTTTGTAAATAAATTTCACAGTTGGTTTCTGCGCCATGAATGAAACCTAGTGTGCAGTAGAATACCCTTTCGGATGGCCTACCAATAGACAGCACAAATCAATTAGATCAGTTCATCTGCATGGGCTCTGCGGCAAAATTTAGCTTGAACTTAGCAAGGCTAAGTGGTGGAAGGTGCCTCAGTCTGAGTGATGTGATATGAGACAGTTCGCTGGCGAGGTAGTAGCCGCGTACGCCCTCAAGGTCAGGCCACAGACGTTTGCGCCGTTTGTGCCAGCCACCACAACTGTTCATGTCCGCGTGTCTAACTAGTTTGTGCTGATTTTCTATTGTTAGTGTTGCAATTCGCCCTCCTCTTTAGTAGGCAGGTGTCGCATATTGTGTTGGGTCTGGTGAGTTGCACACAACCGTTATTCCACCACTGAATATTTCGTTTGAAATCTGTTTGTTCTTTGCTATTGTGCGTCAATATGGAGCATTTTGAATCTCCTAGGAACTATTCCGACTGCTTTCCAAAAATCAAGAGTGAAGGAGTCGAGGATAGAACAACGTTCATCACTGCAGATGAATGACGAAAATTATTATGATACCATAATAGACACACCCCCTTTCTGGGTGCATATTGTATAGTTCAATTGCGGAGTCTTTCTCCAGGCCATCGTTTATCTCTTTCGAGTTTTTTTAAATAGCTGGTACGTAACGCAGAATATTTGTTAGTTTCAATATGGATGCTGACAGCCTAACATTAAGTATCCGAAAAATCATTCAGGCCTGCAGTGATTTCCATGTTTGCCGTCCGGAACTTGTGAAAATGACTTCTATGTGCTGCGATATTCGGTTTCGCGGCGCAAAACCTAACGTGGAAGAGGGCATATTGAGATATTATAGCTGCCGACGGTATGCTTTTATGGGTGGTGGGACTGCTCACCAGAGCGTAGTTAAATCACTCTTGCTGTCCATACTTGTGATGAACATATACAAATCGAAAGAGCATTAATCCCAGTGACTTCTGGTGAATTTGAGTAAACTTCATATTAATCGACGCGCAATTCAGGTGTGAACATGAAAAGCTCTTGCACTTCTTGTCCGAACCAACACCGGCGCGAAGTGCATCTGCTATTTAACGGACCCGTGGTCCTAACGAATGGAGAACCAGCATTCATAGTCACTGTTAAGATCATCTGCACAATAGCAGCGGTCTTTAACATATCTCACTGAGGTATCGTGAACATGATCTCAGAATTATTAGACACCCCGTTATTACTCCAGACCGTGAGTATTGAAAATGTGTCGCAGCAGTACACTAACCTAAACTATTTATGATACGTCAAAACACCAGCCACAAGTGAACTCACCCTGAAAGCAGACTACTTTTGACCTTTATCGGTGTCATAATTACCAGGCTAAACTTTACCACAATGATGGTAATTTATTTCTCAGAGTAGTAGTAGCTCTAACCATGACTTCCATATTGAACCTGACACTACCGCGATAGGCGTGATGACTGGAAAATGCCTTACCCATACAGCAAGCTTCAATGTAGCCACAACGATAACAAATTCATCACATCACTATGTACATTGGGTAAGTGGCCGATCACTACCTGTCAGCCGAAATCAATTTTTATCCGAATGTATTTAGTAAACCATGCTTTATAACACACTCGAACGAGCCATTTTCCAACTGCAATCTCTGACGTACTCATTGTTTCTGCACCTTTGTGCCGAGCTTCTTGGTCATATATGACAAACAAAGCGGAGATTACACTGCTTTCTCCAGAAGTGTTGGAATAATTCTTCATACTCCCATTAAGGAAGGCACGGAGGAAACTCACTGTTATTCGCTACGGCTCAAAGGAAATAATCCGAACTCCGAAGAATTCCGTGAGGAAAATGCACTCAGTTGGTCTGACTTTAATTACTGTAAAAAGACATACTGTTCACTCTAGCAAAGCGTGTCCTAACCCGATTAATTAATGCTTAACAGCTCCGATAGAGAGGGTTATCTTGTGTGCCTCTCTGACGTCTACATTGTCGCAGGTACGCCAACCAAATTCCTAGACATCAGTTCATTTGTGTATGTGAAATCTTTTGTGACTAAGCAATTGTAATTGTAATTGTGATTGACCAATTATTGTCTGTCACCAACAACGGTTTCTATCCATCTGAAAAAGTGAAAAAAGGGCAGCAAACTGGGTGGATTCGGCAAAAACGTTACTCATGTGAGATGCTATACTCTAGGAAGCATAGACAATGCGTTGATCTGTTGTAAACTTGTTGAGAAATGTCCAACACAGTTACAGCCTATATGCTCCGAATATTGTCACCTAATGTTGACCAGCTTTAAGAAAGGGCCTTCCTATATATCAGTGCAGTTTCGTACAAATCTCAAGAACAATACTAGAGGTATGAGAAACAAGTCGGGAATCTCAGCTCTTATGTTAGTTTTGTGTGCTTGCATATGCATGGAGTTTCAAGCTGCCAATTGGCCTCATCATTATAGCGTAGTATCCTTATTAGGAATCATCACCGGTGCGTATCTCACGAAACTCAGAGAGATTTGAACCACCCACTCTCCGGCTAACTGGTTAAAACTTAACCGATAGGCGACGAGCGGCTGATGAGTTGTGTGATTAACTCATTTGTCTAGAGAAATGGTTTGTTATTAATGACTTGCAAATTATCCGTTTCTCCTACGTAGAGGAACAAGCCAAACGCTCTATAGAAGTTGGTTTTCCTTCTATGGAATCAGTAATTTCCTGTTAAATTATTAAAACTGATTCGTCACCAGATTCTTACTATTCCAATTAGGTATGCACATCAGACTAGATAACGATCAAACAAATCATTATGTCTAAACCAATAATGAACCTTGGAGAGAAACTAACTAATTTTGTTACCTAGAGAGCTACGAACTAGCTTGGAATGTCGGTTATTTTTTGCCTAGGAACCGTATCGGTGGTGATAAAACGAGATGACCCTCAGAAAACTTTGCAAATGCCAGAGGACAGTTCTCAGGCAGCACGAGGCAGTGATGATAAGTAATTGTGTAATAGATTTGCGGACTTTGACGCTTCTGAACCGGCGTAATGCTAGTTGCCTAATTTAAGACTGATTGAAATTGTTCAAGATAGCAAAATTAGCATAAATTTCAGGGCATACAATTCTTTGGTGTCTTACTACTTCAGTTAAAGTTAAAGTACCCGAATAGCTATCACAGGTCAGCAAATACAATTTGGTGAGACTGGTTGCCTGAAGGACAAATATTCAGGTTGTAGGTCCATTCCGGGTATGTTTTTAAAAGTATATTTGTTAGTAAAAATCTAGTTCTTCATGCGTGTTAGAAGTGCCTGCTTTTGTTTTGGAAAAAGTCCGATCAACCGCTTTCCTGGATGCAAAATGTTTTCACGCTTCCGTCCAGCATATTTTAGTAGTGTTCATCCGGTTTGTTGTGCTTCACAAAATGGATATTCATCAAGCAGGAAGGAGAGGATAACCCCCATAGGCACATTGCAACTCCCAATGAACAATACTGTGAGAAACGGTACTGCTTTTAGCGCTCAGGATATTTTTCGGTGTGTGTGAACAGCTTTTCGCTCTCACCTAACTGTCAAATTACCGTAAACACGCTGTTCATGAGCTGCTCAGGGAGGATATAAAGCAGCTCAGCAAATGCTTTACTTAGCAACTGGACGAGTCGTATATGTCCGTTAGTTGATGTACCGACGTAAAAGGATGCAGGCTGTGTTAGGAAAATCGACTAACAAAAATACAGTGATTTTAGTGTTTACGGGGTTTATTATATTTCTTTGGCTTACCTCTGTGTAAACAGTACCGTAAACTTTCGAGCCTAATTCTTACTCTAGAATTTCGGGCTCGCCAAACCTACGCGTTCCGTATCGGGAACCTCATGAGTTACTGTATTCTTGTTAAACCGATGGGAATATTCAAGCAGATCATGAAGATCCTAGCGTACTTTGACTACGTGCTATGAAGGTTAATCATGCTAAACTCCTCTTATTTTGGGTACGCAAAGCGTTTGCGTACAAAATTCACCAAGAACTAATTGGCGAATATTATGTCCACTTCAGCGAAGATAGAAGTGACCGTCTGACATATCGTCCATGTGTTTGATAAGCATTCAAGATCATCACTAATTACACCTATTCAATAATCAATTAAGCACACGTTTGTGACATTACATGCATGTTAGTCCCAATATATTTACATGATAGTCTGGGACAAGCAGCTCCAGTTTTTTTATGATTGAGGGAGAATTTATGTGGTTTAAACCACACAGATTTGACAGTGCTGAGTTAATTTCTGCTTATCATCTGAAATTACCTTGTTCTTTTCAAAGACCTTCTCAGTGAATTTATATTTTTAAATTGCGTTTAGGCCATTAAGATTATGCAGATAAATAACTGAGACACTTGCAGTGGTAATGAATCTTTTTGTGTAAGAGGTTGAAATGTGCACCAAGTGTGATTTGATATTGCTGATCAAAATTTCAGGTGTAATCCAACGAATGAGAAGAGATACTAAATTGGCATTGGATAAAACAAAGTAACTTGGTTCAGTGAACAAGCGGTTGCTGACCGCGGCGCACAGTCTTGGTTTAGCTCCTGGAGTTTCTTCATTTCATTTTGTAGAGTTCACGTCATAGCATTTTATATTTACTAACTTATAACTGATTAAGGCAGATTTTATTCTCTATGTAACTACTCACTATTCTTCTGTCCATAATGATATTTTTTCGGTGTTGTGTTCGCTAAGACAAATCCAACTCGAGCTGTTTATGTATCAGTGATGTGCTGTATGCAGTAGCACGTATCATTTATAACATCAATTTCATATTAGCATGTTCTTACTACTCACAGGATCTTGACCCTTCGTGTTTTGAAAGGTGTACCAACTAAAGGTGGTCAAGAGTTAACATATCGTGAACTGTGAACACTGGCGACACCGACGAACTTGGCACATTTCAATGCTTACTATAGCTGATCGCACGAAAAGAGAAGCTTTTCTTAGCAGGTCGGAAAGTGATTTGGTTAATCTTTCCATATGAGTTTTATTAACTGTTGTGCCCGAAATAGGGCGCTTGGATTACAAGATGGATTTTCTAGCCACACATAGTTTAACTGAGTGACACAAATCTGAGGTTATTCATGCAACTGCAGGCTTAATGGAACGCAATCCGCTGACAAACATGTAGTTTAAAACATCCAATAAAGTGTTGTGGTGTATAGTTTTACTACTACGTTTTGCTGAATGGGTACTCTATATTTCGTTGTTTTTAGCGATGGAATAACAGGCGCAATTTGCGCATATTCGGAGTGCTTCCTTCAACCTGCATCCTGACCTAAAATATCTTCCATATTTGTAAAATATGTTAGCAAAAATATACAGAACGTATTTAATAACAGTCAACATTTTTTCTAATTCTGCAGGCTAGTTTGTGAATGAAATTTCATGTAGGCAATACTGCAAATACACTACCACAAAGTTCATCCATCTGTATGTAATAGAAATATTCCTTGTCCTTCATGATTTGCATTTAGATTATCCAGTAAGAAATGCATCTTTCGATATACATACATCCTGAATCCGTTAGAGGTTTTAGCAATGGCGATGCAGCTGTATGTTACCCACTATTTAACCAACGGTTGCTTTTTAACAAAGATGTTCACATGAATATTCTACAATAAAACAAAGCAACAAAAACAGCTATCTGGTTCCCGAATCCAGATTGGGAACTGTGACATGGTGCAAATATGACTATAGAACATTTTTGGTGTTACACCGAAACATTTACATGACGCCGACCTAAGATTCGTTCAAGTTTTCTCATACCCAGGCTGCGGTGAGCTAGGCTGCAGAAACTATGCCGCCAGCTATTACAATACAAGCAATTATTCAGCTCTACACACCGTTGGTTTAACTTCTTCCTCATTCCCATTGAATCCGCACGCATTCGAAAATTACAACCCTAATTTGAGACAACATCTGTGGTTTTAGCTGTGTCGGTAAATGAGGTATACCCAATCATCATCACCACTAGCATCATCATTATTGAAGTCGACGTCAAAAAATCAGTGTAAGATGACGTAGCAGAGTCATTGTCGTACGCAAGTTGTGATATCTCAAGAGCGCCCACTCCAAGATAAAATGGCGATTATGGTCCTCAACCATTCAAACGCCTGACCGCATGTTAGGGATTTTCAGTGGGAAATGACAGTGCATTACATTATATAAAGAATATACCAGAAAGCATGTTTCATTCCCTAGACTTACAAAATCGGTTGTCCGTGTTGGTTAGAACTTTAATCATCGACCAGCATTTAAGCGTATAAATCATCATACGACAGCAAGATTCAGTCTCTTTATGACAGACCTAATCGGGATAGGTGTAGCTAACTAGACTGGCCTGATGGGATTTTCGCCTTAGCTAAATACAGATATAGCAGGTCCACTATTCAGCCATCTTTGCATAAGCCTATAGGCTCTTTTTTAACATAGTTTGTCCCGTAGGGATCTCCAACTTAAACTAAGCGAAGTTGTGCACCAACGGATTTCTGGGTAGAAAATATTACTAGGATTACTTCATTTGTGATTCACCGATTTTTGCTTCTATACTGAGATGACAATGATTGATTCTGCTGTTACTGGTGAACCAGGTCATGGGAGATCTTTTGCATTAGTCTCAGTATTGGTCACCTGGCAAAATTTGCCAAAAAAAACTATTCCACGTAGTTGATTAGCAGAGTTGAGAGATCCACAGATAGCACTTCAGCAGTAGATTGCGTTTAAATAAATAATTTACTCACATCTAACTGCAATTTGATTTATCGCCTGAGCGCATTTCGGTCACAGATGCGGCACAAGCCATCTGGTTTCTCAACAGAGATACCATTGGATAGGCGCTGTCATCAGACTGCCTCACCCCCGTTTTCTAATCAACTCTTCATTCTCTGCTCGGTGACAGGATTATTCTTCAGTCTCGTTGAATAGGCCGAATTCTAACTGCTACACCTAAGCTGCCTTATAGTTCAGTTAGCATACACCAGCATGAACACCGTACCCTTCATTGAAAGTTCAGTTTTAATTTTGAAATCCTTTTGAATGTTTGTAGCTCTCCACATGGATGGCTTCGCGGTTCACTCAGAACCTCACTCACTAGAAAAAACGTTTGTACTTGTTGTCTACGGCGGTACAGTTAATCTAGCAATTGATTTAGCTGATCCGGAAAATTTGTGGGGCGGTCCCCATTCTATCAAAGACGGAAACTGACAAATTAGTTGTGTATACTTGACTGATATTCATTAAAGCGGAGGTATGTCTCAGCATTCGATACTCCATGCTCACCTGCTCGGCTGACTCTACAGTATTTTCCGTCGAAAATTTACGCGTCTGAGTGGAAGGCTCAGAATAACATATGGTTATAACTAACCCACTGGATAATGCAGTTATTCGCTTGCAGCATGATGCGAAGCCATAAAGTTTTGCGGTATATATATTTAATTACGAGCATAAATTGTACTCTTTGCCTACACGCATGGTGAACACGGTTTTCTTCAGTAGAATCGGTGCATCCTCCGCTACTAAATTCACACCTCTATACTTTCGTTAGATATTGTCTGACACACAACAGACGATATTTGTCTTGTTTATGTGTTCTAGTTAGGCGGTAATATGCAAATGATTTCGGTTGAAATACCCGGACTCTCATTTGGCTATCCGGTTTGCACAACGTAACGTAGATTCTTTTATTTGCACCACAGGGGTGCCCAGTTTTGGGACGGAGGTTCTATATTTTATCTCGAAACCCTGTCCAAATGCTCCCAACATTTAGTTTCACCATAATCATCGAGTCGCCGCTGCTTACGGAAGGCACATACTGGTAAAAAGCAGGTATGAGCAGGGAAAAAAGTTGGGATTTAAGTACGCACAGAAATAACAGTTTCTTAACTGAGTTATTTGAGCGGTGTTATATGCAAAATAAACGTTAAGTACTGGTACAGCTATCTAATAGGCAGTTGTATGCTTGCGCTGCTCTTCTTATATACGACCACTTTTTCCAAGTCCAGAAATACTCCACATTCTATTGATTGCCAAATTTGCCAAACCCACAAAATGCATTAGATAACTTTTGTAATTAGTTCTTACTCCCTGATGGAAATGCCATTTTCCAGAACTCAGAGAAGTGATTGTAATTTGGCACGGAAATCGGTTTAAGTTCGGATTTAATAACCCAATATTTCCAAAACGACCTTCGCAATTTTACCGAAAGCGCTTTGTACGTGAACATTTTCTACAAAATGATGGTATTTCAATAAATCCTGAGGTCTCCTATAGACCATCTAGTTTTTTCAGGTTTATGATAGCTTATTCCTGACACATCCTCCAGCTGAGCGATCCCCATCCCTAGATAATTTGGCTAAGCAAACATAATTTACATTTGAACCAAATTCGAAATAAAAGTTTCGCTCAGGAATAACGTCACGAACATTGTCGAACTAACGTGATACTGTTCACAGACGTCATCTTAATGATTATATATGTATAACCGAAAATGCTAATGGCGGTTTGACCTCCTACTGTCAATAGCGTTGATAAACATCAATCAGATGACATCACTCTAGTTTCGAAAAAACCACTCACATTCGTCTGTGCTACGACGATTCATGCTACTTTCATGGGGGCCAATTATATAGTCCGTTGGCTTATATAACTTCCCCTTTGTTGCCTTGAGTCTGGTTTCATAGGGTTTAAAATTCGAACGTTCCCAGGGAAATAAGTTCTGATAGTTAATCGTTCGGTGATAATGCATCTGAAGACAATCCGTCAAAAAGTCCAATAGAAAATGAGGCAAGAAACAGCACACAGGCTTTAAGATCTCGAGGGGCGTTAAATAGGGCATGATTCATTTAATGGGGTTTCTGTAAAAATATGGGCTCCTAGGCTGCGAGTAAACAGATGCTGCGAATTGTGTGAGAATCAACTGTGGAGTAGCATTGAATAAAGAGGGAACAACAAAAATACCAAAATACGAAGTCAACGGTTTAATATTTGAGCCATTTGACTGTCAAAAAGCGAAGGAAATGTGGTCGATTTCCACAAACATGCACACTTCTTAAATGCGAACAACCTTCATCTGGCTTCATGGTGATGTAGACAATTGTTAATTGACTTAGCGTTAATGAACAACGTAAAAGCTGCTGACTTGCACGGAACTAAATTTTAAAGCAGTCTGTTGGAGTTACTTGGTAATATACGCGTTTGAGTTATGTTGGCAAAAGAGCTAGTAACATTTTTTGATGTTTTTTTCTACGAGCGCAAGGTCTAGCTTGTGGAATGGCGTGTGAGTCCTCGGTTATTGTTAGAAAACTTAATTGCTGTGATTATCCCCTAAGGTATATACATAATTCTCTCAGAAGAAGAAGAAGAAGAGGAAATCCTATCGCACTCCGCCCTAAAAACGCCGAGTTGTATGATCTTTAGATGACGCTTGGCACGAGCTTTCGGTTGAGTGCGCAAAACAGCAAATAAAAATTTGTCTGTTGGTTGTAGTCTGACCACGAGAAGAAAGGAACTAAGACAAAGTTTTGAAAGCCATAAACTTTGACCCAACGCAACGCTTTAACCACCTAGCTATGATCGTCCAATCACCTCTCCCTCGTGTGGACGTCGTTTGACTAGGTCAGACATTTTGTGTTTCATTTCCACGGATTCCACTGTCCCAATCATGGATCTACCTGCAAGCATAACTGCTGTTGCAATGGGCTGATCTAAAAAAATAGGATATTGTTGAACCATGTTACAACGCCTGTATGGTCAACATGTCATAAGCAGGTGAATTATCTCGCTTATTTTCTATGCAGTATATCGTCATAAGCAAGACAAAATAGAAGTACAAAGCAGAACTAGCTTTTTTGGTCTGGTAAGGTAGGAAAACCAACAAGTGTGCCAATGTATTTAATGAGGTCACATTTATCACACAGTACACTCAGTGATCTATCAGTGAAAATTGAAACAGCATGATACGATAACGTAGACTGGCCTGGCCTTTAAATGTTCTAAATATAAACGTGCTGAAGAGTGCGCTCATACCTGTGGGTCGCTTGTTCATGTCTTCTGAGCGCACAAGAGTAGACGAACTGCATTCCGAGAGTAAAACTCCTCAAGGAGTGACACTACTTGTGAATCATCAGTAGGTGCAGAAGAAGCGGTAAAAGTTATCACTGTCTACTGCCACCAATTCCATTTGATGGCCTTAGTGGACTGATTCTTGTTCATCAGATAGCGTTTAGATATTATGGTCCACCCCATTTAGAAAACGGGCTGGGCAACTTCTTGGCATTATGATGGATGTTACCGACATCCAGGCCGAATCCTCTGAGCGAACTCTTCATGGCGTGACTGAAGGCACTGAAACACTTAAGCCGCAATCGAAAACCAAACAACTTTCTGCAAGTGCGTACTTTAGTAGGTCTGTTAGATTACGTTGAGTTGCCTTGCTCAAATGAGATGAGGGACTCCTTTTGTTCGTGCGTCACCGGAGATTTGTTTGTCGGTGAACGCTCTGGCGCACTTAAAAACTAGTACATGACAATTCACCAAATGCTTCTGTTCCGTTCCTTTTAGTGAAAAATAACTGTTACGAGTCCCCGTAGTCAGTTATAAACAGTAGGGCGAATTTTGATTACAGTGGGCATGTACAAAATAACCGTGCTGGACCAATAGCTATGTACTCCTCGGCCCTCTAACACCAGAAATTTTGAAATTGTTTTTCCGTACAGGCAAAATAAAATATCATCCGTGGATTTCATAAAATGTAGTCCAGTCCTCAAGCGCTAACAAAATAAAACACCGGGTAACAGGTTTCCGCATCTGTCCATGATTACTGTCATGATAACGCATTAGCTGACAATATGCACCAAGTTACTCGCTTCAAAAACAGGCATATCGTCCTGGAACTTATACCAATGTACAAATAGGGATTCGTAATGCTGGATTATGCATCGTGCCCTACAATGTGCGAAAAGTTGGCAGAAAAGTAATGCATCAACTGATCCATTTGTAGAACCCGTGCGCAGACGAATATGTCAAGCAAAATTAAGTGGGTTTAAAAACTCCGCAGCTGTATACGGATTTTTGCCAGCAAACGACATGATCGGGTAAATTTGGTATTTTATGTACCGGCTTGATTATTTCCGAGGTAACCAGTGGAGCTCAAAACTCCTAGCTCCAGTTAAACAGCCCTCTCACGCGCGATGTTTTGGTATCAGGTCCTTCACAAGTGGTGGTGCAATTTGACATATTCTCTGGTCCCGGTACGAATGAAGGGCTCACATTTAAATTATCGGGACTCACATTGTGTGGAAACCTCCACTGTAAACATACCGATAAAATTCGCTAGTTCCGTCAACAACAAATGTGATCTGGTCCATTTTGTTTGTAGCTCTGGAGAACTCTATCTAAGTCGGACGGAACCTTTGGCATCTGGACCTAGAATCAACTGGCACGCAATGCCCCTCGAGGGGAAACTGATCAAGTTATACTGCCATTGATTAGCAGATTCAGTCAAGAAATCTGCCATTCGCTTAACACCAGCTAAACACTGATAAGATTTAGCTGATGAGCAGCACTTAAGCATTTGATGTCCTGTCAGTTTTCCTAACGTAACTGTGTGTGTGTGAGAAATCGAGGCGTTGTTGTTCGGCATTCATTATGGCTTTATCCCTACCAAAGTAAGTGAATGAATTCCATCGAGGAATTTAGGTCGGATCAATTTCTTACTGGATTACACATGATGTGAACGATGATGGATGACTATCACAATCTGCGCACACGTTCTGTATTATCCAGGCACAACTTATTAAGTTTCCTTCGGTTTATCGCCCACACAAATCCTAAGGCTGACATTTTTTAATGCTCGTCGGTTGTTATTGTTTCACCGATTCAGCCGCGCAATAGTCGACCAAGCTGTCCATTCTGGATAGATCATTTGTACACACTAAAGAGCAGACACCTGACACCAGACACCTGAGGCGAGGTCTCGAACCACTGACTTCAAGGTTACTGCCCTGGTGCCCAGTTGGTGCCTCCTACTGTCGCGCGTGTGCACTTGTGTTCCACAATGGTGCCCTACTAATACGCTTGCTGCCCCTAACAGCTAAATACCGTCAGCACCATGCAGTGTAGTGTTATCCGTAGCTCAGTTAGCAGAACACGCTTACACGAAAGGAAAGTTTGCAATTTGAATCCCATGGAAGTAGGCTCATCGTTGTACCTGCGTTCCTCACATCTGGTGCGGATTCATGCCTAGACAAATCCCCTGGGCAGCCAAATTTGATCTCGAATAAACTGCCAAATTGTTTGAAATGCAAACGAAATGATCAGATTTTCCCTGAATAAAATGATTCATGTAAGGCGGGATCAACTTACCCAACTTCAGTGTGGGCTATTTTCCGAGGCAAAGGCATTTTTCCTAGAGCATGTGGGTGTGCAAATAATAAAACCGGAGTAAGTTGATTCCATACTCTAAATTCTAGACACTCGGCCTTTTAATCTGGAGGGTAACAACAGTAACCGTGAGACTAATAAAATTTTGCCGGATCATCCAGCACTATTCTATTAGTTTCCTCCGGCTACTCATGTATTATACTACACCGAGGAAAATGCGATATAGCCCTGATCCTTAAAGTAATGGACGAATGACAAATAAGTAATCGGTGCCTTATACCATCACGGTTACACCCGATGATTTCTTGCGACAGGCATCTGCACGTACTTCAGTCGACTCCATTCCGTTCGGCTTATATCGGTGCCAAAGGCGAGCAGCATCATATCTCCACGCAAACCGACTGTGGCCTTCTACCGTGCACAGGCCTCCAGGTTGCGACTACCATTGACGTACAGTCCCGATCTGAATGTCACCCGGTTGTTTATACTGTTGGCTAGTATGTGTGTAGGGATTTTCATTCCGTGGTGCTTAGGCGGCTGGATTTTTGCATTGGATTATGGCAGTATGAATTTTTTATGCCGACCCGACTATGCTGGTTAATATGTGGCTTCGATATAAGCCCGAGTTATAATGCCGACCTAGCGGAGTTTGAGTTTATCAAGGGATCTCGTAATAATGCCGTTGAACTGAGCAATAATCAGTAAGTTACTTGTTTCATCCGTCAGTTTCACTACATAGCCGCAATCTTCTTGCCAAATAACCATCCCCTCTTACCCACCAAAATATACACAAGAGGACTACTTCAGTTGTTAAGGTTAAACATGCGCTGAGAGTACAATTGGTGCATGGGTACTTTAGGAGCTATTAGAATGATTTTGCCTCAAACTACTCCTCAACTCTCCATGAAGTGTAAAAACTGTTGAAGCGCAAGTACCTGTTAGTTCAAGCAAAGATATCCACAGGTTCAGCACCTCCCAAAGTGCTATGATGATGGTTCATTCCTCGTTTGTGTCCTAGAAATGACACACTATGTACTTCTAAATACTCCACGCCTGCAGGTACGGCTTTGTATGTCCAGCGTCACATTTTCCCGTAATCCGGATTCAAAACTATTGTTTGGTCAAACTACCTGACTCGAACTTGCGTACCGAAGTTTCCGCCTCACTAGGTCGCATAGGCCAACCGTAGCCCTATACGTACGACGCTATTTTTTGGGTCATACTTTATGGTTATATTTGGGCTCGCAATACATTTTGAAAGCTGGATGTGAGAATCACTCACAATTAGGAAAGCTTTAATCGATCAGCGCTTCATATTGGGCCATCTGAAAACTGAGAACTGCGCTGTAATTGGATGCAAATATGCGGCAATTCCCCGGCCGAAATACTTTAATAGCGCTGGCCCTAAATCTGACGAAACGGTGACTTGGTTAAATTTTGAAAGAGCATCTGTCCAGATGGCCGACAGGAGGATATGTGTTAGTTCTAGGCGGCCTGACTGGGATTGAAGACGGCCTGACGGTCTTCTAGGAAAATCTGCAGCAGCGGTTGAACGGTGCTTCGCCGTGATTGGATGGATTATCACGTCAGCAGCTGCTGTCGGACCAGTTCGTCAAGATATTCCTGCTAGATGAACTCAGAGTTTCAGATGAATCTGTTAGGGTAGATGGTTGAGGTGTCACTGACCGCACTGGTTTCGGAAGACAACCGTGGTGAGTCACCCATGAAGGACCCCCGAATAGCCAAACGACTAACTGAAAAACTCGTTGCCCTGAATACAAAAGCGTAAGAGCGCAGTTGAAGGAACAAATGGTACGGCTGATTACGGGATGAACGGATATTGCCACAATTGGCCATCCATCTATAGTAACCATTTTGGCTAATGGTCTTTTGCTGGCTGGGTTGCCCTTAGCGCAGCAACACAGGTTGCGACATAGGCGGCAACTGCGATAGATTGGAAAAGCCAGCTGTGCTTAATCGATTCAAGATAGGAGTATCAGTTACACAGAAAGTGAAGGGATCTGTTTTCACATGGTGCGCCCCAGCAGTGAGGGCAGTAGTTGGATACCTGAATACTGATGGGTCGTCACTGTGATAAATGCTGATATGCAACAAAGTATTGCAGCACGAGTTTCTGATAACGCAAATCATACGAATATGGGGGCAGGTGTCGTTAGGAGGGCGGGACCACCGTTAAACCCAAAGCAAAGTTAGGCCTGAAGTTCCATAGGCTGCAAACTATTTTTGCATCAGGTGCAGTGGTGGCACTTTAAATTATTGTGGTCAGAAACTACCCACAAGATAAGGCAGTAGTGTGTGCAATTAGGTCGATACCAGGATATAGGTTTCACATGTTTTACGACCTCGTGCAAACAAAAGCACTATGACGTCCATAAACCACGCAATTTCAATGATGATCAGAGAGCTAATGCAGTAATTAGGAGTCTTTGCAGTTTCGAAAGTACGTTTGTTCTAGCTATCAGGAGAGACAATTTAACTGGCCGGGTTCGGCTACAGAATGCGTGGTGGATGTGCTAAAACTGCCAAATTACCCGGAAATCACTTGAAGGCTCTACAATCACGGATATGGCAACAATAAGTTAAACGGTACGAAATTTCATTCAATCAATCCTTTTCATGTGCATCCTGCGCAGATCAGGATTACTCACCCATCAAGTAGAATTGCATGGAAATACATCCTTCGGAAAGGTGCTTTGGTTGACGCGCCGTAGTAGCTAGTAACTGTAATAATCATATGTTCTATAATATTTCTAAAGAACACTTTAATTGAACGATGCTGGTTTTTAACATTAAAGACATTTTCCTAATTATGTGGGTAATCCGCAGTTGGTGAGTCAATTTTTTGGACACATTCACGGTCTGATAGTTTACATTGGCTTACGTCAACTAGAAAGAAAAGGTGTTTTCTTCCGAAAAAAACATAACTCACGGTTGTCAAGCGAAGGCATACTTGAACACTTTCAGGGCTTTTCTGATGTTTCCCCCTTACGGCAGACCATTGTGTAGGGGCCGTTGATTCTGATGACATAAGGTGTTTCTTGTCCACGAAATTTTACAACACGAATTACAATTCAAATTAACCTCGTCTGAGTTTTATGAAATTTAGGTATGCAGATTGTCAGCTAAGCCACCACATGAGAGCACAAACCGCGAAAACCGTACTGACCTCTGATAACAACTATTTCAAGAAGAGAATGATGTACTGACGTGATAGACTACTCATAAGTTTGCTGAAAATTCTCCGATAGCCCACGATCGGTTTCGGCCTTCTCGGGGCTCATCAGGCAGACACAGTCCCCGAATTTCCGTCAACCTTATGTTCTACCAACCTTATGTTCTTCCAAATTGCACGAAATACACGCATTTGCAAGTGAAAATGTCTCTGCGAGAGACTCACCTGGAACCCAGCTGAATCTCTCCGTTTATGATACTTTTAAGTCTACACACGTATCGCGATATCTCGAATAAAGTACCAACTGAAACATGAGACGGCCTGGTTCAGCACGTTCACTTGTTTAAAAACATCATAGAGGAGAGATTCAGCTAGGTTCCAGGTGAGCCTCTCGAAAAACCAAATTTGTTTGCAAATGAGTGTATTTTGCTAAGGGTATGGCGTATTAACTTATTTTAAACCCGCGAGACTTGTCAGTGATATCTGAAAATTTTCGGAACATTATCAGTGAGATTGGGGTCGAATTCGTTAAAAACCCTTAGAAATATCTGGTAAGCACTTTTCCTGCATGCATAGTAGAAGACGCTAGGGGATCCACATCGAAGTCTTGGTTTTTGTTTTCTTTTTTATTAATAAAATTTGCATTCGTTTTCAAGGAAAATTTGCAAGTGCAGTTAAGGGTAGTTTTGTTGGCATATAATGCCGTAAATGATCCTGAAACGGTGCGGGAAGATATTAGCACCAGTCCAGACTACGGGCAAAATCAGTGAATGTATGTGTATGAAGCGTACTTCATTAGTGAACTACTTTGTCCTGTTGAGTGCAAACTTATACTGACTTTGGGCAAAATTGCCTCAAATTCCGCCATGTACCCTCTCCTTTGTTCACAAATTGAACGAAGAGTTTTCAGCAGCATGAATTTATTATGTTCATGTGGGTAGACCAGCCCGATAAGCAAACATCTAGAGAGAAGTACAGGCACTTGTTAACCAAACGCTACTTTTCGATATACAACTGGAATTTGTCGCTGAGCACCTTGGACCCATGAATCGACCGTGGTCTTAATTCCTAGTGTTTATCTACCACAGAAATAAAAACCCTTAAGTTTTGCCTCCGGTCACTTAGCATTCTCCCTTTTACCATACATTCGCAGTGGGAAACAAAACCATCTGGACAGTATGGATCGCAATGTTTATCATCAGCAGAAAACTTATTCTCCCATTTTGACGCCATAAGATACAATGCATACGGTCTGATAACCATCACCCATTGTTTTTGCATGTGACCACCCTTCATCCAACTCAATAGAGTTACAATTAAACATACCCTTATGGTTAATATATACAAATAAACCGTTGCCAATAAATGAACAAGACTATGGCAATATCGTCAGACAAACCTAAAACAATAAAAAGGAAAATTTTTACTAGGCAATATGTCTGAAATATCAAGACGATAACGGTAACGGTGCAAATTACCAATTCACTAGCCACTTATTAGTGTTTCAGCTAAATGACCAATGGTATCCGAACAGTAACGTGTGAATGAGGTCGTAATTCGACAAAAATGGATTAAGACTGAATTTGAGCCGAGTAACAGACACGACGAGCAAATGAAATGTGAGATGACAGCATTTAATCCGATGAATGCACCATAAGCTGAATGTCTGCCAAAGTAACAGTGAAGCCGCTGGGAGGTAAGGCCAATACTATCGTTTATTTTTGAAGAGTATGGTCACAGGAATAAAAAGTGAATGCAAGCGATAAATGCGAAAGGGTTACAGAAGAATATGAGATAAAGAGAGAAATATCTCATTCAAAGTCATGTCACCAACAGTTCCAGTCGGATAAGATGAATCCTAACGTACGTAAAAATTTTGGTATGGAAACATGCATGTAAAGTCTAACAACCGAAGAAAAGACAAACAATGCTGAATGCTCTTCAAGGCGCGGAAAGCGCTAGCACAGTCAAGACTCGCACATCAGGCACAAAGTGTCCGTCATACTGGATCTGGTGTGAAATTTAATGGCAAGAATGTACACTCAACGCCATGTGCCACGCATAAATTTGTCGTAAGTACGCAGAGAGCCCACAATGGCGAGCAAACACAAGTCACTGACTGTGACCTTTGGAAGTCGCAGTCCAAAATCAGCCTTTGCGGATTGAGGAAAGTAGATCCTTCGATAAGAGACGATCATCGGTTGGTGGACCAAAAAGTCCACATCACAAACGATTGCACGTAGGGCTGAGATTATGGCGAGGGAATATTCATCAGCACCATACTTCTGCTTCTTCTCAGTCCACACAGTCACTTCGCGCTCATCCGAGACTATGCTGACGTCTACTACAGTTGTTCGGCGCTCCCGAATGGCAATCAGGTCAGGCTTGATGAAGGACGACGAAGTAAGTGCTCTCAACTCCTCAAAGACGGTGTATCCCAGGCGACGGAGGCGTTTTGCGAGTTCCCTTGCAACCCGGTTATGACGAGCACATCTGGCGTCATGCGTGATCCAGCAGGACTGCAAAATATGCACCAAACTCTCTGGTTGGCCACAGTTTCCACGACATAAGATCGTCTGGCCACCGTGACCATGTCGAGCGCTTCTAACTCTCGTCCTGAGCAGGTTGCATCGGAGCTGGATACCGCGGATAAATATCCGAGGAAACACTCTTTCTGGAAATACAAGCCATCGATTAGAAAGAGGCGAAGCGACCAACTCGTAAACCGCGACCGTCAACGCTGTTGTGCAGGCTATCACCCCAAGCAGCCACCAGCTCTTCCTTGGTGTTTACGCATGAACCATGGACACGGATCGGAAGGCTGAGATCCCGAACAACCTTGCCAAATGCGGAATCGTTGACCACATTGCGTAGTACACGGCACTGAGTAGAAAGCAGCTTTTCCATACGCACTCTCCGCTGCATCGGGATTGTTGCACTCAGACTTGGGATACCAAGTCCCCCATGTTGTTTACCGGCATGGATGTAGCTGATCGGGGTATCCTTCGGTAGACGTAGCCAGCCGCGAATAGATTGCCTGATGTAGTTGTCCAACCTTTTGAGCGTGTTTCGGTGGACTTGGCCAAGCACGAGCGAATATGTCAGCCTCGGTATCAGGTAGTTCTTCGTGATCTCCATTCTTTGATGCGGCTTCAACGGGGCACGCGTCACCTCGTCGAGCAGTTTGAGCAAATGCTGTCGATGGTTGAAGACTCCTTTCCCTTGAAAGTAAAGGGGATGCCCAAATATGTTACTGTGTCTGTCGGACCCAGAGGAGTGATGAGTTCCTCGGCGAAGCGAAATGGTTCGACTGAGACTGCTGTCGCCCGATGTTTCTGTCCCCACAGATCACCATCGCTTTCGTCTTTCGGGCGTTTATCTTCATACCAGCTTTTCCCAACTCAACCGCAGCAGCTTCAAGCTTTCTTTGAGGCGAGCCTGACTTTCTGCACACACGACCCAGTCGTCAGCGAAGGCAAAACCATCTACTAGGGTGTCATGGAACTGGTATCCCAGTTGCGGCATCGACAATCCAAGAACCTCATCCATTGCCATGATGAACAATAATGGGTAGAGTGGATCTCCTTGCCTCACCACTCTGTGGCAGTGAACTTCGGAACTGGGGAAAACTGCTACAGCATTCTCATAGGACTGTGCGATGTATCGAACTAGAGGTGACGGTGCTCCAAACGCCTCGGCAGATCTGACGATTGTGTCATGCGAAACCGAATCAAATGCTTTCGAGATATCAACGAACGCCAAGCTGAGGTTAGAAGCAGTCGCTGAAGAGTGACGAAGGAGGGCATGTAACAGCGATGTAGCTTCCAAACAGCCGTCTCGATGTAGAAATGCAAACTGGAGTGAAGGCAGTTGCAATCTACGACTCCAGCGATCAGCGAGCACCTTGTGAAAGCATCGGACAAGAAAGGATGATACGGAGATCGGTCTCAGTTGATCCGGTGAAGTCGGATTAGGGACTTTCGGAACTAGAGTAATACGGGCACGACACAGATGTAGGGGACAACCTCCAGATAGTAAGAGTAAGTTGAAATACCCAGCAAGTACGTTAGCACTGAACCGGCGGATCATCCTGGGCGTGAGCTTGTCCATGCCTGGGGACGAATTGCCCATTAAACGGATCGTACGGTCGACTTCCTCACCTGTAATTGGCTCGATAGAGCTCCAATGGCGTGGTACTTCTATGCGATTTGGCCGGCTATCCACGTGTTTTGGGGCTAAGAGCACCTGTTTCCAGTACTTCTTGGCGTCTATAGGTAAGCCGTAGTTGCCTTTGTATAGATCTTTCCATGACCCATCGAGCACAGGAGGCGCTGCATCTCTCCGTCTTTGGTGGTATAGGGTCTGGATGGTGGCGTAGTTGGCTTGGCGGACCTGCTTTCGGTTGACCGGCATCCGATGGGCTAATTGACGACGGCGTCTGGATACAGTTTTCCAGGTGTGTGAAAATGTCCTGGAGGCGTGGAGGTCCAGAAGCGATAGGAATTGCTCCGATTTCATGATATTAATGCACGCAGCTTAACAATTGCTTTAATATTACCACGTTAGAATATTAAGCTGTCTTTCAGCCATTTTAAATACGCCAGAATTCATATGATTATAAGTTTGGAGGTCTCGGATGGAATTGTAAACGTAAGGAGAATTCTACGAGAAATTCTTCAACTCGCATGGTCCAACACATGGCTTACGCGGCACAAAGAAACTCTGCGTAGTTGCTATTTGGCAGCTTGACGCGTCAAGTTTGCAATAAAACAACGACCATTTCGTGATCGCGTTTATTGTACATACTGTATGACTCTGCCGACATTCTTGATTGTATTTTACGGTCATCGCTCAAACTTTTCTGAGCCTTTAGTAACAGAATTGTGTAAGAAAATTCACATATTGATACTGGGAAGAGGTCCGAAACCTCAAACAAAAAGGTCATCCTGAACTTGAAGCCGATCTGTGCTGAAAGGCCGAAGGGCGTTGTACACCTATTTCATTCTTATGGTGAATCATAAGCAGAGCGCAATTAACAAAAAAAACCATTCGGTTTTAAACCCCGCGACATCTTGACCAGAAATTTGAACACAAACATTCGGCCACTAGCGGTTGATCAGCAGTGTGATTAAGTCGCACCCACATAGGATATAGCTCCGTTCCTCCTTTAATTAGGTCATGGATGCGTGCAACCATGTACTCTGTAAGATTTGCTCTTACTGTTATTTAGCCACAGGCCACAGGAGGGTCGCGGGTTTGAAATTCTCTGAAGTTTTACGAGTTGCGCAATGGTGATGAGTCTTATTAAGGATGAAACAGATATTAAGTACTTCTCGGCTTTTGAACACAGATTGGCTTTACTTCCAGGAAGATACTTTCAATAGCATTTGCATTCGATTAAATAGTTTAAAATAGGGTTTAACCAGAAATGGCGAAAAATTACGTGCATACGTTTGGGTTTATTTGATAAAATATTTGATCGAGGACGATTAACCTTGAAAACCTAGAATAAAAGTCACTAGGTTTCCATGTAAAACGTTTTATATATCGTTTGTGCCGTAAATACAATCCGCATCATCGTTGCTTATGTGTGTATCTTAAGCCTGGAGACGACAATTTATGAAAATGTCCGATAGCCGTAATAGTGCTGAACACGTAATTCAACCTTTGGCATTTTGTTCAGCCAAGATGGGTTACTCAAACGCAAAGGATCTCGAAGGATCTCTGCTGAAATGTTCTGACCCTCAGATGTGATTACAGCTAGTGAACCAGGTACTTACCATCTGGCCGTCAAACACATACCTTTTGGCTGCCTTAAAAAATATGCAGCATAGCGTCAAACAGGTTAAAATCCATCAAAAAAATCTGGCTGAAAATGGTCATCGGGATCCATAATCATTCGGGATTTGCCGGATTGAATCTGTAGTGAAGACGTGCTCAGCTGGCTGCAGTGGAGCTCAGTAGAGTAGTATGTCGATACTTTCACCGCCGTCCACACTTAAGGACAGTGAAGATGGCTTGATGCAAGAGAAATTAATTATTTTACCATCGCACACCAACTGCAGCTTCATAGCGGTTACCAGGTGTGCAAGGTATTGTTCCAGGTAGAGCTTCCTGGTCTCTCAGCAACGTACCTAGTCATTCACGAGTGCCCCGAGACCTAAATCAAAAATACTAATAAGGTGAAAAACTGAATGCTACGGACCAAACGGTAGCGAAAACGTGTGGGTAAAACGAGTGGTCTTGATAGCATTTAGAACGTGACATACAGACGCGTAAACAGTCAAAACCATTTTGCTTATGCTTGCTTGGTTTTGTCGTGTAGAAAGAACAGCTGGAGGCCTGTAAAACAGGGCACGCATGAAGCGTTTATCTTAGTTAAAAGGAACTGCTATGTATATGGATACAAAACCACCCAGGACACAATAACAGATTTTTTGCTGGATACCCGAGTTACACCAATATTGTGTCCTAATGTAACGTAACCCTCGTTTATAGAGAAGGACAGTGCAATTTTCCCGTGTAGTTAACTAGAATGAAGAAGTGAGAAACTACGGCCGGTTTCCTCAGAAAGTTGTTAATACTCAACGTAACTCACATCACCGAATTTGTAGGATTTTAAAATATCTAAGAAATACAAGAATTTGATCGACTGTCCCTTTTTTAGAAACCACGGATGTAAGTGAATGCGCATCATCACAAATCTGAAGACAGTCTAAGTTACAGCTGAAAAATAGTCTAGACTTTATCCAGGCACATGAACATTAAAGTAGACCTCAAGAGTTGCACTACTAAATAACTAGAAAATTCAGTGGGCAGTAGCGGCAAGAGCATTTCTAGGGGAGGGCATCTTCCCTCAGGACAATCAGAATCCACCGCGGACAAAGTCCTGGCTGAGTTTTCTATCTGTACTTTCAATGTCAAGTTAATTTAACCAAATGGTCACTTCACCCCACCAGTTGAATAACTGCAAATGAGTTATTTTGGCTAGCAAGGATGATTACAGGTGTAAGTCTGTCATTTACAGACAGTGTTCGGGCTTGCTTGTTTCTTTTCGAACAGTAAGGTATTCATTTCAGGCTGAAAGAATTTGGGTAATATTTTGTTACTAGAGCACGTTGTGTTGTTTGTAAGAATATTTTCACCAAAAGAAAGTGTATACTGCAATGCGCGTCTTCCTGGACCTACTGTTTATCAGCTGTACAGAGCATTTCCAAAACAGATGGCCAGGCAGCAACCGCTGAGCAGTACCAATAACCTTCATGGGTCACAAACATTACGTGGCAAAAGTAGAAAGGAACACGTAGAACACGTAGAACACAAGTAGAAAGGCACGTCCAAAAATTATTATCGTCCTAGAAGTAGCCCTCTAAAATGATCAGCCAAACGCTGTCTTTCGGCGGAGTAATATGCGTATAACATGTAATATGCGGGTGCTGAACATAGCATTACACTAGAACACCCCACAAGAACAGGGTAAGCAAACGTTGCTCAAGTTTCGCAACGGCAATCTAGTAGAATCACTGACATATACTCGGTGATTCGTCTACGTCTAGTCTCCAGGGGGCGATGTCAGCATGAGTCACCTGGGTTTAGATTTTGAGTGGGCTTGCTGAGTCTCAACCTGTTGTCAATTCAGACAGATAACAAGATAACGGATGCTTGCCCACCAACACACTATTATTGAAAACGATTTTCGCAAACTAACTCTAGAGTTTCACGCAACTTTCAATTTAAAAAAATTGACATTCACGGAGCGGTCCACACTTATTTTTGTCTTCAAATAAGCAAAGTGATAGTGTGATTTGAAAACATCTGTTGTTTCACTCTAACCTGGTTCACCCTCTGCTAGCCTGTTGCCTGTTGCCTGAGTTCACAAATCCTTTCTCTTCTGGAAACGCTCCACTCTAAAATGAAAAGTGAAGTCGTTTTTAAGGTGCAAAGATGCGGAAAGTTTGGTACGATGCGCAAGCAGCTGAAAAGACGCATATTTAATCAAGCGTATAAGCCAAAAACTGTATTCGCATTACTGAGCAGAACATCGAGCGACCTGAAAAAAAGGACGAGCATGGATAAATAGGAGAGTAATGGTCCTTCATTCTATGTACACATCACTTCATTTCGGAAAAATCTTCGATGATCACTGAGAAATCTGATTTATTTTGAGTTGCAGAGTTGCTCAAATGTGAGTAATCTTACCGGCCATTTTTGCACACACTTCCATTCCAACTAAACAGCAAATTTGAAAAGAAGGCACTCAATATGAAAAAGTCTGTGATTTCCACAGTTACTTCGTAGACTGTAAGAAGAAGGGAATGACCCCGATTAACAATCGTTCGACCGGTCTATTCCAAGCGAGTTGTACCGAGTAGCTAGAGATCAAAATACATTTCTGTGTCAAGGTCAGGTCCTTAAAATCCCATTTGGCATCCCTTTAATGGTTTCTCTTTTGTTCTCTCTTGTTTTCAATAAAGCATTTTTTGCCCACTTATTACTTCCATTTAGGTAAATTATGGGTGAATTCTCAAGTGGTTTAAGCCAGCGGCTATGCGAATAGTGCTTATACTCCGCAACTTCACGTGCGTTTGTCTGAATAACGACATTACATTTCCTCATCCACCATTCATTGTGCATTACGGGCAGAAAAAATGTCAAAACCGTTAATTTCACCCTTTTTTTGCTTAAATTTTTTGGTCTAAATTTTGCACTCATGATATCTACACTCAAACATATTATTAGCTTTTGTCCACAGGGACGATTTAGCTTGATTTGGTGAAATTCGGTTCTTTATGAAGGAAAAAATGAGAGATATCATGGGGATAGCACGCCTGGTTGTAGGCAGTCGTGCACTGCTCCATGTCAACCATTTAGGTCCCTTTCTTGGGCTGGTCCTTTTGCGAACTGCTTGATTGTTGGACGACAAGTTAAGAGTGCAACATAAAGTCTCCTCTGGTGAATGACAGCCATTTGTGGCATAACCAGCGAAAGAAATGGACAAAATTGAGGAGTGAAACAAAAATAAAGTTTGGAAATTTTTCTCTGAAATTTAGAACTATTCGCATGTATTAGTTTAATCCCTTTTCAGCGTGCAATGAGATTTCAAAATAAAGTGCTTCTGAAGGCTGGTAAAAGGATTTCTATAAATTGACTCTAAGACAGGGAATTTCTAAGTTTATTTAGGACCTGGGTATGAATTTCTGTAGTTTGATAAATTCCGGCAGAAACAACTTTATACCTTCTTTCCGAATATTCAAGTGTTTTGTCGTCAGGATTCGCAAAGCAATTCTAGGTGCAGACTTTTAACATGCACAGTACCAAAAACACACACGCGTAACTATAAAAAATCACTGCTTCGAGAGATTCTGGAATTCATGGAGCATAAAACTTCTGAACCCCGATTAATTATTCGATGCACGGACGCCAATCTTTGCCGAATATAAGCGGTTTTGTTAGCCAAACTTTGTTCCAAACGTCAATCAGCAGTTAATACCTACTTTATTTGAGGCATTGTAGGATATAGATAAAGGGTTCGTTGCGTGAGATATCAGCATAGAATGTCGGCTGTGGTGTAATTACCCACATTTCACGGTTCAACTAAAGAATAGATCGCACGAAACGCTACCATGTAGTACTGACGATTGCCATGTTTTGCAGAATCGGAAGTTCAGTAAAGCATAGAATATTAGGAATAATAATTTGCTCAGTAGGGAGAATTCTCTTTTGGAATTTTGTATAACGTAACGTAAAACCAAGCACAGCAAGCCTTGAACCACTAACATATGCCTAATGAAGAAATGGATTAGACTGACGTGCTAGCTTAAAGGGCGAAACGGTATGTTTCATCTCTGTTTGTTGGTTATGGCGGCGGAGACAAAATGCTTTTAACCCCTTCACCATCATCAATATTATCATAGACAGCAACACACTAGTATTAGAAGCAAGTGTCTTCTAAGCATACGACCTAGAGGAATTTTCAAACAAGTTTCATCAAATTATCGAAAACATTGGAGATATCAAACTCGGAATAGCATTTGAAATCACTTGGAGGTAGAAACTATTAAACCACTAATTCATGATGTCAAATGAATAGACCACAGTTCTTCTTCGTAACAGCAGCTCGTTGCAAAGTAGGATGAATCAAATGTTTACCGAAACATGTAAGAATTATTTTTAGTACAAGACTTTTCGCTAGTCAATCTACGTATTCATATTTGCAGCACAATGTCAGGTGTTCCTGTTGCGACATTTTTTCATCATAAAACAACACGAAGGGCTTTAGCCTTAGTGGTTTGGCCACAATGCAAAAACCTGAAAGTCAATTACGGCATTCACCTATATTCTCCGGAATGGTGAGCAACAGTGAAATGCTTTCTCATATTTGGTTTCATTAGTTAGGAAAAGTACTTCTCGAACTTGATGGTTTATCACCGATTTAGAACAGTTCGATACTCATCAATTGTGCAGGAATTCTACGGTATGATGTAATCTATCATGCCGTTTGTTGTAATCGCCATATTTTTTGTAACATTAATACTGTGATTTACGATGGGTGTTAATGTTTTTGTTTAGACGCATTGACATTTACAGTACGGCGAAGCAAGCACTGCCCCGTGTGTTTCTAATACACAGTTGTCTAGTTCCAAGCAATCGATCATCACATTACTTCTGGATTGCGGTTGTTGGAAACATAGATATGTCATTCTGGCAAGAAGTTCGCCATGTAGTTTTTCAAAGGAAAAATGGAGCATTTTCTGCAATTTTCTCAGATTTTGCAGAAATACTAAGAAGTTTTAAAAATCTTGGGTTGGTTTATAATTTACTGATGCGGTGAATCAACATGAGTAGAGCTCTTTTGGCGATCTATCCGTCCGATTGCCAGAAGATTATTGACTTTGCGCAGCGCTCAGTTGTATTTACTTTTCCATGGGCCAAATCAGAAAATGTGTTGACAAAAGTAAAGAATGGCTTTAATCTCATTCTTGAAAAATAAAAGTAAACAAAGTAGCGTTAGGAGCCACGGTACTGGAGCATGTTCAAATAATCACTTGGGCACAAAAATCAAAATTATATAGAAAGGGTGAAGCGAAATTTCCACAAATATTCTAAAAAGAATACACAGGCGTGCCTTTTGAAAGAAGCTTGAGTGTTAATTCTCTTTATTCGTGCAGAAAGACCAGCCTTAATGGTAGAAAAGTAGGGTGCGTCACCCGACAAATCTATAGATAAGTGAACTTCTGAGTCTCCTTGGAGAGTTTTCATTCCGATTTTATATCGGCAGCTGACTCCCGAAATCAGACTAACATCTAGGAAACGATTGCATGGAGAAGTAACAACTGTCAACATTTTGCGGTTTGCACTTTCTAGCTGTCCAATTCAAGTAACCTAATAGATATTCTTCCGTTATTTCTCGAAATTAGAATACTCACTTGAGATTTGGGACAATACTTTGTAAACGCCGACTGGGGTTTAATTTCGCCTTTGAAAGAAAATATGGGCATACTTGAACATTTCTCAACTCCTTGAAAAAGTAAGGATGAAGCCCTTTCTGCCCAGACCGTTAAATCAACATTTAGTGAAGGATGAGACTTCAACAGTACTTAGTGTTAAGTAAGGATCCATGAGTTGGGGGTTTTTCAGTGAATAATAAGATGAAACCAAAATTTCATAAGTTCCGATCGGGTGAATCACAGAGTTTAACCATACCAGGCACTTAAAATAAACCCCTGATGTACTCTCAGTGGTCTGCGAAACTCAGATGAAACAATCAGGCCGATACTTTATACGGACAATGCAACACCAATGCCATTTGATAAATTTTCCTTTCTATAGCTTTTGTTTGGACAGATGTTATGTTTTTGTATCTTCAAAGGCAGTTGAATTAACCATGTACGCATCCTAAAGCACCAGTACCTTTTTTGAACTGTGTGAATTTCGGTGACAGATACGAATAAAACCTGCTTGAGGTGCTCTATCCGCAAAATGACCACGACAATAGTTTTGGTTTTGAAACTTGGCCTATCTGGGCTGAGGAGCTCAAGCTCGTGCAAAGTTTTCATCAGGGATTTTCCTGCAGCACAGAAGAAGCCAGATGGCTTCAACACATACTAGTTTATTGTCGCAAGAGTTGAAGTAAAGATCTGGAAATATAATAACGAACTTCAGGTGCATTCCTCTTTGCCAGTTATGTGTGACAGAAATAAAACACTAACGGGGCCACGACTGTCATGCCGTAGTATGTGCGGCGCTGTTCAAGCTCCGCCTACCTGGATGAAATCCTGTTTGGTGCCCTAAA
This sequence comes from Clonorchis sinensis, assembly GCA_003604175.2. NCBI lineage: Eukaryota > Metazoa > Platyhelminthes > Trematoda > Opisthorchiida > Opisthorchiidae > Clonorchis > Clonorchis sinensis. The sequence goes on along the minus strand of CM030369.1, from coordinate 193,925,768 downwards.
CGTTGCGCTCCACGTCCTGAGGTTAGGTGTCACTCTCAGTGAAAACTGTAATCCTATGTTGACAGATCATACTCCCTTTGCTGACCAATCTTTGGATGGAATCGTAACAATTGTCTGGCGAGGATGTATCAAAGGCACTCCTGTTAGTAAATTAGTTTAAACAGAACGAAGTTGCACCATTTTCTTAACTGTGGATTCGTCTATTCGAACGGGCAACTGGATGGCGCTTCGAGAGGGATAGTCGTACAAATATTCCTCAAAGGTACATGATAAATAACATTGCACATCATGAATTTAGACGCTACTTTTTCTACTACATCCGACTTCAAATTTCGTCTTTGAACAACTCGGGGGTATGTACTTCCGAGTATCCTGTTGGCAGAAACAACCTGCTTGCATTTTCAAGTGCAATGTAAATTATTCCCAAAACCACCCGGTTTCATCACGGTGTCCTCTGCAAATTTAGGCACTGCTCGAGCCAACAGATTGGCAGACTGATTTTTGCTCTGGATTCAAAGACGTACAACTTATTAGATCTGGGTACGTTGGTGGCCGTTCTGAAATCACGTATTCACTGTTTTTTTCTCGAAAACACTACACGCTGAATTTATTGCATAATATATGGTGGTAAGAATATATTCTAAGATAGGGATAATGTATCTCAAGTGGAGACTCTTAATTGTTTGCAGTGTACTTTTGTTACGTACAGCTCACACTTGTTCCACGATATTTCTTGATTAAGCAGTAGAGTAATCGTTCCTCGGGGTAACTAGGAAACTATTAAAAATCCAAATCAATGTATTTGTTCCGGGATCACTGGCAATCCAATGCTTGGCTCCATCACCGGCAAGCGTAGGATGCTTGATCGGTTCGGCTCTGTGGTCGCAAAATAAGAGGGCATACCACGTGACTCGACGGCGCCAACAGAGGGAGTCTAAGATATTTGTCAGGGTATTCCATTAAAAACAACGAATATACGCCAGAGATGATGCAGTTTGGTGATTCAAAGAGAAAGGAAGTAGAAAACTTAGAGCTGTGCCAACAATTTTACGACCCGCTGAAAATGGTAGAAGCATTATAAATTTGACGCAGGTGAGATGCGAAGGATATCATAAGCCCAGCTGATAATCATGCATTGAAAAATACACATTTCTAAAGAAAACGCTGACAGAAAATACTCACATTGATGGGACAATTCCAACAACAAGATCTCTTATGCGGGGAACAAGCTTCCAGGTCCCAAAGGAAAACATCTCTTAGTAACTTAAATTGTTAGATTTCTCGGAAAAAAATCATGGTGGGAATTTGACATACGCGGAATTCTTTGATGCAAAACACTCCAAAAGAGTAACTGGGATCGAACTGACTTTTACGAAATAATTAGGTTTGCCCAGTCAAATGATTTGTCTTCGATACTGAAACGACACCAAACTTTGGATTGTTTTTGCTCCTCCTAGTGAAGTGTACTAAAGCTGAACAACAAAATTGGTCAACGCAAAGCAACCCGGTATTTTCAGTGTTCTCAGTGAATACCGATGTTTGCGTGTTCGCAATAAGATGCCGTACTATGTAGGAAGTTCATACATATGAGAAAAATGCCTGTTTTTATTAGCCAGATTCTGTTAGCTACGAATATTATGGAGTTTTGCATGTTGCGTAGGTAGATGGGAATGACAGATGTGGAAGGAGTTGAATAGGAGATACCGACAGAATCTCACTTTGGAAGTGCAGCAAACATGTGGTGCGGTTAGTTTCAGTTATTCTTCTACGAAGAAACATGCTTATCGAAGTAAACAGTTCAAATTCGACTAAAGCTTTACTCTCATTTCTTGGCCTAATTATTTCGGTGCGTCCACTCCAAAGGGAGGGAGCTTTGGGTTTCGCTCCCATTAAAGACCATCAGCAGTGCATATACAACGACCGTGCCGGGGTTTGAACTCCGGACATCCGACAGTTGATACGAACTTGTTACCTATACTCCACCAGAGCAGGTTGATGCATCCGAATTCCCACGTTTCAACAGGCGAACGTACTCATACTGTGTTTGAATGTGTTTGAGTTCTGGCAGTGTACAAAACACGAAGTCATGAGTACTCGTAACAACACCTTTTTGATCAATTTGCGAGTGTTTATGACGGCAAAAGCCGCAGCAAAAAAGAGAACAACGTTTGGGTATCGTAGCAAATGTATATACACGATCCTTGACGTGCGACTGGTTGCATCCCTGTATGCTTGGATAGCGAATCTACACATAGTTCAGCAGAAGATGGATTTGTTGACCGTAATTGAGGTAATTTACTAGATATAACCCAAAAATGTGGGAAATGTAAGCCATTGCCTATTCTTGTTGTCTGCCCTGCTTTATTTGGAAACAATGCAATCCACCTCATATCATCGAGGGACAGCACAAAATTAATCCTGTTTGTGCCTTTCAGGGACTTGGAACACTCTAACCTAGAAGGGGCTGAAACCTGCTAGGAAAAAATTAGTTAGTGTCGCTGGAGGTATTTACGAAATTTGTGTCAAGTTAAATCTTGTTGGAATATTTTTGTCCATTTCCCACAGAATGCCTCGTCGAAAGGGTATTTTCTGCATTACGGAACGGGTTTGATCGCTGCTGAGTGTACGTTTAAAGGCAAATTAACGGCCTTGCAAATACGTTTTTGTGACTCTCCACTACGCAATGAAGGCTGGTGACATCAAGCCAGGATTCAAAAAATTGTTACATTTGCAACTGTGACCTTCAGTACTAACGAAGTAATTGACGCAGAAGCTACTGATCATAACAAAGAAAATGACGGTGATGTTGATTGTTGTAATAATTGTTGTAATACTAATGGACTACTGCTGTTGTGATACCAGTAATGACGAAGACCAGCGGGTGGACGACAGAGCCATCTGGAGACTGCACTAGAGAGAGCACGTGCAAAATCTATTGAAACAATTTTTACGAAGTGCTTCAAAAATTTGGGACACAAATGTGTATCAGACACCTTTGTAGTACTAAACTGTACCGCCTATATTCAACAGTCAGGAAATAATACTCATTTTCTTGTTTCTTAGCCAGTTACATCCCTTGTGCACACGATCAAAAGACCCGTTTTCATTCCAGGGTAACGAAAACCGGTCTTTTAAGGGCAAAAAAGAGTTGAAAGACAAATTTCACCAGAATATCGCACCACTACGACATACCGAAAGACACGCTGCTAAACTCTGCTAATTCTTAGGTAGAATAAACACGTCTGCAGTGCAACTAGCCGTAGAAACGCTTGCTACTGGGGTGAAAAAACAACGTTGCACGAGCGAAAGCGCATGCATTTGTACCTGTTAGACTTTCCGGTGATTTGATTAATTTGGCAGCAAGCGCTTCGCTACTCATCGAGACCACATTAAGTGTGCGCCATACCTAGGGGAAGTGTTTGATGCATACCGTTGAAGCACCACATTATATTAAGCAATAACTTAGTCTAACCTCTTTCGTAAAGTTGAAATCAAGTAAGAGAGGTTTTAATCTGATAAGTTGGACAAATGAAAAAAAAAACATTTCCACTAAAATAAAAAAAATTTGGGTAGCAGTACAAATACCAATTTTTAACACAATGGTTTTATTAATAAACGATTTTGTGGGATATTTCCCTGCCTCTGTGTTCATGTATACCAGTGAGTGTTCCGATTTGCACAACCAATGGCACAATCTGCGCAGTTCATTTCCTGAACCAAGTGTTTCAGCCCAGTGTTACATCAGTTTCCATACAACTTACAGAAAACGGGCTAACGTCTGTCGGTTTGAAACACTAAGTGGTAATGGTTCAGGTATGTGCAAGAGTGGGTCAAACGTCAGGCGAGCACTCTACCTTTAGAGTTCCCTAGGTGGATCGCATTTCTCTTGTGTTGTGTGGAAAATAGGCTTTGAAGGTGCTGCATGCACGCTATCACTGCAAAAAAGGGCGTTGATTCTCCTAGGCATTCACGAAAAGTTCTGTGGATGAAAAACAGAAACACAACCTCATGAGCAAAAGCTCAGTAAGCTAGGTTGTCCATTCATCACCGATACTTACATATAAATCAATCAAAAATGAAAGACTGTGTACCAAAATGGCGAAGAAATATTAGAGTACTCAAAAATAATAAAAGTTCAGTTGTAACGCTCTTTTGATGCTCAACTGCCAAGTTTCAAGAAAGAAGCGCGGGGTTTAAGTTGCTTCCAGGGTGCTCAGTTCTAGTCAAAAGCAGTCTGGATGCGGAGTTTGGGTTGAAGCCACAGATTAGTAAGTTCTCTCCACAACCAGTAAGTTACTTCGAGCTCACTAATCATTACTTTTGAGGTTGGTAATAATTTATATGGCTCATGTACCAAGAGTAATAAGACTTCAAAAGTATTTCAAACCGGCTGTGTTTTACAACTATACAGCAAATTGTTGCTGATTTGCCAATCCATGTTGCATGTGAGAGGATTACTTTCAAAGCGTGTGTAGGGTCCTTGGTGAGCTACGGTTTACAAGGGTTAAGTTTGTCTAGAATCCCAAGCCACAATACCTGATTTTGACTTAGAAATTATCCTTGCCTGTACGGAACATTGTAACCGATAACGCAGCACAAAGACTTCTTCCCTTTTGGGAACCAGATGAATCGTAAGAAATAGTGGTTTATTCAAATTAGATCTGACAAACAATTGTGATAAGTGATATCTGATGCTAATTTTTAAGTGGTTTGAATTACAAAGTCGTGAAAAAATCAATAAGCTCAAGAGACGAGTGAGTGAAAATAAAAATAAGGAGTATACATTCCATGTTGCTTTAATAAACACACAGTCAGAGCAACTGTTTGTCTAAGCACTCCACGCAGGTCAAAGAGTCGGCGCTTCAAGTAAAGGGCAAAGTATATATTTCCATTCAATATTACACAATGTTGAGAACCCACATTTCTGCGGTTGAAATCCTGCTAGTATAGGACTAGACAACTAAGTTACAAGGATTTTATTTTCCTTTTATTGAAAGTCACTGTTAGACTACTCCACTTTGTCACAAAACACTTGTCTTGAGGTTGTTTCTGTCTGAAAAAACAGCTGTAATTTTCAATAATAAATCCGCATGTCTCAGGCACGAATTACACCTACACGCAAGAGTCCTTATCTCTGATGATCACAACAGCACTAGACATACTGCCGGATAATACGTAATTTATCCGTAGTTAATATGAACATCGCAGTGTGTTTATTGATTATGCCATTTAACTACCGCTGCTTTTCAATGATTAAACGAGTAAGGAAGAACAGTTGTCAAAAAGGCCGCAGTAAATTTTGAGTGGGGATTGCGACCACAAGACCGAGTCCCATGGTTTCTTTGCGTAGGAGGAGCATTGCACTCATCGCAAGGCGACTACTGTTTACATAATCTAAAAGAAATCTGACGATTCTCAAATTCTGAATTAGATTACTTATATTAAATACAAAACGAATTTCCAAATTTCCGTCTGTTTGACAAGTGGGTCTTGGTGTCTCTTGGATGGCTGATTAATATTAGCAATTTATCCTGCTCACTAGTTGTCAAGAGACAATTTCTATATCGAATAAATATAACCGATGCTAGCGGGTGTAGAACATATTTCCAAAAGCACGAAGTGGAGCATATTTTGCGGTAGCTGATGTGATCTTACAGCTTGTTGATAGGGTAAGAACAGTTGAATAGTTTAATGGCAATTTCGTCCTGCAAGTGGTCTATGCTAAAGCCCAGGAGCACAGCACAACTGTTCAGTCTTACTGGGAACTATCAGCTAGGTGCTCCGAAAACCTGGTCTAAAATTTAGCGATCCACGCAATCAATGTTCCGCCTATAGTGGCAGTGTGAAGAACTCGCACTTTGACAGTATGTATCGCCAGTCATCCTTCAATCACTAAACTAACGTTACTATCACATGCTGTCAGGTTGTCAAGTAACGAATCGTCCGGTAATTTGTGTATGGCGGATCTCAGCCCTCATTTTACTATGGACCCTTTGCAAGATCTCGAAAAGCCCTTGTCTCTTGTCTATCGATTTTGTAGGTCAGAAAGATTACTCGACACAAACTTGAGATTACTAGATAAGGGGGGGGAGCAGTTTCAACAAAAGAAAACTGTTGGACTTTAGAATGAAAGAGGTGATTCCGTGACCTCATTCTATACACCTAATCAGCTGAGAAAAGGTTCGTCTAAATGGCGCCGAGGATCACACTTGTTTCGAGTCTTCATTCAACTGCGAAAATTAAACTTTTCTGATTTCGCCTCGAGTGAGAGGAGGGACCAGGTGAGGAACTCCTGTTGAGGAATTGCAGTGTTGAAATTATAGTGTTTATTTTTAATTCCTCTCGCTTCATTTATTCTCTATAGAAGCTCGAAAATCGGCTGGAGGATAATCATGTTTCTTAATCACATCTCTTAGAGATTGCATCGACCTTTAATGGTTTGGTAATTATGAGGCGTTAAAGAATTTCATTCAGAACATATTTTTGTAATCAGAAGAGGTATTTATTGATATCCATCCAAAAAAACGATAATTATCTGTACAAAGTCCTGATTTTGGATTGGTTTTCCTCCACTATTTTGTTCACAAACAAGCTATTGCGTGCTGAAACATCTCAAAACCTCCATGGTTTTTTTCAAAGCTATTAATAAACCAACTGCTTCATGTTCAGGTAAAATTTTGGAGAACCTGTGCTCAACGCAAATTTAAATAAACCCGAAACTTGGTTGCATATACTGGAGAAATTCGAATTCATACCCAAAGTCCTATCAAACGTTCAGATAAAATCATCAATGGCAGAGAATTTTCTTTACTGATGAGCGCTTGAAGAATATACAAAGATGAGATTTTATAGACAATATATATTCACATAGCTCAAGACGTCCAGGTGCGCTCAGGTTGGATTTCTACCCACATATGTTAGGCATCCCAAGAAAGTCACATTGCTTGTCCACAAGTGAAGGGAATGAACCTTCTCACTGGCGTGGATGGCTTTAAAATACCAGGGCATGCAATAAACCCTTCTCAAAATTCACAAAATGTGTCTTATAGTGTGGATTCTTCCCCTTTTACAGTTATCTTTATTATGTATTGTTCACTTGCCAGCTTTAGAAGGTTATTGTAATCAGAACCTGCTGTTATAAACCAATGCAGTTAGATCCATTTAGCTCCTGGTAAAGTTGGTCAACTCGAGGATACCTTGGTTGAATAATTTATCGCTATCTGCACAGCTTTTTGAAGCCCACAGAAGGTGTTTTCAACTATTTACACGTTGATTCGATTGCACACCATCGGAAACGCGGTTGACAAGGAAGCATGCGTAATTTGGAATTTTTCTTATCCCGACTGCTCACCGAATATCTGAGCCCAATGCATGCATAATTTGTTTACTCACTAGCGCAGCTTCTATCCGTTTAAATTCACGGGTCTTCAATCAGGCCTGCTCAATAATTTTGTGGTTGTCATATAAGTGTCTACTATTTGGCCATTCATATCTAGATTTTTTCTCCGAAATTTGCCCAACAACGAAAACAACAGGAATCGCATGTCATACTCACTCTTGGCCGGTTTTGCCTACTTAATAACAGTCATAATTCCGCCCTCTGTGTTTTAGTCATTCCAGAACTATACAGTCCTCCTAGAAATGTTTAGTTTGTCGTCGCTGTTCACCAAATGCTGGTTTAACTAGAAGATATTGATCGCTAGTGTTATAAAACTTTAATACAGATACGTATAGAAGCATTATTACACCTGACTCCTAACTGCTATGCAACAATGAAATTAACCATTTTTAAAGAATGGCGGAAAATATAGGAAATCAGTGAAAATATACTCACGAGCAAATTTATGCAACGGAGGAATAAGCGGAACTAAAGACTACGTGGGATTAGAATGACATTAGCTTTATTGAGCCAGCAACGAATGTAAGACTCAATGGATAGATGGCGATCAAACGTAAGCTGAGTTTACATTCATGCCTACCACTTGGACATGAAGACTTACCGGCTTCTATGTGAACTTCAGCCACTTACCGGATAACTTGTCTGTAGATTTCAGAGTTATCGAAGCGCTTCCCTCGAGCAACCCGTCTGTGAAGAACATAGTTTTCGGACAATCAATAAATCTGGTTGCGAAATATCTGCAAGATCGAGGGTAGAGTCTGTTACTGAAAGAGCAAAGCCTACGTTTCTGGTGAATAATTCGACTTTTCTTTGATAATCAGCGATAGTGGTACATATCGTACAGAGGTTCTTTCGAAGGTTACTGGAAAGTCCGGTAGATATGCCCTGAAATCACACGAAAACGGCCATTTGTACGACTACTTTGCAATTTGTTTTCTTGGAATTGGATCCCATATGTTACACTATTAGAAAATGCACCGCCCGGAGGCGCCTGTAGGGGTGGTTCCTTCCAGTAACTTCTGCGCATGGGAATCAATGCGAGCAATTTTTTATAAAACCCTAGATTTACTTGGTATAGATGATAACTTTCACAATCTTTTGCCAGTCTGATAAAATACAGTCCAGCCTAAGTAGTCGATCGAACGTTGATTTGCCAACATCCCACAAGCTTATTGTTGACAAAGACTAGTTAATATCCGGCTCGGACAGTTAAGTAAAAAATCGCTTCAAAGTGCACTGTCCTTCAAACAATGCAGTCGTTCCCGTTAACCACGCTAATCCTCCAGTGGGACTATCCTTAATAAAACATTAGCAAATGCTTTCCAGTAGATCACATCATACTTGGTATTGATGAAAAGTTCTGCACATTAGCCCCTTTGAAACCAGTGGGCCTACTAAACCCATAACTAAAGTTCGGTACCTTGTTACTTATTTTAGAGTTTGGGGTGGCCAGAAAGTAGTCCTGTATTTCGGATTGTCTAAAACATCGTTAAACAACACGTTCATTACAAACGGCTGTGTGGAACGGTTAACATTGAGAAACATGCAATATGTGGGTCAAACACACAAACTTCATAGAGGCGACGCAGGCCAACTGCTATAGTCAGTTTTCAACTGGCACACGTGTCACCTTGAGTTCCACAAAGCTGAGAAATAAAACATTAGGAAACCCTTAAAAATGACTCTGCATGAAATCTGCATTGCACCCACAAAATTTTAACCAGAGAAGTCTTAACTTTAAGGCAGCAGTATTCACTTCAAAGGTAGACAAGCGCTGTTCTTACGCATTGTTCACTCAACCATCGATCATGAATTGGGAATGTTATCCTGGCAACTGTCTCAGGCAGAACAAAATACAAAGGCTTTTGCTTGACTGGTTAAACGATGACGTGTACACCATAAATTTAAAAAGGGACTATTTAACCACCGATTTCATATCTTCCTGACCTCCAGCCAGAACAACGACAAAGTTGCATCCGTAATGATGGAATATCATTTTCCGTAGCGGGCACTGTGGTGACGCTTAGAATGAATGCCTTGATTGAGTTAAAGTACCCGAATAGCGTGATTCGCGTGGTTAGTGGTGGCAAGGTGAATTGGGTGCGTACCTTGCTTTGTCATCGTCAGAGCATTCTAGCTGACTCTTATTTACAATAATCAAGTGATCGTATGGATACGAAAATTAGATACGGAAAATTAGACCAGTTTATTACATATTATATATATATTATATATTATAATATCATACCTCTCTCGAACTGGTCTTTGTTTATGAAGCTAGTGAATGATTCTTGGGCACTGCTTATCAGCGTGATGATCACGTGAATGCCGTGTTCATTTGGTTCTCCTATGATAACGAGGAAAAGATGAAACTATTCATGACGTACATTTGAACGGTAGAGACGTGCGCGCTTTTGATATGCTTCAAGACGACCGAAGAGCATTTATTTTGTGGATAGTTCCAGGTATATATAATAACTGATTGATACAAAAAATAAACGGTAGCCAATAACAGGTCAGGTTTCTTTACCGGAACACATTAGCAAAATATTATTTGTAATTTTACACTGCCGGTTAATCCTTCCAGTCGGACAGAAAGGACAAAATGAACAACGATTCCACCCTTGAAAACATTATCTATCTGATTGGCTGATTAGGTCGCCACTTCAGGAGCACACAAACTATTCCAGTTTACCTTTCGGTTTAGTGCAACCCATGAAGTGCGCAGCGATTCACGCACACAGCAGAACCTAATTTTCTGAGACGAAAATATGTTTTTCATTAGTTTGTTGAAATTACACATGGTAAGTTTGAGTAAGCATCATTGGTCCATTAACAAATGACAGTTATGCACGGTATTCTCTTTGTGCGGATGTTGGCAGGTGCATGCAATAATATCTGTACCATTTGACAAAAGCAGCATGAGACCAGGTGTCAAATTGACTAAACGTGGACTTGATGCATATAACCCCCATCTTCACTCAGGAAGAGGAAAATGAATATGCAGATTGCTGAGATAATGGAATAGGCCTTTCTGCATATTTGAATAGTTTGTTTTTGGTGTGGTGTATGTGGTCTTTCACAGGAACGTTAGCTTGGTGGATTACAGAACTGATTTTGGAAATCGAATTAAAGTTTCACAACTTTCGTTCATAATCCTATGCGGCTAATTAAACCAGCTGATCACTGTTGCAAACAAAAGCTGTTGAAAGATAGTTCTTACGCATCTCACTCATTTACGTCAACGAAGAAAAATCCGAGCCAATTTTTGTAGAAGACTTTGGAGACGATACGGATAATGCCACGCGACCTAAAATTGGAGACTCTAATTGGAGACTACAAACCGTCGTCGACTAGGGTCAGTTCACCTCCGATGCTAGGCTACCACATCCTGGGTCACAACATTTATATGCTATACAAACCGAAGTAATACTTTTAGTGCACATTAATACGGCAACCAAACATAACGAGGAAGCCAAACAGGTACGCCTTCAAAGCAGACCGAAAATACCCAACAACTCTTCTTAAATTTTGGTGCTTGGTTTGTGACGCTTTCACCCAGCCGAAAAGCTGATATGACCTAAATCAGGTCCTCCTTGTGCACACGGAAAATAAATCAGTATGAAACACTTGTTTGTCAGTGGATGTAAAATCATTCCTCCTGGATTAATGAAAACCTACTCACCTTTGTACCCGGTACCCATGTACCAAGAAAGTAGAATGTGGACCAATATCCGTTACATTTAATGTGGTTCTTTCCATGCATGTCGAATGGCCTGGAGGCAAATGGTTTCATAGCACTGCAGAAGATGATCATACAACTTGCGTTATTCTTGTTCTTCTTAGTTAAACTAATGCATCCTCGTACTGTTTCGGCTGGTCCGAAATCACATGCATTTTGTCCCTCGTCACCATTATTCACGAACTACAATTTGCGGTGACCCTAATTGATATATTCAGCCACCTTACATGAATAAGTTTTAAAGATTCATAAGCTCTTGTTGTTTCTACAAATCTTGGACGCTATTTTTGACCCTACAAAATTGCCAAAATCTTTGTTTAAGTTGGATTTCACTTGGAACAGCGAGCGGTCACACAGAAAGAATGAGTTATTTACGTGCACTGCGAATTCATGCAGAAGTCTCTAACGTCAGTCAACCTGCTGAACAACCGCAAACAAAATGGAGAGGTCGAGAATATCTATCCGCCCTCTGAGCCCAGCAACGCTCACAGGTGTTTCATACAGTAACATTTCATGTAAGAATGGCAGTGCTCCATTAATTTGGGAACAGAATCCAACTGGATTTCTGGTGCAGCAAAGTTTTGGCTTCGGTTCAAAAGCCACAGGTTGCAGAGAATCTTGTGTTGTAAGGCGATTTTAAAAAATCAGTGTCACCATGTCCACATGTGTGCAGCTCGATAAAAATCTCTTCAATCCTTAGCAATCTCTATAGCAACGTAGTGTAGCATGGGTATTTTTAAAGAGGTTAATTAGTCACTTCTGGCGGCTTGAAATGATCACATCAAAACGAAATGTATTAAACCAGTGTTTCGGTTTCGAAAGGTGGTGTTTGGCCAGTGCTTGCAGAGTTACCATGATACTATAAGTCTCGGTGCTGGCAGGAGTATTTGCGTAATTCCTCATAAATAGGGCACCTCCAATTCTCAGGAGTCAATCGAATTTTTGTATGATCCGGTTTATGAACGCCATTTTTAGAAAAAATCCGCGGATCCTAAACACAGCAGAATAACAACGTAATTGTTACTCTCTTCTTTAGCCTTGCAAAATCGATAGAAAACTAAGAGTAGATTTGGCACATAACCCCATCAAAGATGCGTACCTTTGAACGCCGAGAACGCATCAGACCCCGCCACTGACAAACATCCGTTACTGATACTTAGCTGCAGCCGTTGTTGCTGTCCCATTTATTTGGCAATATACCGTGATGCGACGCCCATGCGGTATACTGGTAAACCGAAATTGCTACCGTAATAATAAATGTGGTTGCAAGTAGGTACTAAACATTTGAAGGCCCAACCTCAGATGACAAAATATACACTTTGTATTGGGTTTCTGCTGAATTGTCCCCTACTCATGTCACCAGCACGTGGATAAAATGAGGGCCGGGTAGTGACTATCTATACCACCAGCCCAAAGATGGGCTGACACTTGCTGCAACCACTATGATTTTATCACGTCATTAATTCGACTTGAATATCATCTGATCCTCTGGGTTATCAAACCACAGGATAGTGTGATGAGTGGCCGCCAACGAGCAAGTTCGCTGGGCAATATAACGTGTATCTGCATAATTCAGATCGTGCACCTTCGGAAGAGGTGATTATCATAGGACCAAAGCCATCCACTCAGCTGCTATAAATTCTAAACTTACAAGCCATTTTCGTTTAGTTCCCGTACGTGGTTTCAGCAGAAACATCAGGTGAGGTAAAACGAAGACGGCAATGCGCATCAAAGTTATCTTGCCCGACTTATCACCTGATTGATAAAGAGTTTGTCATTAAACTAGGCAAAACATCAGGGTGGTAATTAGAATAAAACGAACACCAGCTTCCATAACCTCGTGAAAAGTAAGCGATGTAACGCCTTGTCAGGGAAACCCATACTTCTCCCCGGGGAATTTGGTTGTCTGGCTGTCTTGCACAAAGCCAGACAAGAGAATGGATGAACTTAATAAGGATATTGTAAACTTGTCGTGTGATTTTGGAACAAAAGTCAGGAAACGTTCATTAAAGCGTATGAAAATCCATCTTAGGATGGTAAACATCAAAGATTCTGTCTTCCTTAGTTTGGTCGGACCCCAAAAGCGTTAATTACCGTCATCACCTACAAATCACAATCACACAGTCTCCCCTGAAGACCTCATTGGAGTCGACCAGAACGTTTTCAAGGCTTAATGCCCCAAAATGAGAAAAGTTGAAACTCTTTAATAAAACCAAAAGACCTTAACAAGAAGACAACCAAATAGGGAGTCAGAAAATTAGGTAGATGGTTTGGCTAGAAACAATTTGGGTTTTGAAACGAGATGAACTCAGCGTGGCTGTTTAAAAGCGCAAAATGAACTTCGAAATGTTTTGTCAAATGGGAGCAACTGAGCTGTTCTATGAGATTCCACTGCAGCACTAAATTTACTTTAAAGTTCTCATATTAACATGGTAAGTTGTGCAGCAAGACTAGATAAACTAACAAGGAAACGCTAAGCGCCTTAAAAACACTGACAAAATTATACATTATGTAGAGGACAGCAGAAGGTTTGGTCAGTCGCATAGTGGTCAGGCATTTTGAGACCGTATGGAGTTGAGGAGGCCTACTAGTTAACTGACAATTTCTTGAAGCCTTGCTAAAAGTTCCAACTTACGAAATTCATCAGATGCACGGATTTGGGACACTTTTTCACAGCGGATTTTTACGATGTTTAAGGAAACTAATTCCCAGGTTTGGTACAGCTGAGGAACTCACAGTCGATCGAATCTCGCCAATAGTTCAGTGAAGGCTGAATTATTTTCAGTACTTAGTTCTACCTTATTTTTCAGCAGGCTGTGTGATACTTCAACTTTTCATCTGCGGGTTCATTTTTGTACGTTGTCCACACACCAAGACTGTGGAATGCCCCAGTTTCCTTTAAGATATTTTATTTACCAATGTCATAAAACGCAAAATAATCATACCAGTTCAATTCGGACAGTTGCAGTATTGCCACGATAAAACGTTGTCTGGTGACCAGTTACTTCCTTCCAATTACCGGTAAGCTAAATATGACTGACTGGGCGTAAAAACATTGCCTCATTAGCTAAGCAGTCACGCACGCCTACGTCAGATACCAAGTCGAATGATGCGCACAACAAAAGAATCTAAAACAATGTTCTACAGGAAAACAGTCAACGCAAAATTTAGTCAGTATTCCTAGTACAAAGTGAGTGTGAAATACGACCACCGGCCACAGTTTTCGAGCTACGAGCAACTTACCCAGAAAGCTTTATCTGACGCCACTGAGGAAATCAACACCATACTTGCTGACTTTGGAAAACTCTAAAATGCAATAAGAAATCCATCAGGTATAACGATGTAAGCAACAATAAACCCAACAACTAAGAGCAAATTATACAATACACTTTATTTGACGCCAAAAATATAGCCAAAAATGGCTCGAGAATTTCCTGCAATAAGTTGAAACCTGTTGCAAAACGCGTCCCACTTTGAATATCTGTTGCCACTTAGCCGCACACATTTTAAAGTTTAAATGTTTAGGGTGCAAGTGTGTGCAACAAGTGTACACAAATCAAACATTCAATCGAACTTCCAACCACGCCTGTGCGTCAGCGCACAAACAGTAGGTTGTAGCATCAACCTATGTTCGAGTGCTACTTTCAAATTACTAAGACACATAGAACCGGTATCTTAGAAGATACAGAGGTTCCTCGTGCATTGCGGCGTTTACCGACAACGGATTCTAACCTCTCTCCTATGTCAAACCGGATGCTACCAAGGTGAGCTTGTTTTACTGTTTGATAAGGGGTCACTTTCAGTGAAATGTCGAATTTGGAGTTAGTGGGCGACAAACCAGTTCCTAAAGATGGATTTTGGTTTCTGCAGAGCTCTGCTGATAGTGAGGGAATTTTCGGGCGGATTGTCGCTAAGCTGGTGGCTAAACCTCTAAAAACACATTGCTGCAGTAGCCCATCATTTTTAACCTACCGGTGCTTAAGTACAGCACAACCAAACGGTCCAGTAAAGAGTGCAATAAAATGTAAAGCGTAAAAACCGATCACAAACAGCTCTATGTTCCGGTGGAATTCGATATTGAGGAAGATACAGAGACGGAATAAACACACAAGAGGCCCCTCTGGAAACTGTGGGAACAACGACTTGGCTATTGTGTGGCACTGTGATCGCATTCCAGACAAAATCGTTACTGAGCGGCTATCGGTCAGCAAACGGAGTCAAGCAATGGCAGGAGCAAATGTTTATTACGTTCTAGAGTGAACCGCCTATAGGTGCGCGATTACATCTCTGCTGTAAGAAAGGTAGTGATGACCATGCATGCGGTGAAAGTTTGGAAACGATCGTCAGCAAATTTGTAGATGTATTTGGAGCATTATGTGTGAACGTTTTGCTGAGTGCATGTTCAGCCGCACTATCAAGTTCCCCATTTATTGACCACATCGAGTTTAGCAATTATCAATAATTCATACATTGGATGGCAGAATATTGTCGGTGCGTGGTAATGTTTTGTTCCCCAGTTGTTTTTTTGCTGAAATTATAGACGTAACAACCTCACCATGCTGGTTAGCTGAGTCATTTAAATTTAGGAACAGCAAACAGTAGAGCACGTTTCACGTGCATTGTATAAGACATTGGTCTGTGTTTGAATTCGTTTTCAGTACAAAAATACCACTATTAGAAAAATTTCTGAGGCCGTTGATATTCGCAGAAAAAAGCTGGTTCTGCGAAAGAAGAAGCAGCACTTTCGTTGGCAATACCCTGGTGAAATTCACAGCAGGGCAGAAACATAAACCTAGAACATCCTGGGAAACTACGCTGTCATGTTTTATCTCCACGTGCTCTGGATTATTTCTTGGCGAGCAGATCGAGGAGGCGATTTTCGACATGTGAAACACGCAAAAGCTGACATGTTTCTCGACGATGATAAGTGATTTACCACTTGAGTTCACGCGATCCTGGCCTGACAGTCATCCCACCACCGAACGGAATTGTCGGCGTTTTGTTTATTATGTAATCATATAATCCAAATCTAGTAACACAATCCAAAATTCCACGTGTTCCAACGTAATTCCGACCTTGGACACAATAGTTGCACGAAAAATGTCCACAATTTTAATTCCTGCCGTGCAGGCCACAATTCGAATGGATATTCGGCCTTAACATACAATGCGTAAATCCTACAGGTTAACCGGGTTTTACTCTTTTTCCAGGCAACTTTCCATCAAGGCAAGTAGAATATTTTAAAGGCTTTTAGGACAATGTGGAGAATTGTTTTTTGTTCTCGCTAAACAGTAAAATGAACTGCATAAGGCCGTGGTACAGAGCTTAGTGTCTTCTACTTTCATTCATGAGTAGCTTTCTCGAAAACATTTCCTGACCTTTTCCAACTTCTATTCTCTTATTCGCTTAACATTCACCATCCATTTTTTCTTAGTTTTTTTCAAGAGAATAGAAACAGATAATCGTCAAGTTTCGTAATTTGGAAATAAGTCCGCACACTTCCGTTGAATTTAATCACATTGCGCTTATCATCCATCAAATGCAAGGACCAAAACAAAGGCAAATCGTCACGTATGAGTTTTGCCTATGAAGCTGCACAATTTTCTCAGTTTGTTCAGTAAGTATAAGGGGCTTTCTGGGGTAGAGAATCATATTTTTAAGCAACAATCAGTTTGTCTCTTCATGCAGTATATGGTAATTTTTACTGTCTTCGCCCGGTGCCCCAGTAAACTTCTATACGATGCCGGAAGTTCTAACCGCTACTTAATTCGAAACACATCCACATAGTCTAGTTTTGAAATGCTCTTTAGCATGTTCTGCACACCGCCCTTCAAGGACACATTAAAATAACGACATCCATTTACACCCCATGTTGTCTAGATAACTCAATTGAAGCTGTTGTTCAGTAACCTGGGTTTGAATATTTTCGGCCAGCACAGTTTTGTGGCGATGTTGATGAGGCGTAATAATGAACGTCTTTATGAAATTTAAACGCTCTTTTGTTTCACAAAGATGCACGACATTAGTCAGTTATCTCAAGATTTTCTCTTACTAGATTTGAAACTTCAACTCATGGCTGACACCTATAGGCAACGTCATTGAAACTGAAACCACAAAGAGTCACCATAGCGAATGCTAAATACTAAATACTAAACACTAGTGAACTACCAGTGAATACTAAATTGGAATTCATCATAATTTAACTAAACCTGAACGATTTTAAAATTTTCACTAATCTGGACCGAAAGACAGCGGGAACACTCAGTATTTTGTAAACCCTAAATAAACTAGTTTTAGCGTTGAAACATGTTGCATATTCACACCAGATTACAAAGACTGAAGCTTGCGCAAGACTGCTGTTTGGGATGATTCAATCGGCATGCAGTTCCAGATTAACGGTACCGCACCACGCAACCTGATTACACGCACCTAATCACAATACCGCGATTCATTAAGCGGGGATATTTCCAACTCTCAGGTTACCAGAATGTTCCGGTGGAATGACTGGGCAAACTTGAACGAGAACCCATTCAATTGTTTACATTACCTTTCATCGCAATCCTCACATTTATTCCAAACTAAAAAGCACCTGTTAATGCAGAACTCAAGAAATTGAGCAAAATGATATCCAAATGTTACCCGGTCGGCAGCTGTTCAACTAATCAGTGTACAGTATGGTACAGTATATGTATGGATTTTTATGATATGTTAGGTGAGTGCACAACTGAACACAACTCAGACCTGAGTAACGGTTGCATCCAAGGTGCTGAAAAACTCTTTTCAAGTGTGTCACCCAAAAAAATTTTCACACTGGACTGACCTACGGCTATTTTTGATTTGAACCGGAATCTTTGTATTACTGACCAAAAACGGTCGTTCACCAAATACCTGATTTTATAGTTTGTGTCTTTAGCCACCGCAGTTTGTACCAAGTAAAGTGAAAGAGGTATACGATGTAGTATAGAACCTAATATTAATTGCGTATTGATTAAAATTAGTGTGTACCATTGTATTACGTCCATTATTACTATTGTCACAATTTCTTTTACATATCGCAATCAATGGTTAAAAATTTACCTGCTACAATATAGCTGCTGAACCTCTATTGCATAACATATTTGAATTCGCACACAGTGAAACTAAACAAGGCCTAAGGGTAGCTCAAACCATTCGTGACTACCTTGAATATGGGAACAATGTTTTTGAGACGTTTCTCAGCTTTCTTCACTAATCGGTGAAGAGGCGCCGAACAAACAAAACGCTAAAGCCTCGGGCAGCTAAACAAATGTGTTTTTACGCTACAAATGGTGCAACTTCAACCGGTGGTCACAAACGAGTTTTGTTTGGCCATTATGCACGCACGCACTTGCAATCACGAAGCGCTCCTAGCTGCACTGGTCTCCGACCGTGTGACATTGATTTCCCATGCTTAATCCAAAATTTGTTTAGAATGGAGAAATGAAACTAATTTGTGTTTGCCATGGTAGAATTCTAAAAAAATATTTATCCACTAGATTGCCCTGCCTAGAAAGTGCTCATCGTTCAACAAAAAATTTCTGAAGACGCATTCGCTGCACATATCTGGAATCCAGCTGCAAAATCAAAGAGAGAACAAAGGGCACATAGTTTTCGCAGCCTTATTCGCACTTTATTCTGGGCCTGAGTACTAACAGAACAGAAAATCATGCTCCCTAACGGCGGAATAGTTAGGCCTCTTTTATCAGACTGAATTATTCGTAACATTTAGTAACACTATTGTGCATACTGAGCTAAAAATTCTAAAAATTTGCTATCACACATTTTATTCAAAAGCATCTCAATGACAAGGCGTAGCCTATTCAGCAGTCTAGAAGGGCATTTCAGTAGCTTGTCCGCTATGGTTTTACTTCAGCCGCTTGCTTGGTGAGTTGATTCGCGGCGGTTCAAAGGAGTCCAGCAACGAGCTGCTTAATGGTAAATACAGTACTAGTCATAAAGCGACATGAAATGAGGGTTAGTTTTGTGGTGTTAAGTCCTTTGAGAAATTGAAATCTGAATAATGGTTGTAAATAAACTGTTAGGAAGGAATAATGTGTACGGAATGAAAGTGTAATACAAGTAGAACAGAGAAGTACGGTAGCCTATAGGACATATGTTTAGAATAATTAAAGAATGTGAACGGTTTCCCTTCGGTTTCAGCTGCAATAAACTGGTTAGTATTTCCTAGACAATTTAGATGATTGCCCCTAATGCTGTTGACGACACTTTGTTCCACCCGGGTTGCTCGTGTCGATAGAATTCCATGCGTATTTTCGCAGCACATGTAGTTTTCCCTTATGTAAGCCGAGCTTATCACATCGGTTGATGCAAATCGACAAATCTTGTTTGAAATAGTCGCCGGTTTTTTACTTTACGCTGCAGCTAATCACAACCTGCCCCTCCAGGGGATTTGCTGGATCAAATTGTAACCTGCCATTCTTTTTTAAACAAAAGCCTTTAAGTTTATTAAACGCAAGTTAGGCGAAATCAGATCGCAGTTGTCTATTAACTGACTCCCGCACGTCTTAGAAGACAACTATACAAAAGCGTGGTTAATGTATTTTTTTAAAATCTAATCTGTACGCTGGGAAGTGCAAACAAAAAAGTCAAAAGCACCCTTATAATTGAGGCGAGCATCAGAAAAATGCCTGTACCAAAAATTCTTATTTCTGCTAAATATAACGTCGTATTACAAGGATAAGCACCAGTTTGTTGCAGGAGTTGGAAAAACACTGGCGGAATTTGAAAAGCAAACTGAACAGATATGGTAAGTTGCTTCCCATGTGTGAGTTGAAGACAGACGTAGCAAAGATTTCTGTGAAAAATAGTAAATGGGACGCCAGAAAGATGAAATGTCCAAAGTTGAAAATACCAGTAAAAACTGAAATGTAGTCTTTTGAAACCCGGGGCATTGGTCGTACGTGGGTTGTAAATGGTTGTTCATCCTGCGTTTCAGTTCGCGGTCTTTTAGATTTAGCATAACACAGTGGGAAATCTCGTGACTGAAGGGGATTACACTTTAGTTAGTACTTTTAGGAGACTAATGTTTTGGCGTCAAAACTGTTTCATTTTCAACGTGCTCTTCGCAATCAGATAGCAGTTGGAAGGCAAACTGTAATGAATTGCAATATGCTTCTGCGTATGCTACTTCGGTTGCGCCTTTATGCACTCCGTTTGCCATAAAACAAGAGGTTCCTCTGGCGGAATACGCAGAAACAGTTCCTTTTTAACGAACAGTAGAAACAGCGGATCTATTGCTTCCACTTAACCAAAATCGCTTATCTAAAAGATAAATGTCAAGGAACTTGTATGTTCGGACGTGGGCCCGTCGCACAGAAACACAGGTGAGAGGCTGACTGTTATCTACAACTGAAGCGATTGCAATCATTATATGCAAGCGGAAATCGGAATGCTGCTGATTTATACATGGCTTCTGATTCCAAGTTGCTTTGAAGAATCATGTGACTTTTGTAACACGCTAATCGTTTGACCACCGACGAGACTTCGTTTGTCCTATATTAAAACACGTAACTGCATGTTATACAAAATTTAATGTATAAACCAAACGATCAATAGCAGAAAACACTCCATCCGCAACACTGCACCTTTATGTGGGTAACTCTGTAATCGGGACAGCATCTGTCTGTCCAGGAAGCATGTAACAGGACTGCTCATCCGCTACACTGAAGGATTCATAAGCAAAACTGATAGTGATTCTCATCATATAGTCAGTAGTAGTTTGCACTAGTCAACGCGATAAGGTTTATCTTTAGAATCTATCCGTTCCGTAGATAAATCAGGAAAATTTGCAGAGATCTCGAAACAGTGTGCAAACAATGTCTTGTAGCTAAGTTAGCCAGGCAGATAGCGGAAATGTTCAGAGCTATTTGGAAAAGTTGTTCAAAAGGCTCTACATACCATCTAGCATTATCAGTTACAGACATTTTTCTGCCGACTTCTGGGTTACCCAGAAGTCAACGCTGGAGTCAACCAGATCTTTGCACTTCTGACTTGTTTGAATTGTCGCCAAGACATTAGTTGGCTGTCTTATTTCCTACAGATCAAATACTTTGAAAACAATAAAAATCCAAGGGTAAAACATGCAACTTTACACAATGAGTGTTGGCCTGAGTGCACTCATAAAAATAGGTCAGCAGACAGTTTAATCCTTCTTTCTGGGACCAACAGCAGCCAGAACGTCTTCCCTATGATATGAACATCCATGTATGCGCTTGGTAGACGTTAAATGGTGCTGAAGTAATCACAGCCGATGGAGCATAACGCAAAGTAACTTTTAAAAAATAATCATCACAACCGTATTTTACAAAGACCAGACCGTACTGCGTTGTAAGCTATCCGTCAGATTCTGCAATGTTTCAAATCAAAATGTCACAAATATCTGGATCCACATTGCAAACCGCGTACGATCGGCATGATCATCTACATAAAATAATGATGCCAGTAAATCCTAGAATTTTTTGACAGGATTTGAATTCGAACAATGATATCTGGCCTGGTTCTTTAAAATGGAACAGATGTGTTAGGCAGTGTAAAGGGTGTATTATGACGAAGGAACATTTTACTGCGCTCAAAAAGAGCAGTAGGGCACTCAATGTCCCAAGGTCTATTTCCGTTTCGGGATAATGGTTTTGATGAACATCAGTGAATTCAGGCACCTGTTTATGATAGCCATTCAACGTAACCCTTTACAGTCGTAAAATACTAGCTAATTTTATTTAAAAGTCTAGGTGACATTGTAATGGCCCAGTTGATTGTTGAACGTTATACCAATCACTCAAGGACCCATCTAAACTCGGGCTTTCCAGTGTAGCGCGTGCCCTGGCAATTTCACTACGTGACTCCTGAAGTCCCATCAGGGAGTTCTTCTAGGTTTGTGATTTTCTTCTTATCGACTTTCATCTTTTTGACAAACAGGGACACAGAGGATGTGGTGCTCGCTTGAGATGTACAAAATTCTACCCGTGCAAACTCAGCACATCGTAGAGGTACGCATGGGCTAATGGATGGGTAAGAAACTGTTTGCAAAGAACTAAATCTGTTGTATTTGATCAGGTGGCTGTTGATCTGTTCGCCGAGCTTGGCAATTGATTTGCAAACTTTTCGTCACCATTTGAGGACACCTCCTCAGAGCGCTTCATCCTCAACAGCGCACTGAAATTTTCTCCTCGAATAGTGACGAAACTTTTGCAAATCAATCGCCAAGCTCGGCGAACAGATCAACAGCCACCTGATTAAATATCAACTAATGCATTCGAGCTACCAGTATTCCAACACATTACCAACGGAGCTAACTCTATTTTGGTTCAACGATTCACTGAAGCACAAATTCTCTGGAAAATATGTTGGCTAGTTGACGTTTTGCTTACCAGCTGGCCTAGTTATTACCAATATGTTATTGTATTTTTTCTATTAACGTTCCGATGCCTGTCTTGCTAGAATATCCTATAACTCATTCTTCCGGCTATGAATGTCGTCAGTTCTATACGGACTGAGAATGATGAATTGGATAGCTCATGGTCGACATTTTCCTGTATTGATGAAACCCGACCCTGGGATGACCAAGCAGACACATTGTTCTAAAGATGATATTTTGATCACATTT
This sequence comes from Clonorchis sinensis, assembly GCA_003604175.2. NCBI lineage: Eukaryota > Metazoa > Platyhelminthes > Trematoda > Opisthorchiida > Opisthorchiidae > Clonorchis > Clonorchis sinensis. The sequence continues at coordinate 193,902,986 of CM030369.1, read as the reverse complement.
AGCATTAACCGGTCTGCCTCATTTCGTTCCATAAGCAACCAAATCCAGTGAATTTACCGTCACTTTTATAACAATTGCGCACATTGGTCTTCCGGTAGTTTACTTTTCCTGAAGTTTCACATTACTTTACAACGGACGTTACTGTTAAGAGAGAGTGAAATAGCATAGCCAGACCCTCTAATTTTTCAACTTTACAGCAACGGTTCATGAATGTGAACACGCCGGCGTCATAACTGCAAGTATATGTTAAAATAAGTCACTTCGGGAGAAGGAACAATGTTTTGGATAACATCCTAGATCGAATGGTCATTCGAGAAATCTACGGATATGCAACAGATCAAAATCTAGGGAATCATCTTGGTACCGGAATGCAACAAAGTGCTTGCATATCTAAGAATGCCCCTCCTGAATAAACAGTTGGTTGATAACTCAGCTCATAAGGTCCGTTTCATGTTTTTGCGCATAACACATCAAAACACATCAGTAGCTAGGTTCCAAAACAATGTTGTACGCCACAGTCTGTCAGTCACTATACCAATGTAATATGGGACAATTGATGTTAGTTGTCTGGTGCCGTTGTATACCATCTTTTGGGCCTCCACATTGCGACCGGTGAAATAGTCAAAAACAGTTTGTCTGATTCCGAACTTCTTCGTGTACCCAACCGAGTCAATAGGCGATTTTTGGATAAACTTGTTAACATGCATACTTTTGGAGAAAATTAGGGGCCGCATCCTTGTGAGAATTTTTTTCTCGTAGTAGACCCGGCTAACGCTCCACGTGCCACAATTCACTTGGATGGGTGAATGGCCATACTGATTTCTTCATTCAGGCATCAAAAAAGCCGTCCTTCATGGGTCATGCTTATCCTTGAAGCTGGCCAGTGAACCGTCAGTCAAAATAACAATGGACTCGTGGTTTATATGTATGTATATATCCTGGTCAAGCAACGACCGGTATTAAACAGTATGTTTGTTGACCGTACGGCCGTTCTGGTCAAATGTCCCCAGCCGTCCTAGTAGTACATCACATCTACCGAGCATGCCGACTGTGATAATTTGACACGTCTGAGTCAATGGCCTAGTCCATAAGCCTGTGTCATACAATAGTTTGATCGCATTTCAGTACACCAAACTTGATTCTCAGAGGTATCCCTGCAGAAACTCATGAGAACTCAATTTACAAAAACCAGATTAAATATGAGCATCCCGTTAGCTGAACTGCAGGCGCCGTTCTTTTCGGTACCGATGAGGTCGTCCGCCGCGATAAACGGCGCATTCTCCTTTGGTTCTGATGTTAAAAGCCAGTAGTTAACTTGACAGACAGAAGCAGCACGTCAGCAAGATATCTATGCAAAAAACAGTCACATAGTTCCTTTAAATAGCGTTGGATGATTTTGCAAAAAGTGCGACCAAATTAGTACCACATTCGAAAGCCGAATCCAGTAAATTGCGAAAGAATTGTGTTGAGTTTCGTACATCACTAGAGTTCGAAAATCATAAATGTCTGCACTAATCATTAAGTAAACCCGGAGTCAAACAACAAAATATTCTCAGCCGCTTCCTTCAGTTTTAGCATGCTGCTGGGCGTAATCCGACAAGGGGCCAAATCTCAGGTATTTGGATTCTTCAGACATACTTCGTGGGGACACTAAACTACATAGATAGTGATCGTCTTTTACTTATCAATATCAGTTGATGAGAATCTGGTTAACGCTCTCAGTCAGGATGACCAAGAACTTTATCAACGTCAATAGGGAAGTGGTAGTTTCAGAAGAAGAATTCATCAGACTGACCACGTGATTCTCAGAGCAAAAAACGGATATGTGACTAAGATACGCATATCAAAAGTCGGCATCAATCTTCCACAGAGAAGATCTAGCGCTCTAGCGGTGACTGCTCTTCCTCCAGATAAGACACACTCATATGTTTGCCGAAAATGTTCTGATGCCAGACTTATAACTAACGTGTTACAACTGGACGGTATACTGTAGCATAGCGAATATGGTCTAAACTGAAGTACAATGCCGCACATTTACAACTGAAGAATAACATAAATTCAATGCTCAGTTGTGATTCAGTTGAGACTCGTAGCTAACCAAATGTGTATGCAGATCTGTGTATTTCGCGACAATAAATTCCGTTTGCTATAGAAGTGTTTGTATTTAGTTTGCGTGTGGTAGCATATATGAAGCTGTGCTCCTTATTGAGGATTTAAGCACCCCAGGGAGAAATCGTTTAAGAAGAATTTTGGCCACATTATCCGACAACCTTCTTTAAACATACTGAAAGACGTATGGCGTTGACTCAAAATAAGAAGACACGCTACCTTCATTTCGAAATATTCTTATGTGTACCTCGTTGCTGGATGTACTTTCTGTTTATTCCGTGGAGCTGACATTTTCAGAATTCAACAGAAGTGCGCTGAAGATCATTTTTCATCCTTGCGATCTATGTATCTGCCTCTGAGTTTGGATGTCGCACATTCACATCTATTTCCTATGTCGCTACAGGCTGGCTACAACCTATCTGAGTTCAGAATCCGTCTTTCCTCTGTGACAACTAAACCACTGTTTCCTCCAGGCGGATCCTCCGCTCAGAAAAGGCGCTCTATAGGTGCGTTTATCCGACAGTTTTCAACTGAGCTATCGTTCAATAGGCCACTGGAGGTCGGTCCCTTCTACTCAGAAATACACTGCCAACGAAATACCGCTTCTTTCTCGTTCTCGCATACGATGTAGCGCCGACTATGTACAACCTGCCAAGACCAATCGAGCATGGGCGCCGCCTTTCAAATGCCTACCCGAAATTTATTCCCATTGCCAGGAATAAGTGGTTTCATATATGCGCTAGTGCGTGAAAAAAATTTAAGTCAAGTATTTAATTCCTGCTTTCATCACAGACCACGGATCTGCTGAGTGGATCAGGCAGATGTTATTATGATGCTGACTTGATCCATTGCTTTTTGTGTATAAAAATATGGAAGAAAGAGGAAAAAAGTCAGTTGGCTCTAAGTCCCAACGGATTGATATCCCGGGTCAAAAAATGCTGTCGTGCTCACTTGTCACCAAAGATGAGTGTAACATGCAAGTTCACTTTGCAGTTGAGAGTAAAAACGCTAAACGTGTGACAAAATTTAGCCAAACGAACCAACCCTACAGACTTACATTTACCTTGCCAAGTCACGGATTATTTTTTAAGCTAGGTCGCAGTTTGAAATCAGCTATCATCCGAAAGAACAACCAACCGACTTATCTAAGCAAGTACGTAGCTGGCGGACCTTTCTTTTCCCAAGTCACCTCGGCCGAATAAATGTCAAATTTTACAACTGCAGTCTCATTATAGTCCAGTGTAATTTTATCGCTTAAGACGTTGCAGTAAGACATCGGAACACAAAGTATTTCGATGAGTTAATTTGTTCTTATGACAAGAATAATAATCAACGGGTCCAACAGTCAATTTTTCTGGACCAGGTTTATGTTCAGGGGTGCTGGTATTCCTCTCTCAGTGTGTTTAATTGATCATTGATGAGGCTACTGAGAATATTACTTACGGTAAGGCTTTTAGTTATTTTTTTCATTTCCAGAACCATTCCGCTTTCCACAAGATACACGGACGTTATCTTTCACTTAATATCAAGGACGGAGAAAGAGGCGTTTGTAACGATTTTCTTCTGCAGGAATTTGCGATTGCAGGTTATGTAATCACATAGGTTTCTCCATATAAGAGAGTGCAAGAAATGAGTATTATGCAAAATGCTAAACCAAGCGCTGGACCCCGTCTGTCTGCACTGAACCACTTAAGACCACTTAGAAATTCCGAAGACGCTATCATTTAGCCTTCTACCGGTGACGCGTGACAAGACAATTATTGTTAATATAAAAAGGTTCCAATTTAGGGTGAATTTTTCCGCGAAGAAAACTTTCTGAGGCAAATCAGCTATTGCTTTTATTTAAACAGAAGCACCTGAAAAAATAAGAATCAAATGTTTATTGATTTCTCAAGTTCGGCAACTGGTCAAATGCAGTCAAGCAAAACAGTCTAATATGTTTTAGGAGACTTCTTCGTTGTTCAAGTGGGAATGAATTACAATGGCTAATCAAACCAGACAGCAATGATTTTTGCGGGGTATTTATTGGAACTGTCTGGCTAGTGATCTTTACTTCTTAAGTGTGAACCATTTAGTGCGTTGGATGTGAAAACGGCGATGAAATAAATGGGAGGCTTTATATATTAACGTGTTTATATAGCTACACACCTGAGATTATCTGCTGTAGGAAAAAAAGTCAGGCATAAAGCCCTCTTTATTCAGTATGGACCAAATTAAGGCACCACATCCAGACAGGGGAAGACCATTCAGGGAAGAATAATCAAGGTACAAGCCATAGAATTCTTGTGAAAACTCATGAAACTGTGATGAATATGTTGCCAATAACGACCGGATTAACTGGAGCACGGTTTGGCTGTCTGAAGAATGATATGATGTTAAAGAGTAACGCAACACGAGGCTCTGTGCATTCATGATGCGAAGTATTTTTGATATCCACCTTGACCAGGAAGTACCACAGTTCCCTGACTGGTAGGAAGAATGATTCGTTTGTCATTAGCATCGAATAAGTGCCTGAATAGTGAATTGTTTTGGTCAGCGGGAAACATTTTTAAAGGTTGGCAGCCATGCTGATTGACTGGTCAAAAACTAGGATACCAAAGTGAAACGCAACTAATCCACTACGACTCTCGTAACTACTGGTGCAATTCTACGAATAGGCTGGAAAACGTACTGCGGTGAAAACAATAAGCACCCATATTAAACTATTGCAACTCAGTCCAATGTTACCCTACTTACTACTATACATGAAAAATCCCATAATCCAAGTTCATGGACAATAGATTTCCCGCCTTTTAAAAACTACTTCGTTTATTTTCCGGAAAATTAAACAAATGCCTCTTGCTATCAGATATCCGAACTACTGGGCTGCCGTCTGACACATTGATATTCAGCAACTGTAAGAGATGTTTCAGCTTCGTAAGATTGTGTCAATAACAACGGATGAAAACACATGTTTTCGCTCGTGCTAAATTCATCAAAGATTGACAGCCAGAAAACAAGTGAGACTGCTTCAGCATAGCCCAAGAGAATACTTGCTAAATCTTTTAAAATAACATTGTTTTCAGGCTGAGTACATAGCCTTCTTTGCGCAATTTTTCCTAAGAAATTTCCGTAATGCCAGTCCGGAACAATCACCGAACACAGGCCAACATAATTTGCAGTAATTTCGAAGAGTTCTCGTCGGCAATCGCAATACTTGTCGATCCCAGACGTCTGAATGATAGGTATAGCTCACTAATTTCCTAAGGGAAAGCATTCTTCAAACCGTTTCTGATGTCAAGGCAACACATTCAACTTATTGCGCTTGGAAGCCTATGAAACTGAGGGAAGAAGTACACATCTTTAAATTTGCAATAAAACAGGGGTGTCAGCTCTGGTCAGAATGTTCGACTGGCTTTGGCAGACGACTGCGGGAATATTTTGAGGACCAGTTTTGAATTACGCAAGCTAAGTACGTGTCTCTGAGTTTGGATCTCCTGCATTCACGTATGTATTTCCCACGGCGCTGTAGGCCTAATATCCTGGTTTTATCGGTACATGTAACCAAAGGAAGACTAAGATGTAGGATAATTTCATCTCGGTGACGGGTGAACATTTGTCCTCGTTAGACTGACTGTCCACCCAGAAGCATTTTGGGATTCATTGCCTTGTCGAGAATGGGCAGTTGAACTCACTCCCATGAAAGCTCACTCGTGTTGGCTAATCCTGCTCACAGGGGCAAAATATGGCGCATGAAGTACAAAATCAAGGTTATTCCGAATTCGTACCACGTTTGCCACAGGACATATTGCAGACTGTGCACAATCTGTGGGAACTAAATAAGAATTTGCACAATCTTAGGCGGTTAAAATTCTTCAATGATTTTCAGAGGCTGTTATGCAAGTTATTCGCTTGTCAGCTACAAGTCGATGCAACGAATTCGCGTTGAACACTCACCTCCTGCTTTCATCACGGACCACGTATCTGCGGGCTGGCTAACGGAATCAACCAACACCTGTTACAGTGTCATCCTGCTTCACTCCTCTTTGTATTGAAAAATCTACGGGGAAAGGGGAAGAAATTCATTTACGTTCAAAAATATATATCGAAACATTTCGTTCTTTAGCGTTCGTTAATGATAGCAGTTGATGAGAATCTGGTTAACGCTCTCAGTCAGGATGACCAAGAACTTTATCAACGTTAATAGGGAGATGGTAGTTTTAGAAGAAGAAACCATGAGACTGATCGCAAGATTCTCATTGCAAAAAACGGAGTAGGTTTAGCGTTCTAGCGGCTTCTCCTCCGGAAGAAACACATGTTTTTCGGAAATGTTTTGATGCCAAACTTATAAGTAGTATGTTAAGGCGGGACGGTGTACTGTGGTATCTCGAATATAGACCAAACTGAAGCATAACGCCGCATCACCTACAGTTGGAAAATATCGTAAATTCGATGCTCAGTAGGTATTCAAATGAGTCTCCTGGCTAAACTAAATGAGTGTGCACATTTGTGCATTTTGCGACAATAAATTCCGTTTACTATGGAAATGTTTGTATTTAGTTTTCGTGTGGTAGTATATAGTTAGCAGTGTTGCTTAGTGTGGCTATTAGCGATTCAGGAAACCCGGTTGCGGTAGAAAGTTGTGAGGCCACACAGCCGAGCGCTCTTTTGAAAAAGCGCTGGTAAACCTACTGCGATGAACACAATGCACATGCTCTTCACTATTGTAAATCAGTCCTTTCCTTCCGCATTTATTAAATTGAAGAAAATTCTGCAATCCATCGGCGATAGATTTCTTGCACCCCCCCCAAAACCATCTAGTTTATATTCAGGATACTCACGTAAACTACTTTATTTCAGATAGTTGTACAATTCGTATAGTATCAAAAAACATGCTAACACTTTGCCCCTGGGCAAGCATTTTCAAGCTCGTGGAGTCACGTATGAAATGTAACGACCGAAAAGGATACAACGTTCACGTTGGTGTTAAATTCACCGCAGATCAACAGCCAAATTGCGTCAAATGCTTACCAGTTGAAGTGTCTTAAAATATATTGCTGTTGGTTTTGCTTGATGCTAACGGTTTACAGTCTCCTACTGCAGCATTTCACATCCAGAAAATTTTGTTTATAAACAGAGTGCATACCAAGCACCTAACTCAGACAACAATAGTCTGTGGCGTTTTCTGATATTTCTCGTTAGCGATCTCAGTAGGTTCTCGATCCACGACGTCTGACTGATAAGTATAGCTTACTAATTTCTTGAGGGAAAACACTCTTCAAACCGCTTCTGATGTCAAGGCAACACATTTAACTTATTGCGCTTGGAAGCCTATGAAACTGAGGGAAGAAGTACACATCTTTATATTTGCAATAAAGCAGAGGTGTCAGCTCTGGTCAGAATGTTCGACTGGCTTTGGCAGACGACTGCGGGAATATTTTGAGGACCAGTTTTGAATTACGCAAGCTAAGTACGTGTCTCTGAGTTTGGATCTCCTGCATTCACGTATGTATTTCCCACGGCGCTGTAGGCCTAATATCCTGGTTTTATCGGTACATGTAACCAAAGGAAGACTAAGATGTAGGATAATTTCATCTCGGTGACGGGTGAACATTTGTCCTCGTTAGACTGACTGTCCACCCAGAAGCATTTTGGGATTCATTGCCTTGTCGAGAATGGGCAGTTGAACTCACTCCCATGAAAGCTCACTCGTGTTGGCTAATCCTGCTCACAGGGGCAAAATATGGCGCATGAAGTACAAAATCAAGGTTATTCCGAATTCGTACCACGTTTGCCACAGGACATATTGCAGACTGTGCACAATCTGTGGGAACTAAATAAGAATTTGCACAATCTTAGGCGGTTAAAATTCTTCAATGATTTTCAGAGGCTGTTATGCAAGTTATTCGCTTGTCAGCTACAAGTCGATGCAACGAATTCGCGTTGAACACTCACCTCCTGCTTTCATCACGGACCACGTATCTGCGGGCTGGCTAACGGAATCAACCAACACCTGTTACAGTGTCATCCTGCTTCACTCCTCTTTGTATTGAAAAATCTACGGGGAAAGGGGAAGAAATTCATTTACGTTCAGCTTTCGCTTGATTTGATTCCTGATGCAAAAAATGCTATTCTTGCCTGTCTCTCGTCAGACATGCAACTGAGGTTTGCAGTGCAGAGTCGGTGTGATGAAAAAAATTGACAAAATTTTACGAAACGGAAAAAATATATGAGGTATTTCTGTCGCCAAATCTTAAGCGAAGCTCGAAGAAAAGCGCACATCCTTTATATATCCGATATTTTCTACGGTAGTTTGCATTTTTAAATCAGCCATCATCATTAAGAACATGTCCATCTTCACAGCAAATGGAGGAACGGCTTCGAAGCAGATGTAAGCAACGTAAGATGCCACGCCACAAAAAACGTTAGCTAATCAAAACGCCTTCAATCATCTTGATTCGGGTTCCGCCATCTGGAGACAAGCAGTTTCGGCGCATTTGCTTCGGCAAAATCGGCCGTAAGGTTCACCAGCTTGCTCACTAGCCAATCTGCTGAACCTAAAAAAAGCTGACACTGATGTAGACTGATTCAGACAAACCCAACTGAAAACTAGCAAGTCCGGGATGCTGTGCAGAAACTATCTGGTTTCAACTCTATTATCTGCGCATAATCCATCAGAACAATGGATCCCCCCTCTCAAAGAGATAAATCTTTCGAAGACATGTTAAAAAGTTGACATAAAGCACTTCCCCGGTAACTTAACCGTTGTGCATCCTTACTCCAGCGACCAAAATCAAGCTGATTCTTTAGGCGATTTTGCTGACCAACATTTGGAAAAATTAACCGCCATTTTGAAACGTTGGTTAGCTGGTTGATTATTTACCCGAAATATTTATAGGTGATTAGCTCCTCTGGTTAGATTGTCAAAAAGCGAAAAGTGACACCTGATGTACTTATTCAATTTTATCAAGTTAAAATACATGCAAAACAAAACACAAGCATGCAAGGCGTTTCAAAATTGTTCCATATTTGAAATCCACCTAATATGTAATGATGTTTTTGATGTTTTATCTTGTTAAACGCGTTGGAATATCGTGATGCAGATGAAGAGGTCTGGTTTTTAGGGAATCCACTTCGCTTAACTACTACAGGGGAAATTGTATTTGTACCATCTACATTCCAAGAACGGCTTGAAAACATGCCTTTCATTGATAACGTCACACCCGTGCATAGGAAAACACCAAGTGAAATTAAATTTTGTCCTCTTCGCACCTCTTAGTGTGAGAATATCTGAGAAATTATCTTTTACTAAGTACCATTTTGAAGCTTTTGGTATAATTTTATTGCATGCAACAAACGCTCTGTACATAAGTGTATATCATTACATACCAGTCTAGGTTTATACTCATTGCCGTCTGCAGATCACCACGGGTGAATTGTATCATTCATTATGTCGTCATCGTCCTATCGTCTGCCAGTAAAACCCCGTAAAGTGTAAGATATATTAAACTTTCTAGCTTATGATTTTGAGGGGACGTTTTAGTGTAAAAAGAACTCCTAAAAGAAAGAGATTCTAGCCCATCAATCGCTCACGCTAAAGCAATCGCCAAAAGCGTTATAACTGAGTGGTTTGTACGTACATAGAAAGGATTAGCCTCCGAGTGGTAAAAAAGCTTGTCTTGAATGAGTGCTTCTCATTGCACCCTTGCGTTTTTTGTAAGGAAACTCTGGAAGCCAGTCAGTCATAACTCACTTCCATTCAAATAATGCTGTCAACGTTCCCTAAGATAATCGCGTTTGCTTTATTGTATTTACTCAGCAGTACTACTTAAGTCACATGCAAGTAACCTTGCTGGAGTCTCGACAAATTGACTAAACGCTTTTGCGTTACGGTCCAAGTTCGAATAGAGCTATATTATCCGAATGATAATGAGCAAATTTCCTCACTAACATCCCATTCAGCTGATGTTTTCCAGCAAACCATAGACATGATAATGGCATACACAAAAACACATCGGTTACATTTTCTTACCAGTGGGTATGCCTTCAGAATGCTAAAAATACAAATAGTGCATCTCGTGGCACAATAAAATGAAGGCGTAGGTCATATCTGCTGTGCCAATTCTCGAAGAATTTGTTGATACATGAGACCCTTCATATGATGAAAGAGACGAAAACATTTCTTTCCCTTATTTCTAGAGATGCCATATGACCATACTTCCTTTATTTCTAGAGATGCCATATGACCATACTGTGTCCGTTAGTTAAACGAAGGCTGACAAGCGCGCAAACTACATTGATGTGATCAAAAATTCGTTTCCAGGATCCTTGAGTGACTGCGATATTGAAATACATCAGCTAAGCACATCAAATAATGGAGACTCTTGCGGCAATTAAACCCGGTTAATTGGTCGAACGAGCAGCGTACGCAGAGCCTTCATGCATGATCACATTTCAGATGTTTTCTGATATGGCAACACTGGAATCATAGTTTCCAAAGTTCACTTCCCTGTATTTATAGCACTGTATTCGTAGGCTCTGTATTCGGCCAGGTAATTGGTTTATTAATACGGCTGCGCATCGGCCACTGCGCAGCGGAACAATCATGTGGTGAAACAGCGCCGTGCGAGTATATCCACACGTCAGAATCACGTCCGATTTCATCATGTGCCGGAGAAAGGTCAAATAGGGACAAATACATATCACGCCCACCCGACGGCCAAGGCGAGATGTGAACTCCGTAAACAAGCGCACAGACGGTCATCTATGACCAGCCGAGATAAAGGAAGAACCGCTCGAGAACCGGTGTGGGCTTGCAGGCGACACACTAATTGGTTGAGAACAAATCCACCCTTAAATACGGTCATAAGTGAATCATATAAATAGAACGCTGTAATTGCCTTAGTAAACAGTTTTTCTGGCCGCCTTCTTGTCTTCTGTGTGTTAACCCGGTAGCATCAGGGAAGATGAAGGGATACAACATTTATACTAACTGGATTTTTATCAGGCAGCATTTTATATGTTCACCAACCTTGGTAATTGACTTACAAACGTTGATTCACCATGCGAGGACGCGTCAGTGCGCGATTGACAGGGGCATTTCGTCAGTCAGCGTTCAAAAGGTTTTCAGATAAACTTCGGCAATTTTAAGCTAGCTGATTGGTTGAGGATTGGTTTGCACAAAACCTACTCCACACCTCCCGTCTTAACGGCAGCCGTATTTAGACTGCCGGAAAACGCGTTCATGCCAATCTAGACACGGTTTAATGTAGCAGTTATTAGATCTGAATTTCGCTTCGGGAAACGCATGACAAAAAATCCACACAACCACTTATGTCATAGAAATTCGTGTTGGAACGTCTAATCATCCGGAATCATTTCAATACAAAGCGGCTTGTGTCGACTGTCTTAACAGGATTTCCGATTTGGATGCTTTAAATGTCAGCAGTACCAGTTGTACTGTACAATAATCCTTCTACGAAGGCCTACGTAAACCGGACGGTGATGATTCTTTCCTCCTAGACCTATGATGTGCAACGTGATTCCTCGTTTCGTTGTTTCCGTATTGCGCGTATAACGCCCTCTCTACCTGAACGTGAACCGGTCTTTGGCATTGTTTAGATCAACACGTGGGTTTCACCATCTTGTGGCCACTTTGGACTGAGTGGGGTGAAAATTGGGAGGCCATTTGGAATTACAATTATCAAACTCGGTGTATAGAAAACAAGCAGGTGACATTCAGTTCTTACGCAGAGCAAAGTGCCAATCACAAAATGACTAGCAAATGTGGCTTCTGCATAGCAACCTACTGCAAGAATAAACCGATATTCAGCAGCCGCGTATGAGTTTGAACCATTGCTTTGGGCGAGCTCGGCAAAATAATACAAAGGGGATTAGACGTGCATGCAAGACCAGTTATGTTCCTTGCCAGTACAATTTCGTTAGAGGTACGAATTTAGGCGTTTCAGACCACGTCCACTCAAGGACAACCTGTACCGGAAAATGCGCTAATTTCACGGGCGAGTGAACACAGCAGCCACAAACGTAGTCCGTTCCGAACATTGCACCATGGAACATGCACTACAGATATGTTTTCACAGGCGACAGAATGCGCAAAAATGTTCTGCGGGGAAAGCCACCTGGACCTTTTCGATGAAAAACAGAACGGCTTGCGTACGAAATGAACTCACTTGCAAAATAGTTTCCCTAATTTCGTTGTTCAAAATTTGAGGTAAAATTATTGCCGTCGGTTCAGAAAACCGGACATTCGGGTACCTATTCCCAATCGCGATCAAGCTGCTTGTAATGGCTTCTGCTTCCACAATTTAAAACCGATGCATTCGAATACCATGAGGTATTTATCAAGTACCTAGCTCATTAGGTATTACCAGGGCACTTCATGTATTTGCGCACTGAGAGACAAATGGCGGAAAATCATGCTTGCACAGGTCAAGCAGAAATTTTCGATTCATTACGTGAGGAGAGGCCAGTGCAGCCGACAAAACGTTTGATTCGTCCTGAGAGGTCAGTGTCCCAAAAATTTCCGACACACTCTATCAGAGAGTCACAATAAACGACTGTGTGCCAAAGGGGCAACCGATTTCACTGCAGACAATCTATCGAATTGTTGCAAGGCAGAACATTGAGTTTAAATACCACAAAATTAAACGCGCCTTTGAAAACAACTGGATCGACTGAGTCCAGAACAATAACTTTAACACGACATGATTTTCCGTTGCATGGAAGAAAATGTAGACCGTCAGGACTACTCGTGCGTCAAACATTATAATTCCTAGTGTAAAATTTGGTCAGACAGATAGGCAGACAAGTGCTTGAATAGCAAAAGCTATACTGAATCGGGTGACCTAGATGCTAAAATGAAAGGCCCATAGGAGTCACGCCTGTAGACAACACCCTAAACTTTATAAAGAGTGCTGTGGGATTTTCGCCAGCTTATTGGCTTGGCGTTGATGTAAACGGTGAAACATCTATTCAATCACATGTTAGCATTCATCTAACACCATCAAAACCAATAGCGAGGTGATTTTTACATCGGTCGGCGTGGTGTCCAATGTTTAAAAATAAACTTGGAAAAACTGCGCCAGAATAATATGATACACCAACGCAAGAATTCTTGCGGGGCAAACGTGTGTTTCAAACCGAGACACGTGGAGGACGTCTGATTTGCAAAACAGATCTTTCGTGTCATCATCCATTATCACTCAACCAGAAATAAACCTGTTCAGAGATTTGCCCCAACGGCAATTTGGGAAGCTTTACACGTATCGAAAAGTAACTAACTGTTCGTCCCCACAACCATTCACATGGCCAGTCGTGATTATCAGGGTACATTTTGAATGAAATAAACCAGACATCAGTGCAAATGCAACCAATACATGTTTGGCTGGCAGTAATAACTTTCTCCTCAGTTCATTCGTTGTTGAGTGGGTCGGTGTTCAGGTGTTCTCCGAGCCTGGCAACTGACTTGCAAGGAGATATGAGTAATGCACAGCCCTGTTGGAGTTTCACCACACAAGCTCATGTGTCCATCGAACATCAGCCCAAATATGACAAAACAAGTCAGTATCAACAAGTCAGAGTATTTTGTATCACAGAAGAATATGAATTCAACAAAGCCGATGATATTTTGCTCCTAGTAATGCGTTGAGTTTTCCCGATAACGTTTTACAGATATATCCCTCAAGCCCGAAGTGTGACACCGTGCGAAAGCCAGGATTTTACATACGCTATTGGGCTTCGCGGATCTGGTCTTGTTTGCATGATTCTCTTGTACATCGATATCAGTTGCTCTATAGCGCTTGTCGCCCATTTATTAAAGCAGCCATGGCAACAAACGAGACCATAATTTCTTCATTTCCTCTATCGATGCCATATAGGCTGTTGATGAACTATCAAGCGTTATTCATTGACTGTTCTTGCCTGACGACCAAGTGTTTTATTTTCTTCCATAAATCCTTCGCCAGCTTCTAATTTTGAGTAATCTCGTATGCCTCCTATGCGTGCTGGGTTGGCTGACGATTTGTGGATGGGCGTTCCGATCACTGAGTCAATGGGGCGTTCCAGCACTCCGCAGATTTGTTGGGCTTACTCTATATCATCCGGATTCTTCGTACCACTGTGAGTAATGCTTTGTCTCTCCGTGGCACAGCGGGTGATGGATCCTTTCTCAGGTGCCAGAAAGCATCGAAATCTTGTTATTATACTGATTGTGAACTGGCACTTCTTCTAATCACCGGCTGAATGGCCACTCTAATCTGCGCCAGAGCTCCCTGAAAATCCCGCCTAACTTCCAAAACATACTCCAAGCAGGCCAAGTAATCAAATACCCTTCGAATGACAAAGACACAGGACAAATAGTTTTGCTCATTAGACTGGGGAAATCCAGTTTCTTCAATAAACGGTTGCTAATAAGACTGTGGGGCTTATCCGACCTTGCGGAAACTACATGGTTTATCTTCGCTTTAGGGACAAATTATCTTTGAGGGATCGCTCCCGGCCGGCTGCCCCAGTAAATGATAATACGCCTCGCAGCTTCTATATTTAACACAGTGGTGAAACGAAGACGACACATTGGAGAAAAAATATTAAACTGAGCACCCACTGGGTTGTGGATGTGTGTGCTAACTGCAAAATCAATCAAAATGTGTGCAGGCGCGCCCCTCTCGTCATCATCTAAGAGTTTCAAATTTAAGCCTTACAATCCCTATGCGGAACAATTCTCCCCTGCTGGGCGGAGGGATGCTGACTTTGGGTAACCGTGTCAGATTTGTATCCGTCCACACAATAATTGTTTTATTTCTACGAAAATCTCCTTGTCCTTTCCACCTGTTAAACTCTCGGAAGATTATCGCAATAACAATTCTTTTCTCGTTTTGACGGGTTCACATATGCTCCGGTGTAGAACAAACTTTCAATGACATTCAGTGGCAACGTCTGACATGGGAATTACATAAACTGATCCTACATGAACATCTTTCCGAGTTTAGTCCCTTGAGCAGTGGAAACCAAACAATAAGCTGTTGACATAGGTAAACGTGTCTGTGTGTGCGCTATTATGTAATGCAGCGACTTAGGTTAGGTACATGAGTTCTTCGGCAGCTTTATTATTATTATTATTTATTCTGAACGGCTTCAGATGCTGCGATGAACTGTTGGTCACTTTCACGGTAGCCCGCATCCCAGTAGCTTTTCATCGTAAAGTGTTTACAGCAGCTCATATTGACATTGACAACAGGCTCAAATGAGTCCGTCGATTTATATGTTTCTCCAGCAACCACTGCGCACAGCTGCCTGGCTTCACTGACGATTCTCCACGGCTGGCTCGTGTTCTAGTTGTTATTTTTGTTCATCGTTATCTGAATAATTTCATGAGGACTCACATTGCATTTGTTACAGAGGACTCGCCAGAGACCTGTTCATATTTGCCTTGAATGCCTATAAGCTGCACAATGTGAACGCGATTGACGGGCTTCTCATTGTCCGACATCACGCCTAACTGCCTGTAAGTGGTAAAAGGCAGCTTGTCATCTCGAAATGTGAGTTTCAAATAGTAACTATATCTGCGCACCCTCGTGATGGATTTCGCTCGGTTTTCTCACAAATGTAGAAAGACACGAACGCTGCGACACAACGGACATCATGCAGAATGCACAACAGAAACTGGGGTGGGAGAAAGTACATCGATCAATACTCCGAAGTGGTGTGATAACGACTTCGGTGCCTGTGGCTTCACCCATCAATAGTATGGGATACCCGCCCCATTTGTACTTTATAAGCGAAACTGGGACATTCCAAAGATATTCGAGTTTTATCCTCATCACTTGCAAGGCATCAGGAAATACAGAATTCCTTGCCAGTGTTTTATTTACGAGCAATGTTCTGAACTGTCTGGTGGTCTACAAATGCGGTATTTCCTAAGATCTGATGCCTTGTAAATCACGAGGATGTAAAGCTGTCCAATCCGTTTGGAAATGCATCAAAACTATGAACAAGCTATCAACTGGACGTTCAGCTTCGTCGATTGAATCGACGAATTGTTGCATCAAACGGATAGTGTTTTTCGACGTTATTTCCCAATCCAACTGCGGTGGAGCGTAGTAAAATTATCAATTTCCTGTCTGGAAACGTCGACAATGCAACCAAGTGATCGACTCCTTTTCGTATTACCAGAAGTTTTCTAGCACATGCCCAAAACCTAGTGAGGTACCCCCACTTGAATGATGGTTTCTGTCTGGCTACCGTAGCCAAAATTTTCTGTTGATTACACATTTAACGGTTGACTGTTTCCATGTCTTTCCGGCTGGAAACCGCGGAATGGACAAAACAAATCCACATAGATAGATACGGAATTTTATGGTGACATAACAGAAATCCTTATACCCCGATACACAAAAATAAAATAACAGCACATGGTTTGCTCCGAAAATCTTCTGCTTCGTGTTCTTTCAAGAGCAACACTTCATGCCGTCGTGAATTCGACAAATTTCATCGGCCATGGGGGGAAAACCTAAATCTGCATTCTGTCCATACCTCCAGCTCTGCCAGGACATCTTCTTCGTGATAATGGACTAGCCTCGAAGCTGGCAAACATTTATCCGTTTCTGTGTACGGCAAAATTCCGCGATACACACAGATGAGTTAGGGAAATTAAACCAAGTCTCATCAATTATCCTGGACCACTGCTCTATTTTAGCAGCCCATTGTATCGCCTTATCACCAGAGTTAGCCGGAGGTTATTTATCCGTTCACATCACCGAGCTGGATGAGGGTCTGTTCGCGTTTGAGTTATTGGCGAACTGTTAATTAATTCCACAGTCATCTGAAGTGACGTCCTCGAATGTGCAGTACGATCGTGTAAGTTTGACGCCACCACAGCAGCGTCGAAGATAAGAAAACCGCGCGTGTGCGTGGAACATATTTGTAATTGATAAACGCAAACGAGAAACACACAACGCATCTGATCAATCACTTTCTTTCTTGTCTGTTTGCTGACTGATTTATGTCTACTAATCTGCTCACCATAGTTCACAAAACCAGTGCTTACTTAGCGAACACGGTGGCATTTGTCTACTTGATAAAACCAAATACGGGAGGGGCAAAATCACACATCCAACATTCTCCACGATCTGTAGAGCAACACGAAATTAGCAGAAGGTTACCAGCTAATCACCCTTCTCAGTTGACTCTACTGAGTTTTGAACCTGTGTGCCCTAAAAGAGGAATTCTAAAACCCATTCATCATCTAGCCGCAAAATCAACACTCCGCGTAATAGCGAAAAGATTTAGACTGGTTTGTGCCTGCTGCTAATCTGTGAGAAGCAATTTAAAATTGATTCATGTTTTATCTGTGTTTTGCAAGGTGAGACGGAATTGAAGATTTTTGCAAACTGATGTACTCTAATAGGTAGAATACCCTTTAAGTGGCTGATAGAACGGAGTAAAACCAGTTGAACTTCTAAGGTGACGCTTTTTACTGACATTTCAACTCATTTCATTATGACTATGAACGGAAGAGAATATTAAAGCAAAACTGTAATCCATCACATGCATATTCCTGATTAAAGCATTATGCGAACACCGGATATTTCAAACATAGCATAATTCGTGTTTCAGAAGAATAAAAGTCCGTGGAATTTGTGCCTACCTGATGATGAAGGGTGAAACTCGTCCTGGGTTGTCGAGGAGTTTTCAGCAACGATAAGATTCATGTATTACGACCATAAATTAAGTCCATTTTTCCTTAGCAAATTGCAAGAATACAAAACAGTAGAAGAACAGACCGTGGAAAAAGTACGATTGTTTCAATTTAGCACTGCACGCTGGACGTTAACCACTCAGGGTCGATGAATTTTCTGTAGAGATATCAACTCTGAACAGGGACCCAGTGAGAGCATGTGTTTTGGTAGGTTATTCACGGTTTGTGCCACCCGGACGTAGCCCGAATCTTGTGCTTCCAGAAGGGCATATTAACGGAATAAGATGGCCTTGGTAATCGTGCTACCCATTATCGCTAAGACCGACTTGAACGAACCAAACAAACATCAGCTGTAAGACTGGGAGATAATTATCGATAATTATGCACACAAGTTAGCCTTCTTTTTACACATCTGGTAAAACTAAGACTGAAATCATCTCTCAACATCCACCAAAGAAAATAATAATGTTTTACCCTGAATTAGTACATCAGTCAGTATGCGGAATGCTCAAGACCTCTACACAGAGATGCGCAGACATACCATGCCGAGAATAGCCCCTATATGATGAGCACACGTGTGCTTACATCTTTTGGAACTAAATCAGCGGACTGGTAGCCGCAGGTTTCCTAACTTTCCTGTTTGTCTTTGCACATCATTCGTGTGGTAAACATAAGCTAAACTGACAGCGCGGTTGATGGTGAAGTGTCAAAACGTCTGGGCAAGCTGGTCAACCTGCAAGTTAGTACTAACCACGACACTTATTCCAATGTTGCTGTGTTCACGTTGAGGTAGCCCCCGGGTCAGTTGATCGACACAATTAAGGTATGTTTCTTGGTCGTCGTTCGAGGCGTCGAGCGTTCCGCTTACATCGTCCAGGCGCAAATATTTTCACCTCACGTTGGTGAGAGCTTAACACAGTTTTCTGCACAAAAGTGGAAGGACTCTCCATTGTGCTAATAGAAACACTTTCTGGCTACTTGTCTTGAGCGTTTTTTATTGCGTTACAACATAGGACCACGGCAAATAATGATAAGTAAGCAGGAGTTCACATATGGGGTGGAATGAAATTCCTTGTCTATCTCATGGAGCGAAAATTAATGACACAAGTTTCCTTTTTGCCACATCCACGTGTTGTTGATGTCAGGTTATGCGATACAAGATTTTCTTTCCTATCAGACACAAATTATCTGTATCTTGCTTTACTTTGTCGTGTTACCCGCGGGCACTGTGTCTTGTTACTGTCGGAAAAGCACGATTTTAAAGTCACTCAGCTGACAGTAAGACCAATGTGCATAGTTACACCATGCGTACCCAGTAATACAAGGAACCACACACACAATCATTCATACCCGCATCTTGGGACTTGAAGTGTACGCGTTAAATCAGAACTTATCAAACAAGATCTACCTTGTCTGGCTTGTCATGCAGTCTCAATACCATCAGTGAACCATATAGGCGAATGGAGATCCACTTTATATATATATATATATATATATATATATAAGACGCTGGTTTTGGAGCTAAACCAAAACAAACACAATGCCCTATTTTTCCAAGGAAAGTGAAGTGAATATTTTCCCCAATTCACTGCATCAAAACCAAAAATCACACAATAAGACGTTATTATTCATCCTACATTCTTCAGTAGTCTATGCAAAACACATCTGGAGGTCTGCGGATGGCATCGGCGGTGAAATAAATACACAAGAACATTCCGAACTCAAGAGAGATGGTCTAAACGTGGTGTCAAGTTAAACAGATACTTCGAGACAATACGTTCCGCGCACATCAATGAAGCTGTCTCAGCTTAACCAGAATTGCCATGTTGAACGCCAACATCAGTGATGTCTTTGATTGCGGAACGCTCGACGCCTCGAACGACGAC